>OZ010604.1:43349572-43469572 GCA_963932145.1 Acanthosepion lycidas
TATTAACAAGAATAGTTGCATCAAAATGACATAATATTAGCTCGATTTAGATTGTATTTTAAATAAAAGTTATTTATTTTCAATTATTTGGACTAGTTTTATGCTTAGAAAAATGTATAATATTACTCTATATTTAAAAGAGGAGCCATCTTATTTGAATAAATCGTTGATCTTTTATTTACTTTCTGCAAAGAATCAATTTTTGGAATCTCAAAATATTGCTTAAAATGTTAATAATTTGAATTAATCCTTTTACACGATTTACATTGTTCGGACTGTTGTCCTCATCTTTATTGTCATATCCACAACGTTTCGACCGTTGTACACTCTGGCCTTCTTTAGTTGATATACATTGGAATTTTGAACTGAACCTTTTATTTAGTCCACGGGAGTAGATTGTTCTAGTTCATTCCTTTTCTGGATATCTCAATTCCAGTTAATTTCTCTAAACAACTGAGCTCTCCAAGTTTTTGTTTACTTTTGCTATAGCCAGGTTACAACTCTTTGGGTAAAGTCATCTTTGGATTACTTCAATCAATGCTTTGAAAAAAGGCATGGTAGGTGGAACTAGAACAATCTACTCTGGAAGTACAACTTTTTAGGTCAACATTAGAAACGGTCATCTTATTCAGGTCAAACAGTTGGGTATTAAAATTACTCGCAAAAATGGTAAATGGTGCATAAATTCGACTATTGAGAACATTCCTAAATTTTAGTTGGAAGCAAAATATACCGAATGAAGAGCTATATGGGATTATGCCAAAGATTTTTTTACAATAATGTTCATCCCTGTACAAGGCCCAAGAGCCATTCGAAGTTGAGGTTTACAGAGTACGAGTCACAGTTTATTGGGATATGTGGAAAAGATAACGGTTAAGATTGTAGTGATCGAGAAGCATCCTCTAGGGAGTCGGTTAAATTGAGTCCGGTTCGCTGCGTGGCATAGCGGGTCTTAGCCGTGAAGGTCCGAAATGGTAGAACTAAGAAATGTAGTTCGTCTGAACACTTTCCACGGAAATAGCGATAGAATAGCGGCTTGCAACGTTTCGTCTGCGAGAAAGGGGTTGTAGGGTGAGAAATAATTCATCACCCGCGGAGACACTTTTGGTCTCGATAGAGGCTGGAAAGGGAAGACTGGGCAAGAGAAACGCAATATGTGAAAATCGATTGAGGTTTAGCGACAATTCCTGGAAAAGTAAACAAGAATTTCAGCATCTACTTATACCATGCGATCCAAATTATGGGAAAAGATCAAGAGGCAAATCATCAAGTTTTGTTTGTGGATTTATTTAATGGCACATCAACACCGTATGGGTCATTTACTGCCGAAATTTAATTTTCTTGGGAGCTTTGTTATTCTGCTTTCACAATTGAATACATGTCAGATGATACTCAGCTTTTTTGTATATACATGTTTGTGTGGACATAACTAGAAGCAGTGATATATGTGCTTTATGTCATAGTTTTTAAGTTATATTTTTGAAATCAGTTTGATTTAAGAAATTGTTAGGGTAGTGGCTCGGATTGAGGGAGCAGAGAGCCGAGTTCGAATTCCAGTCGAATCCATTACATTCACTTACTTGCTAATACCATTGGGAAAGGTATGAATCCTCTTCTTCTCCCGCCCAGCTATGGTTAAATAGCAGGACAGACTGGGTTCTATAGCCTTGGATGGCAACTGGTCTACCACAGAAAGAAATGAAAACCTACTGCTAGAAAAGTCTGCCTCGTCAGTCATGTATCGAAAGATACATGATCGCCAAAGCGTGTATCACTAATGGCACATAACTGACTGAGGTTCATGTTGGTTGGTTGATTTTGTTTAGCGTCATATCAACATCTCTATTTAATGCCAAATCTAAATAATTTGAACACAATTTTATGGCTTCAACTAAATATATTTTGAACGCAAATGTAAGCCTTCAATTACAGATATTACTGGTCATATATGGTCGGTCTTTATATATAAAGAATGGTATTTTTACTATTAAGATGTATTTTTATACTTTCATAGTGTTTTTGTTTTGGGGGATCACTATTTGTCCATAGATGGGACCCTGACAGTTGCTACTAGGATCAGTGTGGACCTGGGAACAACAGCGATTGATAGATGGTTCCAGACTCTTCAAAACCTCCAATCTCTCCATCAGAGGCCTTGAAATCAGCAAGTATCTTCATCGATCAACTCATAAATGACATGTAATTAGAAAGGGAGAGCTGGGTTCTTATTAACCACCCTCCTCCTCTTCTTGTATGTGTCGTGTCCCTTCAGGACGTGGGCGATAATGGCTCTCCACAATTTTTTGTCCATTGTAGCTCTTTTCTCTTTTTGCTATCTCTCCTAAACCCCGTTATACCACCCATTTACACAAGCTTATTAGGTTGATTATGCGTTATTAACCTCTGTCCTCCTTACCTTCAATCTGTCTTGTGAGTATCAGATTTTCCAAACCCTCTTTCCTCATTATGTATCCTTAGTTTTCTGATGCTAAATATAAATCTTCTTTTTGTTTCCATTTTCACTAAAACTTCATCGTTGCTCACATCCAGTCCATGATATTCGCAGCATCCTTCTGTAGCACTACATTTTCATCTTCATCTGTGCGAAAATGGTCCAGAACTGATTGCTATATGGGAGGGATGATGTTCTATAACAGTTCCGTACTCTTTTCTTCGTTTCTAAAGAAGTTTTCCTGTTTTATAATACTTTGCTTAGCTTTTGGACGGCATCTTTCGCTATCTCAAAGCGCTTTCGAACTTCGGTGTCGCACATTTCGTCCTCTGTTAAAACAATTCCCATTTATTTAAATTGTTCTACTTGATTTTAACTTCTCCAATTTGTAATTTGCATATTTTTTTAGCCGAAACAATTCTGTCTTGCAATTGATATTTAACCCTTTCTTCTCGCTTTCCTTTACGACGTTGTACTTTTTATAGATTACACCAGAATCAGAAAAAAAACAGAGCTAGGTAGATCTGTGCATGGTCGGAAAGAAGTGGTCAGAAGTGTTCATTTGAGGCCGATCAGATAGATAATATTGGTTCCTCATGGTTACCCGTTTGGCTTTGTGTAGAATACACTCGCCCAAAGGTTTTGCGCAAATGATAACAATCAAAGAGACAGATATCTGATATAATGTGTTTGACTAGTTAGCTGAATTAGGAAGTCTTTCTGAATTATCTAAGATGATTCGTTCCCCATTAATTATTCCATGAATAATTAATCTTGCCAAGTAATTTTATTCTATGAATGGCAAATTATTAGATTTCAGCTTTCAGATTTCTTCAATATAATACACAGATCAGACTCAGCGTGAGTATAAATGACAGTTAGTAGCCGTTTTGTACTTTTTCCTAGCTTCAATCATTGCTGTTTTTCGAGTACCAGAGGTCAGAACTGCTACATGGCTGAAATACTGCATGATACCCATAAAATTCACTAACTTAAAAACTCTTAGAAATCTTAGGATGTATTTGGGTTCGATAAAACTCAGATACATCCTAAGATTTAAACAATTAGTGAATTTTATGCAGTATTTCAGCCATGTAGGAGTTACATACAAACATACACTATTAGACTTTTAGTATTACATAGATTAAAAATATGTCGTTATGCCACTGATATATATATATATATATATATATATATATATATATATATATATGTATGTGTGTGTGTATGCGTGTGTGTGTGTGTGTGTGTAATGGGTGTTTCATTAAGACGGATTATATATAAGGTTGTTTCATTTAAATCATTGTTATTGGTGAAAATTTATTTATTTCTCTATTGGATAATGTTATTTACGTCATGGCAATTGTGTGTGGAAAATAATATCGCCCAAATGTCCGCACAATCTCAAAGAAAAGGAAAAAATCATTAGGCGCTTAAAATTAATTCACATTTAAAATCGGTCCAAGCTATTGGAACACACGTTATATATATATATATATATATATATATATATATATATATATATATATATATATATATATATATATATAGATACAAAGAAATAATCACACATAGAATCAATCAGAAATATTAATGCCATTAATGGTGACATCCGTCACTAGAGACATAATATATGCATTAAAATACTGTTAATCCATAGAGTGAAGTGATCCTCGTCGAAAGCATTGATGTCTGTAGTTTTCAGTTTATTTGATGTTTAAATGCTAGTACTTACGAATAGTCCTCTATTCATCATCAGGCATGTGTTTTTTTTCCTTATAAAATCAAAAACTTGAAGACGAAATACTTGTTTGTCGACCGAAAGATGTTTTTTAAATGTCTGCTATTAATGACGGTTAGGAACAATTTTCGGAACGTGCAAAAACGCGACGCCAATTTAACACATCACAAGAAATATTTAAATAAAATTCTCACTTAAAATTTTGAAAAAATTGGCGTCGCGTTTTTGCACGTTCCGAAAATTGTTCCTAACCGTCATTAATAGCAGACATTCAAAAAACATCTTTCGGTCGACAAACAAGTATTTCGTCTTCAAGTTTTTGATTTTATAAGGAAAAAAAACACATGCCTGATGATGAATAGAGGACTATTCGTAAGTACTAGCATTTTAACATCAAATAAACTGAAAACTAATGACATCTATGGTTTCGACGAGGATCACTTCACTCTATGGATTAACAGTATTTTAATGCATATATTATGTCTCTAGTGACGGATGTCACCATTAATGGCATTAATATTTCTGATTGATTCTGTGTGTGATTATTTCTTTGTATGTATATTATATGCTGCCTAATGTTTTATATATATATATATATATATATATATATATATATATATGTGTGTGTGTGTGTGTGTGTGTGTGTGTAAATTATTTTCAGATAGAGTGTATCTGTAAAGAAAAAAATTTAATAAAAGACAAGCCGAAAGGCTATTCTTAGCCGACACGTTTCTTCCTTTCAGGGATTTTATCACGACAAAGGTAGGATTTATATTCATGCGTGTGTTTATATACATATTCATGGACGTTCTCAAATTCAAAAGCCTTTATAAACCGATGGCATCTTTGCACTTGTATATAAACACGTGCAACAAAATAAATCCTTAACTTTTCCTTGATAAAATCACTCAGAAGTCGAAACGCGTCGGGTAACAATGGTTTTTCCTCTTGTCTTTTTATTCATATATATATATATATATATATATATATATATATATATATATATATATATATATGTGTGTGTGTGTGTGTGTATATACGAAATTTAAACGCAATCGCCAGGTCATGACGAATCCGTTTAGCATGAAAGAAACTGTCGCCTCTAGGTATTGACTTCAATGTTCACTTATATATATATATATATATATATATATATATATATATATATATATATATATATATATATATATTGAAGGATGCAAAAATTTCAATAAAACGTTTACCGTCTTTAGTAATTTACTTTAATTAGATTACATCTTGCATTCTTGGTTACTTCGTTTTTTTTACATGTTAAGCCAACCTATTTAAATAAGAATCCCATCCCTAAAAAGAAACCTTTGAAGAAGAATGAAATACGCTGATATGGCTGAAATTGTCTCTTACCGTATATTCACATTTTTCTTTAGTATTCAAAACACAGAGAAGATGACATGACTGTGTGCGAAACAAGTAATGTTAAGTGTAGGTCTGTGGGGTTTTATTAGGAGTACCGTATATAATCGCATATGCTGCGAGCTTTTATGATCAGAACAAAAATGGATCGCACTATACATTGTTACTTATTTTGAAGAGCTTAAAAATACATGCACTTTCAGTGACGGGGCTGCACTATACACAGGTAATTTTTCGTTCTTTAATCTATTTCGCTTTTCTTAAACCTGGAAATGTATCAGATCATTTTGCCGCACCTTATATATATATATATATATATATATATATATATATATATATATATATATAATGCAAGTCAGAAAGGCAGGGAAAAGCGACAGAAATAAAGTAAAAAGGACACAAAGTAAGAATATTGTTTACACATAAAAGGGATACAGTCAAGTGTCTATAGCGTTCTGAGTTCAAGGCAAGACAGAAAAAAATATGGGGATGGGACTTGTCCATTTTTATTGGTTAGAAAGACATCCCAGCATACATCTGTAGGATTTATTTATGAATCTGAGGAGGGGAGGTTTTTAGTATTCATTCTTTGAAATCGTAGCCAACATGTACAGACTTAGTGGAAACATTACAACCATGATCAAGTGACCCGTAACCCATTAGGGCCGTAGAAGTACCACATCTACCACAGCCGTAGCAACAGTGGTATTTTCTGGGCAAGACACACTGACGGAGCCCAAACCTCTTCAGAAGTTTTTAAATTTAGAGTATTCCTTTTTTTTAGACTAGTCACCAACAAAGGCTATAAAAGCTAATATGTCCTGCTGTTTACCCATGTTTACATTGGTATTGAAATTTTATAGTTGTAACGACTACTAAGCATATATGAGTAGATCTCTCATACGAAAAAATATTGGTTATTCACCTCCGAAATTCTTCAATTAATATCGGCGTAAGTATGGGGATTTCTCTGAACTTGAAAAGTTTTGGGAGATAATAATGATTCACTGATACAAGTCCTGCTAATAAATCCATAGTTGGTAGGTAAATTCATACCATTACAAGTGTATTAGCACGTAAATGAATGTAACAAACTCGACTGGTATTTGAACTCGGCACTTCGATTCCTCAATCCGAGCCGCTATCTGTTACTCCAACGTGGAGAAATAACTGACGAGTGTTAAATAAGAGGAAGGCAAGCTCGATATCCCTAGACAGCTGAATGAACACAATCTACCCCAGTTAATTAAATAAGGTGTTCGATTTGAAATTTCATGAAGGTTAACTGGATCGACATACACTTTAAGAAGATCGTTGGTCACAACAGGCGAAACTTTGTGATAAAAACAACAAAGATGAAGACACTAGATCGACTGTAAATAATGATAACTCCTCATCAGTCAGTTAATTGTTATACATGACTAGCAGCATGGCCCGGCGTTGCCCGTGCTTGATTAAAAAATCGTACGACTCATACAGCAATCGCTATCACTTGATTTAAAATATTTTTGCCCTTCCTTGACTTTAAAGGAGTGCCCTTTGCCTTGCTGATGTTGCTACATGCTTTACTTCTTGCCTATCTCACACTGCGAACTTTTTCTCAGCTCTATACTAAACATTAAATCTGTTACGAAAAAAGAACTAATCAAAATGAACACAAAACGATCAGCTTTAAAAAAGGACTCGTAACCGGAAAAACCGAATGAAAAAAGAATGTTAACAACGATTTTACTATAAAATGAATTAAGAATTATTTTACTATAAAAATGTATTACAAATGACTTTGCAATAAAAATTCGCTACAAATGATTTCGCTTTAAAATGTTTACAAATGATTTCACAATAAATTATTGCAAATGATTTTACCATAAAATGCATTACAAATGAGCTTGCTATAAAAAATGCATTACATATGATTTCCTAATAAAATCATTGCAAATGATTTTACTATAAAAATGAACTCCAAATATTTTTAAAACAAAATGCATTACAACTGATTTCATTATAAAAATGCATTACAAATAATTTCACTAAAATAATGCATTACAAATGATTTTACTATAAAAATGCATTACAAATGATTTTGCTACAAAATATATTACAAATAAAACAGATAAAAATTAAAATCAAATATAAATTGCATTACACTTGATTTCACAATAAACACATTGCAAATGATTTTACTATAAAATGCATTGTAGATGAATGAACGAGAAAATTTGACTACAGATAGGATTAATTAAGCATATACTTCTAAACTATTGATTACATATATAGTGACATCAAATACTTGAAGCAAAGATAGATGGCATGCAGAGAAAGAAAACTATAAGACGCCTTAGACAAGGTTGTAAAGGAAAACAGGAGGAAAGGACTCGTCATCAATTGTAAGAAGAGAGAAAGTATGGTGGTCAGCAATATCCCAAAGATGCGTACGCCCAATCAAAGACAGACAAGTACCGAAGTTTAAATATTTGGAAGTGTTTTAACAGAGAACAGGATCTGGGATAGAGAAAACCAAAGTTACATTGGAATAACAAAAGATGCTATCCAAAAACTATTAGGTTGGTGCAAAAATAATGACATAATAATGTCGTTTTTTGACGTATTTTTAACCTCAAAAAACGACATTATTACATCATTATTTTTGCACCAACCTAATAATCTCAATAGTGTTATACTGGAACATACCTATTCTATTATTAATAGACTCTCCCACCTATAATAAGTAGGAGTAGTAGCAGTCGCCAGTAGCGCAGTGAGTTGGTCAGTCAGTCGATGTCGGTATCAGCCACCACAACTAGATTGCTGCGTCATTAACTATTATATCAAGTTCCTAACGTTTTGTACGTCGAACCTATTTTAAGACTGACTTAGTGAAATACAAGCCTCCAATGTGAAACTACTCTATAACAGATAGAAACACAGAATAGAGGGCTCAACTGATATGCAATATCAAACCTCATATATGGCAGGGAATACTGGACAATTTCCTCAAAGGTCAAACGGAGGCTTTAGGCAACGGAGATATGATTCTACAGAAGGTTACAAAGAACACCATGAACAGAGCTTGCAAGCAACGAGTAAGTTTGAAGGAAAATAGAAAGAAAAAGGACAATATATTCATCTTTGGTATCATGGGACAAGCCTTGAATTTGGTGACATAGTAATTGTGAGTTCAATCCCTGGGCCGAACAGTGTGTACTTAGACTCAGCGGAAACACGGCCAGCAGTACTAAAAATAAGAACTAAAGATATCCTATGGGCAGTGGAACGAGTACAGTTTACACCCGTTGATTTGATAAAGGGTTCAGTTCGGAATTCTCTGTATGTTACCCGGAACGATATACACCTGATGAAGGGGACAGCGGCTGAAACGTTACGATGACAACAACAAATTTGCGGACAATAGTCCGAATGTAAATAGTGTAATAATGATAACTCCTCATCCCAGAAATTCAAAAAGAAAAAGGATAACTGTACATGAAATGAAACAGTTGAAATTTCTGGTACGCATAATGAGAAAAGAAGGATTGGAAAATATGACACTCACAGGATGATGAAGGCAAGATGGACAGGGCGAAACTGCGAGTAGTCTTGCCTAAATGAGCTTGTATAAATGGATGACAGAACTAGGAGTGGTAGGGAGAGCAAAAATGTAAATATTGCTAAGGATAGGAAATTGTGGGTGGCCACAATCGCTCACGTTTCGAACAGACACGATAGAAAGGAGGAGGAAGAGGAGGAGAAGAAAAAAGAGGATGAAGAGGAGAAGAAGAGAAAGGAGAAGGAGAAGAAAAAGGAGGGCGAGGAGGAGGAGAAGAAGAAGAAAAAGGAGAGGAAGAAGAAGAAAAAGAAGGAGGAGGAGAGGAAGAAGAAGAAAAAGGAGGAGGAGGAGATGAAAAAGAAAAAGGAGGAGGAGGGGAAAGAAAATCAGTGGAGGAGGAGAAAAAGAAAAACGAGGAAGAGGAGGACAAAAAGAAGAAGAAGAAGAAGAAGAAGAAGAAGAAGAAGAAGAAGAAGAAGAAGAAGAAGAAAAATGAGGAGGAGCAAAAAGAAGAAAAAACGGAGGAGGAGAAGAAGAAAATGGAGAAGGAGGTTAAGAAGAAAATAGGAGGAGGAGAAGAAAAAGGAGGAGGAGACGACAAGTGAAAATAACCATTTTCAACTGATTTTGCAAATATACTGCAAATGCGTCCAAAAAGTGATACTTTCTTGTATGCGTCTGTTACCGCAAACTCATGTATTCAATGTTCTTTAGGTACATTTTTGCTGAATGTCGATCAGTTTGAATGCATTTCGTTTCTATTGTTATTTTGCTTGAACCGTTTTGAAACGCCTTGCCGAGAAGTTTGTCAGTCGAAGTGCGATGGGCCGGTCATAAACGGCTAACATATTATTATTGCATTCGCACAGACACGTAGCCTGTCAAATCTTACGGGTCTTCATTTTACCAGCTTCGAAAGTGCGTGATAAAAATAACTTCTCTCGGAAAATCTACAAACGTATAATATAACTCACTAAACTTCTTTGTTTGTCCGTCTTTTATCTCAAGGACGAGTAGAGTTATAGTCGCCTATATTTTTTTTGTACTTAATAAAACGACTACTATAGCATATTTGTAAAATATTATATACAGGGCAACCTCGGTTCTCGAACATCTCTTATGTCGAACAAATCGGTTTTCGAACAGAAAATTCAAGATGAAAAGGCCTCGGTTATCGAACAAAGTTTCGGTTCTCGAACAACATTAACTGAGTTAATCCGAACGGAATAATTTCTGAGTCGACAACTGTGTTGAATACATTTGTGTGTTGTGCTTTTTTTTCCCCCAATTTTATTGTTCTGTGACTTTTTTCTCTACATTGATATTGGTCAAATAGTTTCGGTTTACAAACATTTCGGGTTACGAACGGCCTTCAGGAAAGAAATAAATTTGTAAAAACCGAGGTTCCACTGTATTGAAATTTCGAAGAACAAAGGTTTTTAGTGAGGGGTTCTATTAACGATATAAATAACCTTATGTTATGTACGTGAAGTTAACTAACTAGATCAGAATGGTGAAGGTCGGGCTGCTGCTTTGGACGTCTCAAAAGCGTTCGACAGGTTTTGGCATGGGTTAGGCAGGTTTCACGTACATTTGTCCTTTTAAGCAGCGTAATTATAATTTATGTCATTTGAACAATGAAAATCAATCAACTCGAAAAAAAAAAGAATTTCTTTTCCTCGATGTGTCATTCTCTGATGAAGCTTTAATAAAAGTGAAACATGTTAGATCGATAAACATTTCCTATTTGCTCATTATTCTATCATTCTGTCGGATTCAGATCCACATTTGACCTGTATATATAAAGTTTAAAGTAATTATATATATATATATATATATATATATATACAAAACAACAATATTGGTGTGACCAACTTAACAAAAGACCTGGTACCTTTGGAACAAGGAAAAAAATAAGACCAAAAGGCAACCACCTATTTATGAAGTAAATTAAAGTGCTCAACGCCTAACCCATCCAGACAAAGGAAAAAAGAACGATATATAATGGGTGTGTATGTGTATGAAGCTAAGTCAATAAGTTTGTGATCTAATGCTGAAAGAAGCATTTATTTTTCGCAAAATTAATTTTCAACACAATCTCTTATATTGTTAATACACTTAATTCAAAGATCGAACATGACGGAGTAAAAATTTATTTTCAGGTCAAAATCAAAATTCCGCTAATTATTCATTCAATTTTCTGTCTCTGTCTGTCTGTATGTCTCTCTCTCTCTCTATATATATATATATATATATATATGCAAGCATGTTTGGTTAAATAATTTAGACGGATTATGTACATTTATTTTATTTTAATCCTTTGAAGTCCACGGATTAATTTCTTGGTAGCTGAAGAAAATTGATCAAGAAAAATTCCAAAATTTTCTTTCAAATAATTTTTATTTTCCTAAGTATGATCTCTTCCGAGATCATTTTTAGAGGTTGTCTGTGGATATATGTGCGTGAACACCGCAAAAGTCAAAATATTTACCCCTTATGCAAGTGAAATAAATAATGTGATTTTTGGGAGTATATTTTTATGGGTTTAAAATTCTTTTATATAACGAGCTAGAATTTTTAGATTTTGCTTATTATTATCTTCGTGGAGTATTGTTGTATTTTCGACTAATATCTGACTAATGTATGTATGGGTATGTAAAGATTTTCCAATCGTAGCTTAGATGTGGCACAAGGCCGAAAGCATGGGTCATCCAGTGACCATTACATTATTATTATATATATATATATATATATATATATATATATATATATATATATATATATATATATATATATATGGGCACCTCGGCGTGGTGTAATGGTTAGCAAGCTTGTCTTGATAGGTCAGTTACTACTGAAAAGTGAATTCGTTCCTCACTGGATGCCTCATGCTTTCGGCCTTGTACCACATCTAAGCTACGATTGGGAAATCTTTACATACCCATACATATATATACATACCCATACATATATATACATTTATATATATACACACATATATATATATATATATATATTACTACAACGAACATGACGAGAAGGTTTATATATATATATATATATATATATATATATATATATATATATATATATATATATCTTTATCTTCCGTTATATGTTTTTATATGTCCAACATTGTGGTACCAAAATATCTGCCAAGAATGGTGAAACGTTATAAGAACCTAGACGTAAATTTACTGTGGCTGAAGTAGCGATTAAATCACTTTTTGGATATTTTCGTCTTAGTGTATTATTTTGTCTTTTAATTAGAGTTACATTTTTTATGTCAAAATTGTAGTCAGTTTCGTTACGGTGGCAATCAATATATATATATATATATATATATATATTGAACAATAAAAAAATTAAAATCTTTAGACACACTGGGTTGTAGATTAATATTCTTTCGTTTTTTTATTATTATTCCATTTAGATTCCTCGACTAGTTTCGACCAAAATGGCCATCATCGAGAGGAGAAATATTTCTGCTTGCTGGTAGCACTAAACTACAGAAATGAGTCTTTTGCTGGAGAAAATAAACTTTTGTCTGTAGTTTTCATTTGTTTTTTTATCTTTTTAACATGAATCTTTTAACATTCCTTGTGTTGGTCAAACAGTCTCTTTTAAGTTGTTATTTGAGATAAGAGCTGGATAGATGTATGCTTCTCTGAATTCCCTTGGTCAGTTTGACAGTTTTATTGGTTCCTGGAGAGGGGATGTGTCTCTGTTTAGTGTTTGTGTGTGCGTTATTTGGTTCTTAGGGAGTGAGTGAGTATGATATGTGTAAGCGTGTGTATTGCTGTGGGGGTGTGTTATCATATATATATATATATATATATATATATATATATATATATGTGTGTGTGTGTGTGTGTGAATAAATAGACAATCAGAAAATAGTAGCAAGGGATAATAAACAAAGGCGAAATGTTGCGTAGTTACATGATTTCAAAATTTTTTTAAAAGACGCTCCCGTGTAAGCCTTTTTCTGGATATTAGTAACTTTTTTGATTGTGTTTTTGTTTTCCATATCGACAGTGAGAGAAAGTTCTCAGAATATATCCGTATAGAAGACAAACTGAATAAAATATACAATCGGAAATAGTACTATTTTCCGATTGTACATTTTATTCAATTTCTCTTCTATACAGATATATTTTGAGAACTTTAACATGCATACAAACACACAATCACCCTTCCACACGCATATATAAGTAAATGTATATATATATATATATATATATATATATATATGTGTGTATGTAAATATATGCAATATATATAATGTATATATGTATGTAAATTTATATAATGTATATATGTAAGTATATATTTAACAAAAAAAAAAAAAGATGCAACTCAAGTTTCACACTCAAATTTGAAGGATCGTCAAGCCAAGCTCAATCTTTTTCATATCAAAATAAAGTTTAATCCTGGCTTGACAATCTTACATTTTTGATAGTGGAATGTGTTTATATTCATTTATATTACGTTTTATAGGCTCTAAGCTGTTTTGGGCACATTTAAATATTTGCTTTATTACAGTTATTAGATCGGTGCAAAAATAACGACGTTTTCTCACATATGTTACTATGTGAGAAAACGACATTATTTTTGCACCAACCTAATAGAATTTGTCAGCTGCGACTGCATATATATATATATATATATATATTTATTAAAGACATTTTTATGTTTAACGTTCTTTTTATAGATACAAGTATTTAAGTAAATGCTCTGTTTATAATAAACAGTATTAAATGACATTTACCGGCCTGAATGTCCGAGAAATTTTCATAGAAAATATTCGTTCTTTGACAGGATTCGAACCTGCATCCTATACGGAACCGTCATTTACGCTGACGTGCCTTACCGTTAGGCTACAAAGAAGCGTTCGGTAGGCAAGGTCGTAAATGAAAATCTGTTACTCCATTCAGATGGACATTTAACACAGGGATATTCTCCCTGGGACTTGTCAATGCAAAATAGTTTCATTTTTATGTAATTCATTTATATGCTCTATAATAAATACATTGAACTCTCTTTTGTGGATCAGTTTTAATATTTTATATTATTAGGATCTACTTTGATTACTTACCCACGGACTTTTACCTATATATATATATATATATATATATATATATATATATATATATATATATATATATATATATATATATATATATATATATATATATATATATAATAAAAAAGTCACAAACACTAATATTTCATGGTTATAATTTATTACATTGGAATCGTAATCACGATCCAATTCATCAGACCTACAAAATAATAACTCCGGGTATAAAAAATAAATTTTTAGTGAGGGTGTATGTGTGGGAGGGTGAAACAAGTTTGAGAGGGAAATGTCTGAAAGCTCTAGAGTGAGGTGTAACAGAAGAGAGAAGAACAGGGAGGCCTAAAGGTGAAGGTGGGGATTAAAATTTAAAAGAGATAAGTTTTAAAGAGAGGAGTTAAATAACAGTTTAAATGAGTGAGATACAGATAAATATGAATTATTTTTCGATGCATAATTCGCTACCGATTCATTGAACTAAATTAAAATAAAAAACAAACACCGGAAACGTGTGTATACATTTGTGTTGACACTAGGCACAATAAAAAACGATATGATCTAAACTTAAAATCCAGAAGTTGAGAGAGAGAGAGAGAGAGAGAGAGAGAGAGAGAGAGAGAGAGAGAGAGAGAGAGAGAGGCAAAAAATGGGGGAGGGGCAAAAACGAAGGACATTTATAAGAGAACCGATGTGTAATCAAGAAAATTTGACAAAGCAAGTAATATCACCTAGAATATTTAATCTAGTAAGGACCTACTATTTATGTGCCCCAAAACACATACGTAGATACACACATACACAACAACATATCTATATTTACTCGCACATACATACATATACGTGCGCGCGCACACACACACACGGATATATATATATATATATATATATATATATATATATATATATATATCAATACACATACACTCATGCATACATATACACATACACACATATACATAGACATACACATATGTGCACATAAACATATATACATAAAACCTTACACACATCCATACATATACATACACACACTTATCTAAACAAATATAGAACGTATCTATCTATCTATACACACACACACACACACACACACACACACATATATATAATATATATATATACATAAACACAAACACACGCACATATATATATATATATATATATATATATATATATATATATATATATATATATATATAAATTATAAGGTAAAAAACACCCATCCATAAATGCTTACATTTAACATATAAAAATAGGTTGTTAGAATTAAACTAATTTGTACTTAAAAAACTGAGGAAGAAAACGTTAACAGTATTAAAAACTCACGCAGTGATTAACGGGTATCTATCTCTTAAGTCTACATATATACCTAGGTATATATAAGTATCAGAAAACTGTCAGATTTAGTATATCAGTTATTTAGGAAAACATTTTACCTACATACCCACATATACATATACCAACATATGAATAAAGTTTGCTAACACAAATTAAATATGTTTATATATAGTGGACTCTCCTATCATGGACGATAAATGAGGGTCGGCATTAGATAATACCTTTTGTTTTACACTTATGCATGCTAGCAAGGATTATTGTGGAGAAAATTAGGTAAGGGAAAGACATATTCCATTTTTGCTTTCTTAAGTGTGATAGTAGCCTAGCCTCATTATATATATATATATATATATATATATATATATATATATATATATATATATATATATATATATATAAGTGAACATTGAAGATAACACTCACAGGCGACAGGCTGTTTCATGCTAGACGCAATGGTCAGGCAGCCTTACGATTGCGTCTAGCATGAAACAGCCTGTCGCTTCTAAGTTCAATGTTCACTTTTATATTTATATTTACATACGCTCTATCTCTGATATTGAGCACTTTATCCCATAAATATAGCACACCTTAAGACTATAGTTCTTCATATATAATGACTATGACTTAAGAAAGTCGAAAGTTTGGACCATATTTCTTCCTAAATAAACTTTGGACAATTTCTAATGGAATATGCCTCCATATCTGATTTTATTCGTAATTTGGAAAAGTCGATGAATAAAATTAATCGACACAAAACGTCTGTTGTTTTTAATAACATTTGCCTTAAAGAACATTTACTGTCTAACTACACACACACATACACACACACACACACTCTCTCTCTCTCTCTCTCTTATATATATATATATATATATATATATATATATATGTGTGTGCGTGTGTGTGTGTGCCGGTATTAACTTATCTGCATCACACATATATGCCCACACGCATATTTATGCTGTTCCTATCTTAGGGAGATTGAAACTTTGCGTCTATCTTAGAAAAATATTTATATAAGTGTGTGAATCCAGAATGTTTCGCGATTAGCATCACCCAGATATTAACATATTAAAACATTTATCTTCAGTGGTAACCACTTCCGGCTCCCATTCTAGATTTCCTTCTGTTTTAATCAATTAAGATAAGAACCAATATGTAGTAAATAAATTATTTTTCCACCTTTCTCACGCCGCCATTTCTTTCCCATCTGTCTGATGGCATTTACTGATTTTCACTGTATTCTTTACCAGTGTTTGTAAAAAGATAAGAAAAAAGAAAGAAAGTGTAAACTTAAATCAATTACCCGACATTGAAATACGAATCTTCTATTCCCTTGTTAAATTACGCTGACTTCTTTTCAAAAAAGAGAAGTCGAGATAAATGAATGAAGAGGCTTCAACTATATATATATATATATATATATATATATATATATATATATATATATATATATATAGTTAAATTTCCAGATCGAAAACAAAAACATTTCGATTTCATTGTTGCCTTGAAAAAGTCGGAAGACGAAACGCGTCGGCAAAATCTAAAATTTTTTTCCAGTTGTTATTTTATAATATATATATATATATATATATATATATATATATATATATATATATATATATATATATATATATATAGTTGAAGCCTTTTCATTCATTTATATATATAACGTTCACAGATTGAAGGCAAACTTTATGTAAAATAAACTGATCAGTCTCCATCACATTTTCGTTTAATTTCTGACGTCATAAACAGCGAAAAAGGACTGGCGATAGGACAGATAACATAGTTAAATCTCTGTCACTCTAAAAAAAACAACAACAAAAGAAGAATTAAATCTAAGCTTTGCTTTCTCTGAAAAATAAATAGCGTGGTGTTTCTGTGTTATTTTTATAGATGAACAATTTGAGAAAACGCCTTTCTCAAAGTTCTTAACACTGAGTGAAACTTGTGTCCACTGGCAAGTTCTTTGCCTTGTATGTACTGAAAATGAGCGATCATGGCTCTTCAAACTTCCTATTCTTTGTAGTTCTTGGTAATGTTTGTCTTTTTACTGTGTATCCCGCTCAACTACATCCGGCAGCAAGGCCTCTGATCGGGAGATTGGAGGTTTTCAGGAGCGTGGAACCACCTCATTTCCTATTGATCCCAAGTTCATTTTGAACCGGAGTGGTAGGATCTGTTAAAATCCCATCTATGTGCAAATAATGAACTCACAAACAAAACAAAATACCATGAAAGTATAAAAATACTCTTTTATAATAAAAATAGCCGCAATACATTTTTAGATGTTACTATAATATGATATCTGCTGTTCATTTTCTACTATAGTATATTTACCAACTGTTGGAAGTATTAAATAGGTCAGAATTAGGGTTACGGTTAGGGGTTAGGGTTACGGTTAGAGGTTAGGTTTACGGTTAGGAGTTAGGGTTAGGGTTAAACGCAGTGAACAATGTACGTGTTATGTATTAAAATCATTAACCATTTTTTATACAAAATTTTAAAATCATCAAATAGTAATTTTAATGTTTGTGAACTGAATTGATGTCATTTAAAAAAAAACAGTAAACAGGTCATTATTTTTCCTGAGCATTTTCCATCAATAATGAGTACATCGTCATTTACGGTAGGTCGCAAATGCCTCGGTAGATATAGTATAGTAGCTTCCATTTTAATATAAAAAGTTACCAACAATACTTATTTATAGTAAAATTACTAACAACACATCAATGAATATAAAAGAACTTTTTCATGACATAATATAATATCCTACAATATCTTAAAGAAATCAAATTGTATTCTAAAATATAACTTCAACAAAACTACAATATAAAACACATATCAACGCCTTTAGTAATTATGTTCACACAAACATGTATATGCACAAAAGATAAGTATCATCTACGATGTATTTAATTGTGAAAGTAGAATGTCATTTATCATAGTTTTATTGCTATTAAGCTCCCAAGAAAATCAAATTTCGACATTAAATGACCCATAAGGAACTGATATGTCGGTTAACAAACAAATCAGTCATTCAATCTATTCTGCTCTCTGTTCTGCCAACCATATGCCTAAGTTCGTTAGACATGATTTTTTCTCTGTCCATCTTGCCCTCAATATATCCTCTGAGTGCAACATTCTCCAAACCCACTTTCCTCAAAATGGTCCCAAAGGTTTCAACCCTTTTTTTTTTATTCTAAATTTAAGTGTCCTTTTTTCTGTTTTCCTTAGAACTTCCTCATTACTTAGATGTTCCACCTATGGTATTCTCAGCATCACTCTCAAGAAGCACTTCTCGCTTACCTCAAGTCTCCTCTTCATCTATGAGGAAGTTGTCCAGAACCACTATCCTTTAATACGACTACGGATTATTTAGAAGTCCTTGTAAATAAATAGAAAAGAAGGTGGAATTTCTACTATTTCTACGATCAAAAACGTATATTCCTTGATCAATTTTCACATTACAAAATATATTTCTATACAATCTTCTTATCCGAAAATCACAAAACCGAAGTATTTTAAAAATCTTTACTTCTTTAAAAATTGCTTTGATTACGTATCGGATACGAAACTGAGCAGGTATGAATGTTTCGAGAGTCTGGGAATGATTGGAATTTATAAGGTACTATTCAACATTGCTTGATTGACGACGCAATAGTCGAGTTGGTCTAAAGCATGTCGAATCTGACGACGGTTTATCATACGAAGCTGGATACAGATTCGAATCCAGGCTCTTTTTCATAAGATTTCTCAAATATTCAGAATGGTAGACGAAAATTAATATAGTGTTTAAAATAATCGGAGCGCCCACTACTGTTGGATTAATGAATAAAAACTACTTTACCTTTTTAAAAAATGCTTCCTTTACGTTTTGGATTCGAAACTGAGAAAACAGAAACTTTCGGGAATTTTGAAGGAGAAGGAATGTGCTTAAAGGTAGTATTTGCCGTGACCGAGTGGGTTAAAAGCACGTCAGATCTAACGACGGATATCCCCTGCAAAGGGGGCGCAGATTCGAATCCCGCTGGAATGCACACCTTTTTCTTTAATGAGATGTCTCGAATATTCAGACCGGTAGACGAAAATAAATATACTGTTTAAATAAACTGAACGTCTACTTAAATATGGGTATCCACTGAAAATTACGTTTTAAAGCGATAAAAATCTGTCGGATTAATAAATAAAAAATCCCATTACTTTAGAACATTTTTTAACGTTTCGGACACGAAAGTGAGCCGATGTGAACTTTTGAGAATCTAGAACGAGAAGTATTGTGCTGAATGGCACAGTATAAACATTGAGTTATTGGTTGTGACTTGATCGGCGACGCACTTCGTGGACGGGTCGATTAAAAGGACTTCGGATATAACAAAATCTATTTTCAAATATTACTGAGAATTCTTGTCACCGGATTGTTGAAAGAGTGGTATTCATGTTGTACAAGTACACCTCACTATAATGCTAGATACAGGTACTTTCTAATATGTAGGAAAGTTTTCATACTTGAAATTGAGTAGAGAGCTATTATAGGTTGAGTCAGAGGTACTTTCCGTTTTTGAAAACTAATTGTAATGACGAATTTATCCTCCTCATTACTAAACGTACGTGACAGACTATACTAAGATATTTTAATTTTTTGTGTAGCCGTGGCAGCGTACACGGTAGATTAAAGAAAATATTAGACACAATCACAGTGCAAGACCGCATGTAGAAAGAATAACACAAGAAAGCATTAGGGAACTCGGTTGGTCTGTTCTACCTAACCCAACATATTCACCTGAATTTGACCAACCGATTATTAACTGCAAATGTTTTAAGGGGGAAAATCATGTAATGAAGACCAAATTCAAGAATTCGTTGGAAACTTTTTCATATAAAAACCCGTAGAATTTTATCCAAAAGGTATTGAAGAGCTGCCTTAGGAGTGGCAACAAATCATTGCAAATAATGGTGAATATATAATTTGATGTTAAGTTGAGACACCGTATAGCCCCTAACAAATTTAGTTCTCGTGACTACTGGTGGCTTTGTAGTAGTGTTCTATTCCTCCTCTCTTGACTCAATTTGAGGTGTTAACACCTACTGATAATGCATAATGTTTTTCTCGTAAATTCTTTTTCAATTCTCGTCTTTGCTCATCTGGAACATCATTGCCTGACTTTCTAATTAGAACTGAGTCTATCTTGTGTAACATGCATATAACTCCATCCATGATTTCTGTTATCATCTCTAAACTGGGTCCACACAAAGTACTTGAACCTTATCGTATTAAAAAAAGAGCTTCTGAACTGGCGCCTGTTCTCTCTAAATTCTATAATTAATGTCATGGGTCCCCAACCTATAACTACAGAATGAACTTTCCCTAACACTATGTAAACGACGCCTCTCAAGAGAGAAGGACGAATCGAGTCGAGCCGATAGTAGTTCACTCCAAACCAGACTGACAGTCATACTGACACCTTCCATATCTTGTATTATTATTTCGTGTAATATACCTTCGTTATTTCTACTCTTGTGTTCGGGTTGTTCTTCCTTGGTCCCAACCGGGACCATAACAATTATAAATACCTTGCCGATCCTTGTTTTCTGCTTTTTTTTTTTTTTTTTTGGAAATCATTTTAACTATCGGTATATTTGGCATCAATCTCATTTTGGAAAAGTACTAGACGCTCTAATCAACTCTGAATTGATTAAGCATTTCACCTCGCATGGTGTCTTCTTTCAGATAAGCAATGTGGCTTTCACTTCTTTAGGTTAACTGTTGATATATTAACGATTATTATCGAAATTTTATTAGTGCTAACGGTTATTGCTGAAAGAAAGCGTCTATCAAGCATTAGATAAGAATGATAATCCTCGGTGGTTGCTCTGGATATCTTGAAAGCTTTTGACAGAGTTATTTTGACATGAAGTCGAAATATATTAAATCAATTTTTAGGTCTGCTGGAAGGAAAGTTGGTTCATTGCCTCGTGCTAGACAATTTTTTCTAGCGTCTTTTCCTATAAATATTTGCATGGTAATTGTTCTAATTAGCTTTCCCCTTTGGTATTTAGGCTTTATGAATGTAAGCGCAGTACCAGATTGGCGGTAAGTTCTTATCATTTCATAGTTGAAATAGTTGGATGGAAACGTAAGCTCTATACTAGCAGTTTCTTTTCTCGCACTTCCCGCTTGTGGAACTCTATTCTTGCTTTCCAGGTAAATTTGATCTTCAAAAACTTAAATATTATGACTGTCTTTTGTCTTCTTAATTCCTGTTTATTTATTGTTCTCTCTTCTTAATATTGTTTTTTGTTCTCTCGCACTTATTAATCCATTGTATCTTAGTGGGTTTATTGCCTGGCTTGGGGTGAAATGATTAAAAAAAATTGAATAAATATAATTTTACTCTATTTTCTGGAAGAATAAAACTGGTAAGTACAAACGGAAAATATGTACGACCCAACTTTATATCTATTTATCTTGGGCACCTCGAGGCGGTGTAATGGTTAGCAAGCTTGTCTCGCTAAAACAATTACGACTGAGTAGTAAGTTCAATCCTCACTGGGTGCCCCATACTTTCAGCCTTGTGCCACATCTAAGCTACGCTTGGAAAATCACTATCTATATATATATTCAATAAATCAGAAAAGTTCAAGTGAATTTTCTTATAAACCGACTCAATTTTGGATGCTAATTTTCACAGTCGGCAGTCCTTCGCTTATTAGAATTTTTAGACAACACAGGGTTCCTGCTTACCTTTTTCTATATTTTAATTTATTCTTCATACGTAGTGAGTTTTTAGAACATATTAAGAAATGATCTTCTACTTCTCTTTATTTTCTTCCCCCTCTCTTTCTTTTTGTCTTTCTCTCCTTCTCCCTTGTCTTTCTCTACCTCTGTCTTTACTGCTCTTCCTTTCTCTCTCTCTCTCTCTATTTATATTTCCCTCTTTCTTACTATTTCTCTCTCACAATCTCTTTCTTTCTCCCTCTTTGTCTTTTTCTTTCTTTCTCTCTCTTTCAGTTTCTCTCTCTTTCTTCCTCTCGTTTTTATTCTGATATGTCCCAGAAAGGGATATATTTGTTCGAAGTAGCAAAGTGTTTGTTGACTACTGTAACCGAGTAGGACAATCTAGCAGGTAACCTCATCGTAGTGGTAGGCAATAGGCGTAGGCAATAGGCATAGTTCATATACCTCTACATCAGTCTGTACTTATGGCTGACTCCAGCCAATCATATTACTGTCAGGGGGAACTCAAGTGTATGCATATTCATTACAACATATTCCTAATAATCCATGACGATTTTTAGTAAAAAATATTATTAAACACTGTCGACACGCCTATCTGGGTCAGATGTTTGATAATCTATTGAAATTATTATCAGATTTCGTATGATTATTATTGTTATTAAATATATGTAAAATCCATGAAAAGCATACCCCGGGTTGACCTAAGCCTTGTGATTGAAACTGGGTAGACGGAATTGTTTGGGAGGAGTCGATAGTTGTGATAGCGCAAAGTCACGATTCATTATGACCAAGGGCTTGAACATACGTGTTCAAACAGCTGATCATGCCAGCTTATTCAATCTCTCTCATAAATTATAACTCAGATTCGCTCAGTATAGTAGCACTATAAATCACCCAAATATTCCTGAGCAGATGTCTGTAACAGGGATTGTGTAGCCATCCGTGCAGAAGCGTGTGCTCCAAAAACGAGCAGTCGGTCATTATATATATATATATATATATATATATATATATATATATATATATATATATATATATATGTTGTGGTAGGATCCACCTAATTTGCATAGTGGAGTACCGACCATATAAATATGGTTGGTACCGGGAAGAGAGGGGAGGAATCAAGAGATTCAGAGACCGAGAGACAGACTCTCGGCGACTGTCGAACTCTCTGCATTAGCAGAGGGGAACCCGGACGAGGCTTTGCCGAAGGGCAAGGTTTCGTCCGGGGAGGCTGACAGGGCCTGAACCCGTCTAGGCGGGTTCAGAAAGGCCATATTTTTGGCCGAGCCTACGGGCTCGGGGATACCCACATTAAAACGGCCTTGTGCCACATTCGATCCTCGTGGGTAGATTGATAAATACAGGAATCAAGAGATTCAACCAGAGACTCTGCCCGAATGCGACTCAGTCAACACATTCTCCAGGAACAGTCTTCCCAGGAATATACAAAAGACTATATGTAAATATTGTGTACACTTTCTTGTTTCAATACATTTTGTTCTCAGTACATTTTGTGTTGCATTATTATTCCATGCATTAGTCAAGTTTCAACAATATATATATATATATATATATATATATATATATATATATATATATATATATATATATATATATATATATATATATATATATATGTACTTGCTTAAAAGCCGCCCTATCGGGTACGCATTTAAGCTAGTTCCTGCGGAGACTTCTTGATTGGGCCTTCACCACAATAGGTAGGGAGGGGGAGATGCGACAGGCAGCAATAAATTACAGAAGAACTCAAAATTGATCGCTGCATTTAATATCTAAGTTTACTTTTTTGAAAGTTTAACGATCATTCTTCTGCGAGCACTTAATTTAAAGACTATTATATACGCAGGTCCTTTCTTTCAGTACAAACAATTATTTTTATTTGATGGGTGACTTTTGCTGGATTTCGCGATTAATTCGCAATTAATTTCGATTATTCCCAAATTTATTTCCAAGTTATAAAAATTGTTATCGTACAAAGAAATTCCTCGCAAAAAATAAAACAAAACAAAATAAAAAAAAAAAAAAAAAAAAACACGTAAAAAATCGTTAAAGACTATCGCAATAGTGAAAATTTTTCAATCCAAAATTTCAGGATTGTGGGTGCGGATCCGGTCCGGAATGTTTTTAATTTGCTCATGGAGTCGGCCTGATTCCAAAATAGAATATGTTGGGTTACAGCCTCTAGGATTAAAGTTGAAAAAGTTTGACACATTGAAACACTGACATTCGCATTTATTATATAGGTGTAGATGATCTTACGATCAAGGCACTCTCTAGACATTTACGTTGTAGTGAATTGTTTCCTCCTTTGATCAGAGTAGCATATTTTTATGTTAGAATTCTTGTCATTTTCGTTACAGTGGGTAACCAACGCATTTGACGTATTGTTTTGTAAATTGTCCCTTTTGTGTTCATATAATCTTTTATTCAGATTCCTTGAGGAAAAGTGACGGAAAGAAAAAGAAAAAAAAAACTCTAAATGTATATCTCAGTTATGTATCGATTGTGTTTAAAACGTCAGTATTCTATCTTTAGCAGACACCGACTAAAATTCATATGACCGTTTGAAAATAACACATACTCGTAAAAAAATGTATTAGTTGCCGTCGAAAAACATTCAACGTTGTTCAAACGTATTGCTCAAACAAGCAATTTCAACCGTGTGTCAATTACAAGTGCGTCGTTTTTTGAGGTCGCTCTTTTGAAACGGTAACGACCGATACGCATTGTAGCATTTACATTGAAGCTTTCATTCAATATACAGCGAGTCACATTAGTGGACGTTTTCAATTGTATGCTTGTCAGAGGTTATACAGTCAGCTATCTGAATGGTTCTATTGCCCTTGTCATTTTAAACTTACAATGGGAATAACATAAAATCGCTATTTTTGTTTGTGTAGTAATTATAAAAAATTCCCCATGATCAAATATGAGTAATACAAGATAGCTTTCGATTGGCCAAAGCGAAAGAGAGACATATCGTCAACTTGGTTCAATGTTTTTTTTAATGCCATACGACTTCAGGACGTAGGCGATCATGGTTCTCCATTAATTCGTTTTCTTTAATATCTTTAATTGCCATATCTGTGCAAAGTCCGTAGTGCAGTTTCGCACTGCCTTTTCAATGAATTTTTGAGTATTCCATCTTCTAGACACAAAGTTAGACAACCAATTCTACCCTGTAATTTAACTAATAGATCGCTACTAAATGACGTCGTTTCAGGCCGTAGGCGACCATCTCTCTCCACAGATTACTTTTCTTTATTAAGACTGATTTTCGACTTGTTGGAAAGAGAGTGAAGTGGTTTCCCGTTTGATTTCGTTCACATATCTGGAACATCGACGTGTTGTAATGGCTAGGAAGCTTGTTCAGCTAGATCAGTTATGGTTGAGTAGTGATTTCGATCCTCTGGCTGCTCAACACTTTTGACCTTGTGCCACATCTTAATTAATATTTAGAAAATCATTTGAGCACTTCGATGTAGTCTAATGGTTAGCAAGTATGTCTCGCTAGATCAATTACGACTGAGTAGTGAGTTCGATCCTCACTGGGTCAGAGCATTTTAGTCTCCGCCGAGAGGACTGCATAATTTAGCTAATAACACACACAAACACACACACACAAACACGCACATATACGCGCACAAACACACATAAATACACGCACACACAGACACGCGTGAGCGCGCGCGCGCACACACACACACACACACACATATATATATATATATATATAATTACTTTAAACCTTATATTTTAGTGGATGTGCGTGTTTGAGTAGACGTCCTGTTTTTGTTAAGCTGTGTGAATTACATCTACTGGCCTATTCATTTATTCGACATGTCCATCCAAAATTTTAAAAAACTGACGGAAATTGACCTACCTGAAAAATCGTAAAATATTCTTCTATGTAAGTGTATAAAAATTCTAGTTTGTATTTTTTTTAAGCATTTCACCCCAAGCAAGAGGGGAGTGCCACTAATGTGCAAGGGGTTACAGAGAGTGAATGTAAGAGAAAAGACTGGGTACAGTGGGTACAGCTTGAGGAAAGGATAAAAAAAAAACGGGGATCAAGGCATCAGATGATGACGATTGACGTTACATTTAAATTTTTGAAGATTGTAGTTATCAGGGAAACAAGTAAGAGGAAGGGAGCTCCCCTGTCGGGAAGTTCGAGAGAAGAAGCGGTGGTTACATTTAACTGTTTCAACAGTAAAAGGGTGGGACCTAGATAGCCACCTAGTAGCACGCTTAAATTCATGCAGTCGGGGCACTTGAAATGAGTTCCAGAAAGACATTTGGGTCACTAACACACAAAAAAAGAGAATGCATCATACCGAGAATATTTACCATCGAAAAACATAGAGGAAAAAAAATTAATTGTTTATATTAGGTTGGTGCAAAAATGATGTCGTTTTCTCACATAGTAACATATGTGAGAAAACGATATTATTTTTGCACCAACCTAATAATAATATGTGGAAATCTCTAGTGTTTGCCTGATTAAGGTAGCGAGACCGGAAACACGTGTAGCAAAATGATGGAAAATAAAGCATAATATTTAAAAAAAAAAAATCCACATTACAACCAAAAACGTTTGCGGTTTCTCTCTTCTTTTTAATATACACGCTTTTCTCTTTTTGGAACTACTATAACCTCTTCCCTTTATATATATATATTCGAGAAAACTACATAAAGAAAATATGCCCTCTGGCATGATTCGAACATGCCTCCCCCCACTTTATAAACGAGCTTTACGGTTATATAACGTTGAAACACCGGTTCGAGTTTGGTGAGTACCAGGTGCTATAAGTTTGGATGTGCCGTTGATATAATGGATAATGGCTCGGAATTGAAAGACGGAAAGCCGTTTCGCTGTGCGTCTCTCATTTAGGTTCGAAATTCCAACGAATATTACCGGAAGGAGGTCGGAGTGTACGACGGCCGATACGTCGTGAATATGGCAATAAAGATGAGAATAATAGTCCGAACGATGTAAACAGTGTAAATTGTTGCAATAATTAATCTCAGAAGTATAGACAGCTTTTTATATTGATGTGTCTTTGGACGGCAACCTTTCTTTCATGCATCTTTCATTGAAAACAGTCGACAAGGAAGATTTAATTAATATTTTATTGAGCTTTTCCAGCATTATGTCATGTCTCCGTTTTTCAGAGGTTAAAGAATACAGAAATTTTCCATAGTTATAATTAATCCGAGCGCTTTCGACCACTTCTGTAGCCATTATCAAGGATGTGTTTTTGGATCGTGAAATTCTGTGTCTGGCTGCTACATAGTAATTTTACAGTGTGGGGTTCGAGCTGTTTTTGTGCTTCTTGGCGGTCACGTGCTATGCGCGGCCAGTTGACCAGGGCAAGACTTCTATTCTTAGAACACTTTTAACTCGCCGTCTCCTCTGCTAAATAGTGTATGGTTGATAGTAAGAGAATACAGTTTAATAAGAAGAGCCTCCCTAATGATGAGTTGTGTACAACTATATGATCTGAAAAAGATCAAATAGAATTTTTCTTCAAGGTTCTTGGAAGTTATGAGTTAATAAATGTCTATTAATCACACTTTGTTGTTGCAAATGTTGCTCTTGTAATTTTTGCTGCTGCAACTGTTTTTCTTGTTGTTGCTTTTGTAGCGCCAACATTTGAACCATGATAGCTTTTAATTCTTCCATTTTGGTGTACTCAACTGAACGAATCCTCGTGTAAGTTCAAGGAATCCTTGCGAATCCTTGTCGCCACTTTTGTGATATCACGACCACTTGTTGTAGTAGAGACTTTGTAATCGCAGATACAACTATAATACGCTGTTGAACAATACTGGTGTCAAACGCCTTCGACTAACACTTGCACTGATAGTACTTGCTCGAATAGTTACCAACATATAGTGATCCGAATAGAGAAATAGTATAGTGAATAGAGTAGAGAATAGCGGTCCGTATAGTAATAGAGTAGAAATGCAGATCCGTATAGTAATAGAGGATAGACTAGAAATAGCGATTAATTAGACGTCACGCCACCTCCCATATATGCGTTTGGTCTATGGTCGCGTGGTCTACATAATTCAATCATGGGATCGCCTCTGTTTGTTCACTGGCGATCTATGTTCAAACTCAAGAGTCGGCAGCGACATATATATATAATATATATATTACTAGTAAATGGCGTTTACAACATAAACGGTAACATTTAATTAGCATAGAGATTTTTAAAAGCATATTTCAATAAATATTTCTTGTTTTTTGTAGTCATCTATCCCCATAATCACCACTTCCTCTCACTTTTTTCTTTATTCGTTTCATACATATCAATACATATTTGACAGTCACCCTCTACCTTCAGTGGCTATAGAAATCTGTATCGTGTAAAATTTAGTATAAAAATCAGGTAAGAATTGCTGGTTTTAGTAACTGTACACTTTAAGTCTTGACTACTTCACCAAGGGTCAAAGTACAATCGCCGTCTTTCCTCTTTATCCTCACCATCTTAATTTCCTACCACCTACTGGACAGACCGGGTTCTATAGCCTTGGGTGGTAACTGATCTTCCGCAGGAAGAAATAGCAGTCTAATACGGGAAAAATCTGCCTCGTCAGTCATGTTTCAAAAGATACACGATCGACTAAGCGTGTAACACGCATGGCACTAACTGACTGACTTTTCCATTCATATCACACAACTTATTCAGTATTATCTGTAACTCTCTAGCTTGAGTGGCTATCGGGCTTTTTATTGGATGAAATTCAATATTAAAATAAATCAGACGAGAACCGCCATTTTCTGTGTGATTTGATCAGAAGCGCCGGATGATCTAAGAGAAAAGGTTTCTTTCCCGTCAGTGATTTTGATGCTGAACGGATGTGTTAGTCAAGAAATAGTGTATTGGCCAATGCTAATTTAGTCATTAATTCATAGTAGTATAATGAGTGGCATATCAGTTTGCAGACACTATGGAAAACTACACTTCTGACTTCAGGTCACAGAACTCTTTGTTTATTGTTTCGTTGTATTTGAAAAGTACACATTGTTAATAGTAACGATAATAATAGCCGTTTTCTTATAAGGAAACATTCAAAATTCATTGACCGAGCAGCCAGTACTGCTTTCGGTTGAAATGTATAAAATCTTTCTCTTAAAGCAATCTTATATCTATAATCCTCAAAATGTATGTGCGTGTGTGTGATCGGATGTTGTTTATGCGTTTCCACAGTTTTCATCCGATTTTGATGAATTTTTTTGTTTGATAGATAATTCTTCAGTGCCGGTTTTGAGTCCAAATTATTGCCGACAATGGCTCGCCATTACTTTCTGTCCATTATAACTCGTTTTACTATTTACTGTCTGTTCTTGGATATATATCTTTCATAAAAGCTTTAATAAAAAATAAATAGTTTAAATTATTACAATAATATTTATTATTATACAATTCCCTTTTCAGAGATACCTGCCATTCAAATTGTTAACCCACCACCATTTGGGGATGTGCCTCAGTTGCATCCAAATGTTGTTACTAATACTGATTTTTGGGTGGGCTGACTTTAAACTCAAACTGCTCAATTGAACGGCAAAAATTCACAGTAATGAAAGACGGGTTATACTGCAAATTTTTCATTAAAATAGTTTTTTCAAGTCCAATAGCCGTTGCTGTTTCTTCCTAAATTTCTATTTGAAGTAGTTTGGAATGTTAACATCTTCATTATGTCATTATTTTCTCTTCGAGTTACATTGTATCAAAGTACGAGGTTCGGTAAAAAAAAAAAAAAAATGTTATGCATTTCCTTCTTCAAATTTGTCTCCTTCCTTTTCAGTGGTGGCACGAGTGGCGGCCAAAAAGTAACGCCTGCTTTTCATTATGAGTTTTTTTTCAAAGAAACAGACGGATATTCACCAAGCGTAAGACACTCAAACTGTGACGTAAACCATTATATAAGTGTCGTCTCTTAAAACTCTGACGACAGGAATGATTTCACTAAAAAGAAACCATTGAAAATGTTAGAATTAGGATGAAAGATTCACTGAACTGAACAAAACGGTTTTGAAACATTAAAATAATTGAACTTACGATTTCGATAACATCATTTTATATTTAAACTAGCAGCATGGCCCGGCGTTGCCCGTGCTTGATTCAAAAATCATACAGCAATATCTATCACTTGACTTAAAATATTTTTGCCCTTCCTTGCCTTTAAAAGAGTGCCCTTTGCCGTTCTGATGTTGCTACATGCCTTACATCTTGCCTATCTCACACTGCGCTCTCACTTTCTAAGCTCTATACTAAACATTAAATCTGTTACGAAAAAAGAACTAAACAAAATGAACACAAAACGATCAGCTTTAAAAAAGGACTCGTAACTGGAAAAACCGAATGAAAAAAGAATGTTAACAACAAATACTTTTTCGCACCCAACCCAGTTCTGCGGAATCAGAATCAACGTTGAGTTTAAGCAAGCGAATGAGACAATTGGAGTAAAGTGCCATGCAGATTTAAATTTTTCCCACTTGTGACGAATGCAGCTATCGATTTTTTTGCATGCTAGCATGCTAGTTAATTCGTGTCAGTCAGCTGTTGGTTCTCGCCAGTACAAAATGGCCGCAAACTACATGAAAACTGTCGTAGAAACATGAAAAAAATCGATTATTTCCACTATCAATGGGAGTTGGCCTTCCTACTAACTTGGAGCATGTACATGTAAATTTTGGTGCAAATCCGTCGAAAATTGCGGCCGTGCATTCGTTACACACACACACACACACACACACACACACACACACACACACACACACACACACACACACACACACATCCTGCCTTTTATAGAAAGAGATAAAAGCTTATATTCCTGGAGCTAACTGACGTCGTTGATTTACTTAAATTTGCGCACATGGCTTATCGATTCATAATTAGCATTCACCAAGGTTTTCTTCGTCTGGCATGTTGCTTATTGTAGTTAGTCTAAGTGGTCACCACTTTGTGAGGGGCACACTCCTCGGTGCTAAAACCTCAATTTCATTGCTGTAGATACAGCTATTGATTCAAAGTAGTTGTTCCACTTCAACCCAGTTGAAAACGTGAGTCCAAGAAGGCACAGTGAGACACTTTAACGGAGACGAGCATCATCCATGCGGATGGGAGTCAGGGACGTTTCTCTATGGTGGTTGAATGAGAGCAGTTTACTTTTGGTGGTATTTCAATTTACAAGGCATTTCCTGCATCAGTCAACCACTGATTGGAGGTCCTTTTCGAGAGAAGCGGCTAGATTAACTTTGCCGGCGCTGGCAGGCCTACTATTGAGGCAGGATTAGTGATAACAAACTTCGTAAATTGAGCATACCAAAATTCCTCTCCCCAACCCCACAAAAAAATATTTCTGAGAAAACTGAAACACATAAAACAAACACCAGTCAAAAATAATTTTAACCTCTTTCTTGACCAAACCAACTTCAAACGATTAGCCAAATATAAGATTTTTGGCATACTCTGGTCCTAGTATGGAGGACGCAAATTCGAATCTTTCCGAGAGGGGTGTGTATATATTTTGTAATTACATTTCTGGAGTATTCAGGTAAGTAGAGAATAACTAATATACCGATTAAAAAAATAAAAAAAGCACCTACTCGAATATGGTTATCCACTAAAAATAAAGTTTTAAGTGATAAAAATCTGTCGATTTAATAAATAAAAAGCCATTACTTCTTTGTTTAGGTTTGGAAATGAAACTGAGCATATATGAAATTTCAAGAATCTATGATACGGAGGATTTCGCTTAAAGGCACTATCTAGACTCGCTTGATTGGCAATTGTCTTTCGTGGCTGAGTTGTTACAAGCACGTCGGATCTAACAACGGTTTCTCCTGCCAAGGTGGGACGCAGAATCGTATCTTGCCGGAGGGTGCATGCTTTTCTTTAACAAGACTTCTCAAATATTTAGGCCAGCATACAATAATAAGTATACTGTTAAAAAATTAAAAAAACAAAAACAAATAACAGATCATCTAATCAAATATGGGTATCCACTAAAAATAAGGTTTGTGATATATATATATATATATATATATATATATATATATATATATATATATATATATATATAAAGTATTTTTCGTTAATACGACAGATTTGTATCACCTTAAACGTTATTTTTAGTGGATACTCATATTTGAGTAGACGCTCTGTTTATTTATTAAACAGTATGTTTATTTTCGTCTACCGGCCTGGAATGCTTGATAAATCCTGTTAAAGAAAACCTTATGTTCGCTGGCAGGATTCGAATCTGCGTTCCTGACTAATTGTTTCTTTAAGCTACAAAAAGGAACGTAGGTTCGATCTCTGCGTGGGGACACATTTTTCTTTTACTAAGATTTTTTCGAAAGCGCAAGCCAATAGATGTAATATACATGAAAATGACGCATATATTTCAAATACGAATATCCACTGTAATAACGCTTGAAATCATAGAATTTACCCCCCTCCCACATACACGTATATATATATATATATATATATATATATATATATATATATATATATATATATATATATATATATATATATATTATAGAGAAATATAAAATTACCTCACCAGAATAGCTATTTCAACCAAACGTTAATAATTTATATCCTCTGTTATAATAAACAAATTGAGATCTTTTTGTGGATCAGTTTTTATATTATTAGGATTCACTTAGATTATATACCAACGGATTATTAGCTATATACATAAGCGATAGAAATTATTAGGAGGACTTGTGATAACCGTAATTCATCGAGTCTAGAATAAACCTCGACAGAATGCAAAAAGAACCAGACGGCTATTGCGTCCATATTTGGGACTTAAAGGCAGAGCTTATTTACCACCGAATATTGAAACCGGGACCATTGTAATGCGAGGCAAACGTTATACCAACAGTACCAACGGTCCGCGCTGAAAGGGATGATACATTTATTTTATGTGGTCGGCCACTGTTCATCAAGAATTTTTGTAGAAATAATAATGTTCTGCCATTTAAATTTTTCTATTGAGCTCTCTTTCTTTGGCGTACCTGTGTACCTGACTCTCTTAGGATTTGCTTACTTTATATTTTATTCAAATTACGCGCGCACACACACAAACACACACACACACACACACACACACTTATATATATATATATATATATATATATATATATATATATGTATATATGTATGTATATGGGCATTGAGGTCAATACCAAGTGGTGACAGCGTGTTTCATACATAAACACAATCGTCAAACATGGCCTGAAGATTGCGTTTAAGCAAGAAACCGAATATCTGTATTGGATGTTGTCCACATTTATATATACATACGCTCTATCCCTGAAATTAAGCGCTTTAACCCAGAAATATAGCATGCCATAAAACTATATTTGTGTAATATACTTTCATTTATCATATATATATATATATATATATATATATATATATATATATAAACCAAGATTTGGTACTTCATAATTTGAAAATGAAGGAACGTCTAACACTTCTTCAGAAAGATTCATGGGTGGGTCGTAAATATTTTTTCTGTTTTATATTCACTAGGAGCTTATTTACACCAACTGGTTTGTTTTTAGTACTAAATTTATTTTAGTTGTGGCTTCTTATTTAGCCCACGTGTTCACCTTATTAAGTTCCAGCTAATTGTTCTGAAGAAGTATTGGACGAAAAAATCCCCTTTAAAAGAAAAAGAATGTGTCCCGTTATTTTCAAAGCCATATATATTTAGAACACACACACACACACACACACACACACACACACACACACATATATATATATATATATATATATATATATATATAAAAGAATAAAGTAAATCAATTTTATATATATACAACTGAACTTCAAATTTTAATTTTAATTTAAGATTTAAGTTTCGGCTTTGAAACAGTAATTTCTATGTCGCGATTGAAACATATTTTTAAAAATATAATTTTAATAAAATTATATATCTGAGCTGATTAATATTCGGACTGATTAATATTCGTAGGCGGACCTGTTCGTCCACTCTTCAGGGGGATATATATTTAGTTTCCAAAGGTATAATATATATAATTCTTTCATTGAATATCTTTTAGCATACAGCTTATCTTTATCTCAGTCGATCATCTCTCGCCATTTGTTTTTGGATATATTACGTGTATATATATATTGCTATATATTTAGTTTAAAAAAGAATAGGATATATCTATATATGTAATTAAATATCTTTCATCTTTCGTCAGATCTTTCCCTCGGCCTATGCGCCATGCATCTTGCTCCATTTGCTTCCCTTTTTGTCTATCTTTTCCCCGATCCTTCCGATGCTCTTAACAGTCTCTTCCTTTTCGAAGGATGAATCGCGGCCTGAGTCCGGCTCGTCGTGAATACTCCATATTGACGCCCCATTTCTCTTCGTTGTTTTCTTCCAACTGCGTAAGCTACCGACCAGTTACGCTGACTGTAGCCTATATGCCGTCTTAGCCTTGACTCTCGTTTAAAATATCGATTCTCTGTCAGGCCACCGCTTTTACAGCATGGTTCAACATTCCAGAGTTTCTCGCACCTGAGATCCCCCGTTGTGCATCATCAATGATCGACTCGGAACATTTATGGACCACGGAGTGATAAGATCTGGCTTTGCAGACATCGGAAATAAATAGATATAGCCCTTTCATTTTAATCTTCTTCTTCTTCTTCTTCTTCTTCTTCTTCTTCTTTGTGTCGTGTCCCTTTCTTAATGTTAGCGATCATGGTTCTCCACAATTTCTTGTCCTTTTCAGCTCCTATTAAAACTTCTGTTTTTCCTATCTCTACTAATCTCTATCCTGACAGCCATTTACATAAACTCGTTAGGTACTTCATGCATTGTCTCTCTTGCCTTTAATATATTCCGAGAGTGTCAAATCTTCCAAGCCCTCTTTCTTCATTATGTGCGCTAAAAAATTCAACTGCCTTTTTCTCATGCAAAGTGTCCGTTTTGTTTTAATTTTCGCTAAAATTTCGTTGTTGACATATGTTCGGTCCATAGTATTCTCGGAATCATTCTATGGAAGCACATTTCTGTTGCCTCAAGTCTCTTCTTCATTTGTGGGGAGATTGTCCAGTATTCACTGCCATAGAGGAGGACTGATGTCAAGTAACAATTCAATGCTCTTTTCTTTGTTTCTAACGATATTTTCCTGTTTCTTAAATTTAAATATAAAGATCAAATGTTTACCGAGAGAGCGATATCCTCTTATATATTTCTGATATCCACTTCATTAAGTAAGCAGGAATCCATTACATCTTTGGAAATATATATATATATATATATATTACGTCATTATGATATAAAATATATATTGCCCAATTTAATATATATTATTGTAGAGAAGCTAGCACCCATTCAGCACTCTACCGGATGGCCTGGCTATAGCCTTAAACAGTCTACGATTAAGGACTTCAGCATTTGATTAACACGTTGATACTAAGCTGATTAATATTCGGACTGGTATTACTTCGTTTGGCAATAAAGCATTTGAACCTCATCCATAACCTGTAAGTTGTCTTGTTAATTGTTTCTAGCGTAATGTTCTGTGTTTTTTGTATGTATCTGTCAGCACCGGATACTCGTGCTGAATAATTATATTAAGCACTCATTCCCTGTGTATCATTCACCTCGACGATACAACACACACACACACACACACACACATATATATATATATATATATATATATATATATATATATATATATATATATATAGGCCTGGTGATTGCGTTTAGCATGAAACAGCCTGTCCACACTGAGTGTTGACTTCAATGTTCACTTTCACATTTATATCACTTTTCTATCTCTGATATTGAACACTTTATCCCATAATATAGTACACTTTAAAACTATATTTCTGCATATATATATATATATATATATATATATATATATATATATATATATATATATATATATATATATATATTTTAAACACCATCTAAGATATTATTACAGTTAGATTTCCGTTAGGAATATTCGTTCCATATCACGTGACGTCCGCATCTCGCAACGGACGCTACTTGTAAACAAACAGTTATTTCTGAAGAAAGATTGAGGCCAATCTGAAATATCAAATATATATACAAATAAATAAATACTATCATAAAAGAACATTATTATTTTTTTAATTTGCAAGTTTCTCTCTCTCTCTCTCTCTCTATATATATATATATCTATATATATATATATATATATATATATATATATATATATTCTTCCTTTATATATATATATATATATATATATATATATATATATTTATATATATATATATTAATGTATATTTGGAAAGTACACTTTCCTTTAGACATCTTTCGTTCAGTATGACTGATATAGAAAATTTAATCAATTTTTCATTTATTTTTCCGGCGTCCTTACATTTTTTCCGTTTGACGGGAGTATGGAAGTGTAAAAAATTTTCATTGTCCAAGCGCTTTCGGGCACTTCTTTCGGTATTTCCAAGGGGAATTTATTTTTATGTGTTGTTAAATTTTCTTCATGTTTTGAATGTTTAAGCTATATTTTTTGCTGTTGTTTTGAATACTAATAAGAGCGTTTATTCTGAGTCTTCGCGGGTTGAGCGAAGCTGGAATTCGATTGAGCGTCTTTATATCTTCATATACACTATTCCCATTATTAAATAAGGTGAAATTGATAGAGAGTGATTTTTAATATACGGGGTCTCTCTTATTGCGAGGTGTTTCCGGTAATATGATTTATATAGAATATATAGAATGTTAATATTTGCGACTAGAATTTTTCTTAAGGTTCTTGTAAATTGTGGGTTGATAGATTTTTTTATAGCACTTTGATCTGATAAGTAACATGTGAGACCTCTACTGAAGAAGGTGGTAGCATGTCAGATATAGGTAACTGAGTTACGATAAACACAGTCTTGTACAGGACACTGAAATTGATACATTGTATTGATCATCACTGGTTTAGATTTGATGGGTTATTTTAATTAGTAACAACAAGATTATATATATATATATATATATATATATATATATATATATATATATATATATATATATATATATAATATTTCATTACAATATTTAAAAAAATTCATTAAAATATTTAATATATATATATATAATATTTCATTGCAATATTAAAAAGAAAAAAACAATTTAACACACACACACACACACACACACACACACACACATATATATATATATATATATATATATGTAAAATTGTTTTTTTTAAATTTTGTAATTGTTTTTTTAAAAAATATATTAAAAAACAATTATATTATGCTCTATTGTCGTATCGAGGACTGTAATTTTTAAATAAAAATAAAAGTTAAGAACTCTGAATTATAAATCTCATTGTTCTTTCTTATTATTTTAATATATATATATATATATATATATATATATATATATATATATATATATATATATATATATATATATATATAATATACAAATGAGAGAAAGTACAGTCACTTACCATCGCCTGAAGAGGTACAACATAGTACTGTAACAGGAAAGCTATTGTGTAGCGATTTCAAGATGTTTTTGTAATATCTTATAATAAGATAATAATACTAATGTATATATATATATATATATATATATATATATATATATATATGACTTTCTAAAGAAATATTGGATTTTTTTATTTATTAATCTGAGATATTTTATCACTTCGTATTTTATCACTTTAAACTTTTTTTAATTAGATAAGCACATTTGTGAAGATTACATCGAGAATAAAGAAAAGAAAATAATAAAATTTCTCGAATATTAGACAAAAATACATAGATATAATATTTAATAAATAATGACTATCCACTAAAATAATGTTTCAAGTGATAAAGTATTAATTAAATGCTGACTATTCGGTGGATTATTGAAGGACAAAGAATGTACAGGCCACCTTACTTTTTGTAGATTTATCTAAAGCCTTCTAATCTGTACGTAAGGGCAAGATAGAGAAGATCTTTCTGGCATAAGGAATCCCCCACCTGAGAGTGTAACTGCCATAGTGATTCTACAGGAAAGTATCAAATCTTTGCTTAGGTCCCTATAGGAAGACCCTATATTCTTCAAAGCATCGGTACTTCTGGGTAACACCTTTGCACATTTTCTCTTACACACAAACACACGCATACACACACACGCACACGCACACACTCGCATATATATATATATATATATATATATATATATATATATATATAAAAGCATAAATGAAAACAGATTTTTAAATTATTTATTTAAGGAAGAAATAAATGAAAAAAATCGGAATATACCTACATTTCCTAAATGTATCGAAAAACCAAGAACAGTCGAGGAAAACTAATTCCACTAAAAACGCAACAAGTTGAGCCTGTGATACTGGAAATGGCATTGTATCTTTGACACTCAGAGTCGAAAGAGGAAAAAAGAAAGAAAAGAAATAGAGAGAGAGAGTGAGTGAGAGAGAGAGTATAAGGAGAGAAGAAAATGATGAAAAAGGAGAAATAACCACGACGTTCTACACATCCATACACACACACACACACGACCGCGCGTGAGTAAATACACATACGCGTACATACGCACATATACACAGGCACACAAAAATAGCACATAAATTATTTTTTAAACTTAGTATGAAAATAACGAAAGTGAGAAAATAAGCAGTCAACCACTGAACTATTGAAAACACCTGATGAGTGAACCGAATGATTATAAAAAGGTTCGTCTACAAAGCTCTGTAGTTGGGGTGCTGAATGTAATTCCAATCAGCTAAATGATAAATTTTATATTTGTATTAACCATATATATATATATATATATATATATATATATATATATATATATATATATGGTTAATACAAATATAAAATTATATATATATATATATATATATATGGTTAATACAAATATAAAATTATATATATATATATATATATATATATATATATATATATATGGTTAATACAAATATAAAATTATATATATACATATATATATATATTATATATATATTATAAATATATTCTATTATATATAATATATATATATATATATATATATATATATATATATATATATATATATTTGTATGTGTATGCAAACATTCAAACAGCAATAAATGAAATTTAATTGTGAACGTAGCCAACTGTAACTAACAACCTAATACTTCAGATACCACCAAATCAAATAATAAATACAAAATAATGGACAGGTGACGACATATATAAATATTTACCTTACCATTTAAGCATTGACAAACAAAAAAAAAAATAACAAAGGAATCTCGGTTGTCGAAACGTCTCACATGTCAAACAAATCGGTTATTGAACAGAAAATTCGAGATGAAAATGCCTCGGTTATCGAACAAAATTTCGGTTGTCGAACAACATAGCCGGACCGAGTTAAGACGAATTCGGAATAATTTCTAAGTCGACCGCCGTGTTGTATACAGACGTGTGTTGTGTTGTACTTTTCATTTCCAATTTTAGTTTAATGTGAGTTTTTTTCTTTACATTGATTTCTATTGGAAAAATAGTTTCGGTTTACGAATATTTCGGGTTACGAACGGCCTTCATGAACGAATTAAATTTGTGGTCCGAGTTTCCACTGTATGTAAGTAAAAAAAAATGGAAATCCCCCTACATTTTCCAAACTCAAGAAAGCCACAGAACACTCAATAATTAATAAGCACTGTTTTATGTTTGCTAAAACCGGATGACGATTTGTTACATTTGTCGCTGACATTCAAAATAGAAAGAAAGAAAGAAAGAAAGAAAAATCTCATGAAAACAATAAGTAGGGAGTATAGAGAGAAAAATAAAACGACGTAAAGGAGAAATAGTCATGGCATTCTACACGTACGCACATACGCGTATGTGCACATCCACACGGATGCACACAATAAAAGTTAAAAAAAAATCAAACTTGCACCAATGAAAAGTGCATAGATTACTTTTCAACGCAATTTAAAAGAAAAACGAGAAAATAAAAAAAAGTCAATTTCTGATATCCCTGACGAGTAGACGGAGCGATTGCTGGAGAGCCCATCTCCAAAACTATAAAACTGAAGGTTACATCAATCAGCTAAGTCAGAAATGTTATATTTGTATTAATCATATATATATATATATATATATATATATATATATATATATATATATATAAGCTATATAAGTTATATAGTGATCTCACGTGACGTCAACATCTCGCGACGGACGCTACTTGTAAACAAAACTCTAAAAACAGTTATTTCTGAAGAAAGATCGAGGTCGATCTGAAATATCAAATATATATAAATAATAAATACTTACATTAAAAAAACATCATTATTTTTTTTAATTTGCAACTTTTTCTATATATACATATTAAGAAAGTATACGTGGCTTCACATTATGATATATATATATATATATATATATATATATATATATAGCTATACGATAGATAAATCAAACGGCTAGATATAAAGGATATATGCGCGTGCTAGTGGGCATCTGCTGTCAAGCAAATAAATAATCGTCAAATTTATACATGAAATGTAAGCATAATAGTGCTCGATGTAGTTATACGGAGCAAATATATGTATTAATTAGTACCAAGTGTACCAAGGTTTTGGTGACTAAAGTTTTGCTGGATTTAATTTTAATTTTGTCCTGCGTAGCAGTGATACTCCCATAAGCAATTTGTTTACTTTTAAGAACACAGATCTTGTGCCCGTTGAGTTGGTAATCCAGCGAAACCTTAGTCGCAACCCAAAACGTAGATACACGTATCTGTACTAATTAATATATATATATATATATATATATATATATATATATATATATATGAATAATCAAAAAATCTTTTTGCCTCATGTGGGAAATGCAATAATTCGGCAGACGATGAAAGAGGTCGTCTGTCTTTTAAAACACAATGTGCACATTCATATTGCTCTGTATAAATAAAATCCCACTTGCATTATATACATACGGACTTATTTTTACCTTTAATATATATATATATATATATATATATATATATATATATATATATATATATATATAGCATAATGAGAAGCCACGTATACTTTCTTAATATGTATATATAGAAAAAGTTGCAAATTAAAAAAAAATAATAATGTTTTTTTATGAAAGTATTTATTTATTTATATATATATTTGATATTTCAGATTGACCTCAATACAAACAGTAATTTTAATTTATTTGTAACAAACAGTTATTTCTGAAGAAAGATTGAGGTCAATCTGAAATATCAAATATATATATAAATAAATAAATACTTTCATAATAACATTATTATTTTTTTTTAATTTGCAACTTTTTCTATATATATATATATATATATATATATATATATATATATATATATACACATACATATATATGATCATAATAATAATAATAACAATAATAATAATAATCATAATAATGATGTTGATGATCATAATACTTTATAATAATATAGTAATAATAATGATATATATATATATATATATATATATATATATATATATATATATATATATATATATATATATATTAAAATGTCCGTTTTCAATACCATCATTTTAATAAGGTTAGGTATTATAAGCTGAACATCAGCATCGCTTGGTTCACATCAATTTTATTGTACAAACATTGGTTTGCGTCATAGAATCTAACGTTAGGTTTGTGTGTGTATTGTAAATTAATTAATAGCGACACTTGAAATCAAAACTAGAATAAAAGCAAAATGAATTTTAAAAAAGGCATATTTTTATTAACAAGTTAAACAAAAAGAAAACTATTCATTAGGGCAGGGAATCACCCACAGAAATAACTGACGGTGTCTTTCAAGGAACATTTCTGCATGTGAATATCATTATCATCCCCGATCACTACAAACTTAAACTCTTCAAGACCGAGATCAACCGTTATATATCCTACATATCCTCATAGCTCTTACTCCTTAATCAATGTCCTTAAAACGATCTCATTCAATACTACCTTGAGTTGTTCTTGAGCCTTATATTGGGTGAACAATGATTTAAAAATAGTTTAAAGAGCTGTTTCTATTCATGGAAACAATGGTGAAAATTGCTTGAACTTATTGCACTGTTGGTTTAATTTTTCAGAAAAAATGTATAGTCGTTTTTCTTTATAATTTCATCTCAAGCAAGGCAATTAAGCCATTAAGAGGTCAGAGGTTAGAGAATATGGGAAAATAAAAAAAATATTATTAATGAGGGAGAATAATAGAAGAGTTAAGAAGACAGACGATAACGAATGCTACTGTATTTACGTTAACTAAGAAGCTAGAAGCCGGAAGAGAGTTCCCCAGGCGAGGAGTGCGTTAGAAGAAAATGTTAGCATAGAAATTACGGTGCATGTAGTCATTTCAACTGTAAAATCATGAGACCTTACCGCCAATCTAGTACTGCGCTTAAATTCATAAAGTCTATGTATCATAGGGGAAAGTTTGTCAGAGCAATTACCATGAAAGTATTTATAGAAAAGGCAGAGGGAAGCTATGTCACGGCTATGAGAAATTGACTGAAGGCTAGATGCCAGGTCAGGACAAATAACATTGCAGATTCTTCTTTTGGATCTCATCAAAAATCTCTAAATGTATAACTAGAGTGTGACAGCAACATTCAATAGACAATTGATAGACTTATAAACTTGTAAGATAGATTCTGGAGAAAAAATAGTCCAGTAAGACATAGTAAACCAGCTTTCCTAGCAGTAGACCTAGCATTTGATTCTATATAATTCTTCCCTTTATGTTACCGAGCGTAACGATTCAGTCTCTTGCATGTTAGCATCAGCCAAGTTGGTGGAAGAAAAAGAAGAAATGAATGGTTCAATTGGTCTTTCAAAGCAATAATCTTTCAGAAGGGTGCCACAAATAGCATACTATTGATATGTAATCAAGGAAGCTTTGGCTAGCAAATGAACAAATGCCTTGTGTGTTCCAGCGCTCACTAAAGCAAGACCACTACAAAACTTGCGACTATCCGAAACCCAAGAGTTTTTAATGTAATGTGGAAGGTAAACATTTAAATCGATAAGTTTTACTTAAAGCAGCGGCTATCGAGATTTTAGCAGCGATGAAACCTACCCAGGACCTAAATAGGTGACCACTTAGTTATAACTACAATAAGCAACCTGTGTCTTGTCTACCAGAAAAGAAGTATTGTGGTCTTTATGCATGACAAAAAAACTTTGGTGAATAGTAATGATGAATCTGCAATCAATGCGCGCAAATTTAAGCAATAACCACGTCAATTAGTTCCAGGAATAAAAGGTTTTATTTAAATATAAAATGAAGTTATCGAAATCGTAAGTACTTTATTTTAATGTTTCAAAAATAGTTTTACGATTTTATTTATAACTATTAGTTCAGTTTAGATAATTTTTCATACTAATTCCAAAATTTTCAATTGTTCCTTTTTGGAGAAAATATTGCTGTCGTTAGATTTTTGAGAGGCGACAGTTACGTAAATATTTGCATCAGAATTAGAGTGTATTACGCCTGGTGAATATATGTCTGTTTGTTTGAAATAAACTCATTTTGTAGCAGAGAAGAAAATAAAAGAAAGAAGAATTGATCTTAATGACCGATTTAGCTGTCGCTCTTGTTTGGATTTTCAGTTTTTAGAACAATAATTCGAATTCTAACTTCACATTGTTTCCTCTTTTGCGATGGATGAATGACCAATAAAAACGACTTTGTTCTCTTATATTATTTTTGGTCAGTGATGAAATTAGAGAAAACTGAATAGTAATACTATTACTACAATTACTACTACTTCTAATAATATCGGAGAATCCCGGCGAATCGATCAGACATAATTGTGAAGAATATCTTCTGATAGATGTTGCAGTCCCAGCCAACAACAAAAACGTTTGAGAAACTATAGAAATGCAAGGCCCTCGAGATAGAAGTCAGGAGAATGTGGCATTTCAAAACAATGAGAGGTTAACTGTTGTTATTGGGTCTTTGAGAATGATATCAAAAGGAGCAAACTTACTTATTCCGAAATTCGCTTGAGGATGAAACAGAATTAGCTGCTTTAATTTAATTTAATTTCTATAATTAAATTGAAGATTTTGGCTTCTGCTTTTGAAACATGAGAACTCTTATGTAGCGATGGAATCATATTTAAAAAAATAATTTTAATAATGGCTCTACTGTTGTATTGAGCACTGTTTTTTACAAATAAAACAAAAATACTGAAGAACGTTGGATTATTAACCTAACGGTTCTTTCCTATTTTTCTATATATTTGCACACACACACACACACACATACACACACACACACATACATATGTGTATGTGTGTGTGTGTGTATTTTCAAGCTACATATTCAGTTAAAAAACCATCTTTGATAATAACTAGCCGTAAGCTTTATACAATTTTTACACACTTTATGTCAAGAAAAGAAAACACTTGTGCGAATCCATGAAAAAAAAAATAAAAAAAAAAATAAAAAAAAAGATTAATTACAGTAAATCTCAGTCGTTTTTAATTAAACTTGTATAAAAGTGGAATTGCTGCCCAAATACACAATCATATATATATATATATATATATATATATATATATATATATATATATATATATGTGTGTGTGTGTGTGTGTGTGTGTTTGTGTGTGTGTTTGTGCGTGTGTGTATCAAATATCCGAATCTCTTTAGTTTCATTTCCAGTTGGTCTAAAAGAAATTGATGTTGCCTAAAATTAACCTATTATATTACCCAATATCCCTTTTATTGTGGTTAATTAGAGGAAGACCCCCACACCTACACAATTCGATTGATATTATCGATTAAACCATTATACAGAGACAATGACGAACCGGGGAAATATCTGTTCGGCTGTAGACTGGAAAGGACGCCCACATTTTCTTCACGTGTTTCCTAGTGTTGGAAACAATTAGAGAAGTGAAAAACCAGAGAATCTGATAGGACGAAATAAATAACAAAATATTCGATAATGCAAACATTAAACCTTTGAAGAAATGTCATACCTGCGAAACCAGATTTTATATCTATCTATTAACAACGTTAAATGGTAGCTTAAAAAAAAAATATTTCCAAAAAATTGCCCGAAAAATACAAAAAATATATATATATATACCCTGGACATTGTGGCCATGCCTATAATATTTGGTGCACTTGAAAAAACGATCGACATTGAATGAATTAGAGATCACGGGAAGACTTACGTCTCTCCACGTCTAGATTTTTTCTCTCTCAATCACCAGCAATAACCACTCGATAAGTTAATAATAATAATAATAATAATAATGATGACGATGATCATAATAATAATAATAATAATAACGATGTTCAGAATAATAATAATGATGATCAGAATAATAATAATAATAATGATAATAATAATAATAATAGTAATGATGATGATCATAATAATTTACAGTAATAATAATGATAACGATGAGGATAATAATAATAATAATAATAATAATAATAATAATAATAATAATGACGATGGTCATAATAATAATGATGATAATAATAATAATGATGATGATCATAATAATTTATAATAATAATAATAATGATGATGATCATCATCATAATAATAATAATGATGATGATAATAATAATGATGATAATAATAAAAATAGTAATGATGATGATCATAATAATTTATAATAATGATGATGATCATAATAATATTAATAGTAATGATGATCCTGATCATAATAATAATAATAATGATCAGAATAATAATAATGATAATAATAGTAATGACGATGATAATAATTTTTATAATCATAATGATGATGATCATTATCATAATAATAATGATCATAATAATAATAATTATGATAATAATAATAATAGTAATGATGATGATCATAATAATTTATAATAATAACAATGATGATGATGATGATAATAATAATAATAATAATGACCATAATAATGATGATGATGATCATAATAATTAATAATAATAATAACGATGATGATGATGATAATAATAATAATAATGATGATGACCATAATAATAATGATGATGATGATGATGATAATAATAACAACGATGATGCTGATGATCATAATAATGATGATGATAACGGTAATGATGGTGATATATTTTGTTTTTTAGTAATGTCCACCAAATACAAGTCCCAGGAGCCATTCAAGGTAGAGGGTTACAGTGTGGAGTTGTATTAGCGTAAGAAAGGGCAAGATAACATCAAAGATAGCTAATTCTAGATTTGAAGAGGCGACGATTTAATTAATGAATAAAATTTCAGAGTTCAGGCGAAGACGTTAGATGTATAGAATTGAAGTAAGACTTTAGAAGGAGCCGGAAATCCAGTCCTAAACAGGAAACAAAGGATGAATCTCTACTCCTGTTTAAATAAAACTGGCAATCCACAAGAAAATCTATCGGTTTTCCAATTTGAATGTTCTGACGAATCATAATTTTTAATTTTAGGATTAAATAAGCTACTTTGTAAGTTCTGCGACTATAAAATTTCCCTGAGAAATTCTTTAATTGCATCTAATATGAATGGTCTGAAATCTTAGGATTGGAGCTTCCGGCGCGAATGTCAAGCAGTACAGCATACCGTTTACAAATTTCTGGCGAGAATGCCAAGCAGTACTGTATGCAGTTTCCAAATTTTTGTCTGAGTGAATTACAACATGATGCTCTTTTTCTCACAGACAGTGCCCAACTGACCTTATTATATTGCGCAGTGGACAAAATAAAAAAGCAAGTGTACTGGAAATGTATCGGTAGGAGTTAAATACGCATACTTTCTTTTCATCCCGGTTCATATGAACTCAAAAGGAATTTTTTTGTATGCATGCCACGGGTCATAATTTCCGATCTCTCATTCAAAAGGTTTTTATTTGTTCTGAAAATGTTATTATAGCTAACTTTTTCTTGTTGACAAATGTTGTAGATATTACTAGAATTATTATAAGGTTTGCTTTTTTTAATTTTCCAGTTTACAATCGGATCTTTTTTTAATTTTTTTCTTTAATTTCCAAACATGGATGGCTAGTCTAGTAGAATTCCTAAGGCTTCTAGCCTTTCCATATATATACACACACACATATATATATATATATATATATATATATATATATATGTCACTCATTATGAAATGGACAAAGTCCGACAATTATTTTTAAGACATTTTTATGTTTATACATTCTTTTTATAGATACAAATATTTAAGTAAATGCTCTGTTTTTATAATAAACAGTATTAAACAATATTTAGCGGCCTGAATATTTTCTTTGAAAATTTCTCGGACATTCAGGTCGGTAAATGTTGTTTAATACTGTTTATTATGAACAGCATTTACTTAAATATTTGTATCTATAAAAAGAATGTATAAACATAAAAATGTCTTAAATATATATATATATATATATATGTATGTATGTATATATATATATGTATGTGTGTGTGTGTAGTTAATACTGTTTATTATAAACATAGCATTTACTGAAATATTTGTATACAAAAATAACGTATAAACAGAAAATATATTAAAATAATTGTCGCATTTAGTCCATCTCATAATATATGATGTCATTTGTATACGTTAAGGTACGCTTCGAGCAAATATTAGCGAGTAAAATGGTGGCAAATATGTTGTTTAAAAGCAGTAATCTTTTGATTTTGCTAACCAGACGCTGCCTCTGTAGCGAAATGGTACGTAAGGTTTTATGACGGTTCCGTGTAGGCTATAGGTTCGATTTCTGTGAGAGGACATATATTTTCTATGAAATTCCTCGGATAATAACAAATATAGTGAAGATGTTTTTCAATATATTAAATAAGCACTTCCTTAATACGCCCGAACTACATAAGCTATTTAACCGAAATACGGTCAAATTAAGTTATAGCTGCACAAGCAGTATGTTCAACATCATAAAAAGAATGAATAGCTGAAATTTAAAACTACAAAATGATGTGAAAGGTGAGAATATGACCATATGCTATTGCAGGACAAAAAAAAAAAGTAACTGTTCTTTAAATGGACTATGCCGTACTGAACAGATTCTATATTTTGCTGAGTTGGAAGGTGAAAATGGTAGCACAAAAAATACATCGGGCGTGCAGAGGGCCAGTTCAAGAGTAGGCGGTACAATTACACCTCATCTTTTAGAATTCCGTAGCATAGGGTACAGCACGAAACCAGTAAGCTATTATTGGAAGTTTAGGGAGAAACATTATCAAAAGTCCAAGCATTAAATGTAGCATTTTAAGAAATATAAAGACTAAAATAATAGTCGAGAATACGTGTAGGCTATGGCAGGAAGAGAAACTGGCTATAGCAACATATAAAAACAGCAATAAATTGCTGAACGGGAGGTTAGAGATCATGACCAAATGCAGATATTTTAAGAAGTTTAGCTTGGGGTTATTTCAACCCGGTTAAAGTTTTTTTCCCCACTACTTCTGTTTTTTTTTTTTTCCACTATATCCGGTTTCGAAAGAACTTAAGTTGTTGAGTTGATTTGCTGAACAAACCACCTGAGGAGACCGTAAAGGGTGAAACCACCGTAGTGTACCCTGGCCAGTTTTCACCCTTTTAAATATATATATATATATATATATATATATATATATATATATATATTTTAAAGAAAAACAGACCACATTAAGGTTCCATTATAATAATTTATTTCACCAGAGCCCTTTTGAAGGACTTTGGATCATCAGATAGCACTTCAAAAAGATGAAACGAAACGAAATGAAATGAAAATTCATACTTTTGATGGGTAGTATAAGTTTTTGTAATTTAACAGAGGGAGTAATGAGGGGTGGTTTGAGAGACATGGTCGAGCTTAGAGAGGGTTTATTTAATATTTTTCTCAATCATATATATATATATATATATATATATATATATATATATATATATGAAAGTGAACATTGAAGTCAACACTCAGAGTCGATAGGCTGTTTCATGCTAGACGCAATCCTCAGGGCGTCCTGACGATTGTGTTTAGCTCTGTGTGTGCGTGTGTGTTTGTGTGCGTGCGCGCGTGTGTGTGTGTGTGTGCAAAAGTAGGTACACGCATATATTATACAAACATATCAATAATAACAAGGAAAGCTCGACATAGTGTAATGGTTAGCAAGCTTGTTTCTCTAGAACAATTACGACTGGGCAATGAATTCGATCCTCACAGTGTATCCCATACTTTCGGCCTTGTGTCATATTTAAGCTACGCTTAGAAAAACACCATAGCAATAATAACATTGATATAATACTTACTGTATATCTACTTTTGCATCCCCTTGAATATTACAATTATATTTTATATAGCACACAGATGTAATCTTTTGAGATCAGGGAATAACACTTTTATACCGATGTGAAAAAGCGCCCGTAAAATTGGCGATCGTACAAATCGGGCGATTCTTATAATGTTTTCTTCCAAGAATTAAAATCTATTAGCATTTACCCAGTAAGATTCCATCAGGTGATCTCTCAAAGTTGAGATAATATATACCAGTGCGTGGGCACTGTGAGCAAGGTGTAGCCAAGATCACCAGACCGTAGCCTAATTGAAAACTATGTTTATTGTAAAACCTCCACTATTCGCTCTGCATTGCTTTCCCTGTATTAAAGTTCCGACTCAGCCGCTGTTTACTTAGTTGTATTGCCTGTCAATCAAGAATCTCAGTTGATCCGGTATCAAGTAAACCGAGGAAAAATTCTGTCAGCTCAGACATTTGAGCCTTCGTATCTAACGTAAGTACAATACCGAAAGGGACATTATGGGTTTCGCTTCATGTGTAAAAGAATTCGTTTAATTTTCAACTTGAGAAAGCAAGACTTCGCACGAAAATAACTTGTTGTTTGTGGTAAATATGTCGAGGGAGTCCCACGCGTTTATGCAATGATGGTCTTTTTCAGAGAAAGAACCTCCCTCACGTAAGAATTGGCATCACTGGCAATCTCTTTTAATATGCAACATTGAAAGGCGTTTGGAATGAGGAGTGATATAAAATTATTGAAAAATAGATTCTTTTAAAAATCGGTATCACATCATGCAAGGCAGTAAAGCCACTAAGACAGAAGAGGTTACTGGGTGTGGAATAATTAGTAGTAGAAACATTAATAATGAGCGGGAAGGATGGAGTCGGAAGGGAGTTCCGCAATCGAGAAAGAAAGAAAGTTACACATAGTCAAATCAACTGTAAGTTAATGAGACCTCATTGCCATTCTAGTACTGCGATTAAATTCATAAAGTCTAGGTACCATATCGAAGAGCTCATCCGAACAATTAACATGAAAGTTTTTTTTAATCAATGTCACCCCATGCAAAACAGTAAAGCCACTAAGACACAAGCGGTTACTGGATGTAGAAGAATCAAAAAATAGAAACATTACTAATGAGCGAGAAGAGAAAAGAGTAATCAGGAGGACAGTAGATAGTGATTGACATTGCATTCAAATTTTTAGAGATTAAAGTTTGCTGGAAAGCATAGAGCCGGAAGTGGGTACCATAAGCGAGAAGTGCAAGAAAAGAAACTATTAGCATAGAACTTACGGCTACATCTAGCCAGAACAACTGCAAAATGATGAGATCTCGACGCCAGTCTGCGCTGAAATTCACAAAGCCTAGATACTATAGTGAAGAGCGATATTTATTTCCGCTTTAATACAGAAAATGTGGCGCAAGGCCAAAATAGGGAAAAGGACGGTCTTCTTCTGTGTTAACTTTAAACTTAGCTGTCCGCAAAAACTGACCCAAACGTACCACAATATTCCTAACACCAAAACAACACATTCTTACTTACCTTTCTTAGTACATTCACTATAATGCCTCATTGTCTCTATGAAAATCCTAACTAGTCCATATATGTACAATTCATTGTCTATGGAGGGGAAGGGGAATAAAATAACAATTTAAAAACTAGCACCAATGAGGATTCATAATATGACTACAAATCTATTTACAAGATACTAAACAAAATAATGTTAGTAATAAACCCCCCACAATCACTAAATGTGGCAGAAATATCAGTTCACTGACCGAAATCAATGCGGGACTATAATAATATAAAACATCCATTCATCCCAAGCACTCACACAAACACATACTCATTCAGACACAACAGCAACTGCGAAAAACACACCCGAAACGAAAGGCAGCCCGCATCTACCAGAGAACTGACATCACTGACCACCTAACGAGGGAGAGGATGGGGAAATAAACCAAAGAATAAACGGGGACAGAAATAAAAGGGGCCAATGAGCATACATTCCCTAGCTAAGTCAACTGGAATTAAGACACTAAAGACACAAAAACAACCCTAAACTAGCCTAATTTCGGGTGGGATTAGCCTATATTCAACAGAGGGAGAACAATATCCACAAGTGCCACACCAAGTCAGCACCTTTCACTCGACACAGACGCGAAAGATTCACCCACCTTTTGCTAAATTCTGGTGAAGTGATCCGCCGCTTTTCCGTATTAATCTTGACTTTAAGCTGATTCTTAAAGTACTAGATTAGTTGGGAAGAAGTGAACTTCTCGCCTCTATAGAACCCCTTCTGACCTGTCGTCTAAGTTACGACTCTTATAACCCCTAGCAAGCAAAAGAACATGTAGTATTCAGCCTTTGTCAACGGTGGTGCCACATTGCTACAAACAGAACTGGCCTCAAGGACAACGATACCATAGGGAAGAGCTCATCCGAACACTTGCCATGTAAATATTTATAGAAAAAACACAGGGCGTTTATTATCCTGGGCAGACGATTCGGGCACCATCACATTTTGGGTGTGCCTGAAAACCACACTGTGGGTTGAGAAAACATTGTGAGTGTAATTATGAAAACCACTCAGATTGCGCAATACCTCGTAAGTGAATTTGGAAAACCACACCGCGGGTTGAGTCAAAACTTGAGAAAAATTGGGTCGATAGGCTGTTGATCGTTGTATTGCCATGAAGTCACAAGCCAATTGTCGATTCCTCTTTTCCCTTTATCCTCATAATCTTAGCTTCCAACCAGCTGTGGGGAATATGAAAGAATAATAGCTCCACTCCTTTTAAATTCAGGCGAGATGAGGAAAAAGACGGAAAGAATTTCGCGAGCCTACGTGAAATTTTCTTTGAGCCAATGAAAACTTTGACTTCATAGAGATTGGCCGGCGGGCTGAAAAAAACAAACAAACAAAAAACAAAAAACAAAAACAAAAAAGAAAAAACAAACAAAAAACGAAAACAAATTCCTGAGTCTATGTGAAATTGTCTTTGGACCAATGAAAACCTTGTTTTCACAGGAATTAGCCATTGAGCTTAGAAAATGAACGAAAAGAAATTAGCGAGCCTATGCGAAATCCTTTTTGATACAAAATAAGAAAAAAATTAAATCAACAAGAGAACAGTGACTGAAGCCATGTGAAAAGTTTCATTTCTGTTCACGCGTCCAGCGTTCAGATTTTCACCAGTGTCAAATTACTTGCTAATTATATTATTGGCCTTAACGAAGCATTTGCCTCTTCAAAGAACTTTATTTCAACAATCCAAGAAAGCTAATTATTTTAAACTATCTCTCTTCATCTACTTTTGAACCTATGCAACCGTATAACACTTCTGTGAACAATGAACATCTTACCATTTTGATTTAAACATTTTTGAATATTATTTTGTTAGATGATTTAATCTATTGAAATAACATTTCCTCTCCATGACAATTCATTGAAACTACAGACTTTAAAATGATTTATTTTCCTGAAACGAGCTACAAGCTTATTCATCAATAAATTCCATATCTTGTTTTGCTAAAAATTTACCCGTGTATTTTCTTATCATTATCTATCTCCATTAATCTTCTTGCCTTGGGTAAATCAATTGTTCATTTTACCCACGAAGTCCCACGTAACTATACACCTTGTGTATTCATATAACGCGCTTCATTTATCATTACTATTACGACAGTAGCCCTCTATTTATAATGGCTCATGAGCCTTGTATTAGGTAAAATTTACTTTAATAAATAAGCTGGTGGTTGGCATAGGTGTGGGGTTTGGATTTTTTTTTCGTAAAGTAAGAAGCGGAAGTGGGAGTCGGTTTATTCTCTCACTTAAACGTTTCTCTTTTTGATGCTTACCTGAAGTTGGTAGTTGAGTTGCTTTCAAACATTTAAAAAGAAAAGAAAATAGATCTTTAGGTAATTTTCTTAATATTCTGCAAATTTTCTTTTTGTTTACATTGGCAATACCAACATTTTAAATATTTTTTTTTTGTTTGTCAATCCGCTTTCCTGGTCTCTAAATTTTTACCCTTTAAATTTTTCTCGGATTACGTCACTTATTTTTCCATTTCAATTCTTTCTTTTTATTATCTTTGTTCCAGTCTTTCGCAATTCCCAACATTGTACTGCCATCATTTAATATGTTTAAAAATATTTTTAAAAATTTATTATTATTTATTTTATTATTTATTTATTTATTTATTTATTATTATTATTATTATTATTATTATTATTATTATTATTATTATTATTATTTATCCCTTTGGAAATTTTCAATGTTCTACTCCCATCATTCAATAAGTTTAAAAATATTTTTTAAAATTTATTATTATTTATTTTATTATTTATTTATTTATTTATTTATTATTATTATTATTATTATTATTATTATTATTATTATTATTATTATTTATCCCTTTGGAAATTTTCAATGTTCTACTCCCATCATTCAATAAGTTTAAAAATATATATATATTTTTTTACTTTGTGGTTAAATCTTTCTTACGACCCTTTACGACTAAATCTTTCTTACTGTACATTGATTTTACTTTTTACAGCTTATAGATTCTTCGTGAATGATTTAAAACCAAAACATATTTTGGATCGTAAGAAGAGTAATTTTTATGTAAGTGAATATTGCATTAAAATTTCTTTGAGAATAACAATGCCTTTTCCATATACAGGTCTTACTACTTTATTCATAGCCGGGAGGAGAAAAGATGCCAAGGGTGTTTGCGCGTAAGTGAATGTAATGAACTCGACTGGAATTCGAACTTAGACCTCCGCTTACTCCTCCCGAGTGGCTATACAATACGCCACATGCACATCCACGATATTTAAGGAGTAGGAAAACTCTAACTTCATATAAATAATAGGACAAATTTTGTTCTTCATTTTTGGTAGAACAACCAGTTCAAGACAACACTGGATTCAAAATTTGCCTGAGAATTCAAAATTCGCTTCCGTCATGTTAGCTTGTCTTAGACATATTCATTGTGTCTATTGTTGCTGCATAAGTGGTTGTACAACGGCCCTATTGGTTTACAAGACTATTGATTACAATTGGCGAAGGATCGGAATTGGACCGAGTTGTGGAAATGGTTTTGCTACAAGCATTTGTCTAATATCACTGCTGGCGAGCAGGCGACATTTGTAATATCGGTTTCTTTCAATCTTTTCCTGATCTTTCCAACGTGTGTAATCTTTAAATTAATAGGCGCTGAATTTCTCATATATATATATATATATATATATATGCACAAACATTTTCTTACATAGATACCTTATGAAATATATTAAATTTATCTACAGGGCACCTCGAACTGAGGTAATGATCAGGAATCTTGTCTAACTAGATCAATTACGGCTGAATATTGAATTCGATCCTCACTGGTTGCTCTACACTTTCGGCCTCGTTCCACATCTAAGGTAAGCTTGGAAAATCACCATTTCGGCCCTTCGACGTAGTATAATAATAGCAAGCTTGTTTTGCAAGATCAGTTATGACTGAGTTGTGAGTTCGATTCCCACTCAGTGCTCCATACTTTTGGTCTTGTGCCACAACTAAGTTACGCTTAGAAAAATAATTTTTGGAACACTTCGACTTAGCAAGTTTGTCCCGCTATATCAATTACGACTGAATCGTGAGTTCGAGCCTCACTAGGTGCACCATACATTCGACCTTGTGCCACACATAAGCTACGCTTAAAAAATCATTTTTGAAACACTTCAAAGTGTTTAGCAAGTTTGTCCCACTACATCAATTACTACTGAGTAGTGAGTTCGATCCCCACTGGGTGCTCCACACTTTCGGCCTTGGGCCTTGTCTAATCTATGTTTAGAAAATCACCATATATAATTTATAAATTGGTTATATAACCACTACCTTACCCCGTCATACTACTTGGTGATATTCTTATATTGATGAACGAAGGATGTTTGGTATTGGTGTTTCTTTTATTAATATGCGCAAGACATCTGTTGATATTACTTATATAAGTCTACATCAAATACAAAAAGGGATACAAATTCTTGAAGCTCTTTCATTAAAGAAAGGTAAATTAAATTTTCATCATTCACTGTACTAAGAATTTTAATATATTTAACAACTAACATACATTATCATTGGAAAAATCGTTATTTAGCTAGCTTCTCAAGATGATAAGATTGACACAAGACCCAATATTGATCCTTCCTAGCAGAAACTTCGTGGCAATACAAAAGACTGACCAGTTTCCTTAAATGTTATCCTTTAATGATGACTTTGGCATCAGGGAATGACCAGACCCTATCACTTAAATTGTAAAGAGAAAAGCGTAATCTTGGAGGATGCCTCTGGAAATAGACTTTGGATAATTCCTGCTCAGTGTCCCTAAATGAGCGGTGTTGAATTTTAAAATTGAAATAAAAAGGTTTGTTTTTTTTTATAAAAAAAACCCAGCTTCCCCAGATGATTACACGAATAGTTGTAATTTTTTCATTTAGGTGCTAGCATATTATAGGCGATAATGGCTCGCCACAACCTCTTATCTTCTATTGTTCTATCGCTTGCTAATTTACCACCCTGTTTTTTTTCTTTTTGACACTTGTTCAGCCGTCTACCAAATCTTCTTAAGGAGGTTACTCCTTGTTTCTCTCCCGGTTCTCTTGCCTTGGAGATGCCTTGTGAGTGTTAAACTCTGCATGCCTTCTTCCCTCATTATATGTAACCAAGTTTTCACCTGTCGCTATCAAATTGTTAAAGAGCTTACGATCATATCACATTGAAATACCGGTTCTCGTACGATCACGGTAGTTAAGCACAGTCGAACCTGGTCAGTAGCGAGATGGGAATACCAGCTGATGTAAGCTTGAATGTACGGGTGGTGTAATGGATAACTACTCAGAATCGTAAATCTGAAAGCCGAGTTCCGATTCCAGTCGGTTTCTTTATATTGCTTTACGCGCAAATAAAACTTGGGAAAGGTATGAAGCCATCTCTTCTCCTCCCAGCTATGGGTTAATTAGTAAGACGTGTATGGGTAAAAAATAATTATTATCCCCGAAAAATAATTAAACATCTAAAAATATTTTCTGGCTTTAAATAACCTAGAATGGGTTGATTAGCCGTGAAAAGCAAATCAGTTAATTGATCCTCATTGTTAAAGATATATTTTTTGTAGTCCCTATTCTTAAAACCTTCTCGTGTTTCACATGCTGCGTCCATGGTACTCCCAATGGTTGTTGGTATTACCATATCTTTGTAGCTTCATGTGTCATCTTTAACATTCACTACAACATAGAAGACTGAGTAGCAGTCGAAACCATTTTTTGTTACCAATCCCTAAATATTTGCTTAGTTTCTGAAAGGTGTCTTTCGTTCTTCCTATACACTTATCTGCGAACTGTTATGATTTCTTGGAAATAATAGTGGAGTTGTTTCTCGTAGCCTTCTCCATAATCTTTATTCAGGGCTGCTCTCTTAGTCAAATTTAGAAAGCCGAGTCTAGTCTGCTATTTAACCAGGAAAGCGACGGGTGCTCGTTTTTTCCCCCCAAATATATAGCTGTTTGTCTTTCCAAAGTTTTAGTGTGAAAGTGAATGCAATAGACTAGGCCTGAACTTGAACTCGTTTATGTCAGCGCTTAGACAACACGCTCATCTCAGGTAGACACTATAGTATTAATATATAGATTTTATCTCGTTTTTGGTCATCCAGTTGTAGTTTTGACAGGCAGACACTATTAGAAGAACGAAAAATGAGAGAGAGAGAGAGAGAGAGAGAGAGAGAGAGAGAGAGAGAGAGAAAGAAAAAGAAATAGATTACACCTTCAATTGTGTCTTTTCACAATTACCTACCCTGTACAGAAAACGGTTTCTACACCAATGGTGAACTGTGCAATAAGGAATTGATACATAACTCGAATATGATTCATGAAGCCATATAGAATTTTATGATTGTCAGTTCGAGAGAAAAAAATGCTTAAAATTCCGACTTTTATTTGACGTGTATCAATCTTTTCTTTTCAGTCTATTAGAATGAGCGACGCCTTTGTCCAGTAAGATATTCAACATGCGTAATATTTTTAAATCGCATAGTCAGCATTCGGATACTCCTTGTATTGATGGGCGACAAGCCATGCTAAAATATACATAAAATTGAAATTCCCCTATATATATATATATATATATATATATATATATATATATATGTGCATATGATAATAATATAGTTGTAAGGTATGGTATTGAACGTATGGTATGTTAAAGTGTTCAATATCAGTAGATAGAGTTATATAAATATAAAAGTGGTCGTTGAAGTCAACACTCTGCGGCGACAGTCTGTTTCATGCTTAAACGCAGTCTTTAGCCCACGGCCTGAAGATTGCGTTTAATAGAATATTATGCTATGAAGGGCAAAGCCCCAATAAGAAACGTTTAAAAATTTGAAATATTCGCTTCTGTTTTAAGCTTCACCAGGAATTAAATATGGAAGAAAAAGTTCTGCTGTTAGTTTTATGTAGTTTATTTTTTATTGGTTAGGCAGAATTCACGTGTATTTGTCTTGTCTGGTAGCATTTGTTCTTAGAATTTTTGTGTGCTTATGTATAATAATTCTAGTTGGTCTATGCGGGATTTGGTTGGTAATTTGTATGCATGTGCGCGTGTGTGCGTCTAGTGGGCATTTTAAAATAATCAAAAACTGGCACCAAACCGGCTGCATAAAGGTAAAAAAGAAGTTCATCAGATCTGCAAAAATAGAAAGGATCGTAAGGCAAGGATGAGTCTTCTTACCGGACTTATTCAACCTATACAGCGAGGTAATTCTGAGAGAACTGGAAATCCTACGGGATTCGTCATTGGCGGCCACTATCTTAACAACATAAGATACGCAGATGATACAGTCCTGATAGCAGACACGGAAAAGAAACTACAAAATCTCCCACAGAAGGCAGTGAAGGAGAGCGAGAAGAAGGGACTAACTATAAACTACAAGAAGACAGAATTCATGGTCATCAGTAAAAAAGATGAGGCGGAAATACGATTTTCAGGTTGGGGACACCAAAATCAAGCAGTTGCGGAAACTTGGGAAGTGTTCTAACAGAAGATGGAAAGTGCGACACTGAGATCCGAAAACCTATTAGGATGGCCAAAGACGCATTCCAAATGATAGGTAGAGTATTACGAGACAGGAGGATTTCATTGGCAACAAAGAAAAGAGTACTGAACTGTTTGAACACCGTGATATCTATCCTCCTTTTCGGCAGCGAATGTTGGACAGTCTCCTCAGAGATGAAGAAGAGACTCGAGGCAACAGAGTTGTGGTTCTACAGAAGGATGCTAAGGATACAATGAAAGGAACATGTGAGGTACGATGAGGTTTTGAAGAGGATGCAAACAAAGAGGAAATATGATACTTAGCATCAGGAAGAGGCAGCTGAAATTTATGAGGCACAATGAGGAAGGAGGTCTTGGAAAATCTGATACTCACAAGGCGGGTAGAGGGTAAGAGGGACAAGAGAAAGCAACGCATGATAGCAGAACGGGGCCTGGGAGAAATATTAGGTTGGTGCAAAAATAATGACGGTTTTTGACGTATTTTTTAACGTCAAAAACCGTCATTATCTTTGCACCAACCTAATAACAAAAAGATAAAACATATTGGGAGCTATAAGAGACAGGAAGAAGTGGAGAGCCATGATCGCCTACGTCCTGAAGGGACACGGCACGTAAAAGAAGAAGTGTCCATGTTGATTATTCGGGATGTTTTGTGTGGAAATGAAAGAATTTAGGCTAGACTGGTTTCAGTTGTGATTAAGGAGTATATAACGGGTGCAACAGCAAAATTGTTTCAAATCGTGTAACAGCATAATTATCCATTCCACAAAATGTTTAATATAAAAAAAAAGGAACACTAAACTGATTGAGTTTCTTTTTCCAGATTTAGATAAGACGATTAGCTATCTTGACACAATTTGTCGGAAGAAAAACTGAAAAACCCTGAGTTATTCACTTAGTAAGAGATCAAGTTAAAATTGTTTTATGTCAGACCCACTGTCTTTCCAAATGAGCAATGGTGTGAGGAAAATATCATTCAGGCCTTCTTTAATGGTACCAACATTAATAGGCTCGCTTCCATCTTCAAAGTCCATTCAAGAACCATCAAGAGAACAGTGAATAAGTTTAAAAAAGAGGGAACCGTAGAGAGGAAAACTGGACCAGGAGGCCACAACAAGAAAAGGGATCATCATTTCAACTTAGAAATAAAGAGATCAATTATAAAAAATCCAACTCAATCCATAAGATGTTTGGCACGTGTGAGAGGAGTTTCAGCTATGACAGTCCAAAGAGCAGTGAAAAAAGACTTGAAAATGAAATCGTATGTGAAACCTGTGAGGCACCTTGTTACTATAGGACAGAAAGTTAGAAGGTTAGAAACGGCGAAGATCATCTTGAATAAGTTAGAAAATGATACTGGAATAATCTATCTATCTATCTATCTATCTACAAAGTTCAAACACACACACACACACATATATATATATATACATATGTATTTGAACTTTATTAGAAACGGCGAAGATCATCTTGAATAAGTTAGAAAATGATACTGGAATATTCTATCTATCTATCTATCTATCTATCTATCTACAAAGTTCAAACACACACCCAGACACCCCCCCCACACACACACATATATATATATATATATATATATATATATATATGTATATATATGTATGTATTTGAACTTTATTTCAATCCTTCATGAGGTTCCTTCTTAAATCCGGACCATTTGCGATATCTTTCCTACCCATTTTTAATGTATTGCTATAAAACTTAAGTAATGCAGGTACATTATACGGGGTGCAGGACGACTCATCACTGTGGACTCATCACTGTGGACTCAACGTCGCCGACTCAACACCGCTGACTAACTCATCTACGTAATTACTCAACTCCAGGACAACTCACAACCAGTGCGAGGAAAACTCAGCGACATGCAAACTATGAATTTTTTCGTCATCTTTTTAAAAACAAATAAAAAGAATTCATTAAAGATCGTTTTTGTAATACATTATTTTAAATTTAAAAATTTACTGAAAATTTATGTAATTCCCATCAAATATTCAGCTGGAGATCACTGTGAAAAAGAATGAACAATTTGCATAATTCTTTCATCTTCTTTCATATAATTCTTCAATTTAGTGGGAGGGGGTGAACTACGATTAATTGCTCGAAAAATGCATCTCGGTTTCTTTACAACTTTTGAAGCCTTGTAATGAGACTCTATATTGTGGGATGGTTCATCCGCAGTTCTGTGTGCAGTCTTCTATTTGTTGCTTCAGCATGGTTGTTTGTCCGATCTTGAAAATTAAACATCAGTCAGCCAAATAGGCAAACTTTCAAAATATTTATAATCCAAAGCCGATCTACAAGATGTGCACACTATGGCAGACAACACTGGTCTGAAACTATGAATTCGAAGCCAGCGTTGAGTTTTCCTCGCGCTAAGTAGGTTGGCGATGAGATGTCTTGTCCGGTTTTAAGTCAGCGGTGTTGAGTCGGCGGCGATGAAATTTCTCATCTCGAATTATATATATATATTAGTCATATTCTGTTACCAATGATTGCAACCATTCTTAGTCACTGATAATTCATTTCTTCTTGAGTTTCAATGCACAATACGCAGGTCAGTACAGAAAATTACCTCAAAGCCACTTTGGTCCAAGTTTTTCAAAATTCCTCTCATTACAATCGATACAGAACATTTCATTCCCGTGTATATTTATGTTTTTTTTTTACCAATACAAACACAAACCAAAATGGCTATTATGCACTACTTTGTGATTGAGTGAACATTTCTAATCTCAGAGTACAGTACTGGATTTATTAATTTGCATAATATTTCTAGCACAAGCCAGATAGAAGCCTTAATTGTGCAATTCTTTTTCAGGTAATACGAGCTATATGTGCATCGCCTCTATATGTATTCTAATCCCGGCAGTGAGGAGACATTTCACATGAATATATGGCTTGGCTATTTCCATGAAAACCAAATGCAATAAAGTTGCTAAGAATGCAATGTATTTTTATTGTATACTTTCCTTTCTTCAAACTCTTCACGAGAAACAACGATGGCTTGGAAGCCATGCGGAGGATTCATAAGTTTATGACACTTAAATTCAATAATCTGTCGATGAAAAATCATAAAATAAATTGCTTTTTTTCTAACCATGACAACATTACATAGAATGTGTCACGTTTTTCAGTTTTGATTCAGTAGCGTAGATCCTTCTACGGCGAATTGCTATTATTATTATTAGAAATATTATGATTATAAAATACTTAGGTATTTTGATTGGACCATTCATTTTCAAAACTGAATATTTATATTAGGTTGGTGCAAAAATAATGACGTAATAATGTCGTTTTTTGACGTTAAAAATACGTAAAAAAACGACATTATTACGTCATTATTTTTGCAACAACCTAATATTTATTTACCCAATTTTGATGTTTAAAATCTCTAGTGTAAGTTGAGATAATCAATAAATTTGTTTTAACGAGTAATAATAATATACCCAACAATAAACCTAATGATTAAACTGGAATTTTCTTCAAAAATATAAATGCAATGTCAATCATTACCGCTTGTTATCTTAATCCCAATTCTTTTATTGTTCTCTCCCCTTAATAGTGTATTCTTTTTCTTATATTCTTTCACACTCAGTAACCTCTTGTGTCTTAGTTGTTTTATTGCCTTGCTTGGGGTGAAATGATCAAAAAGAAAGAGAGAAAACTCCACATATCCCTCGATGAATTGCGAACTGTCAGTTATTAGCCTTAGAATAAAACATCCCATTCTTAGTGTTATGTAGTGGTTTCACAGTGGAGGCTTGTATTTTCTACTAAGTCGGTCCTAAATAGGTTCGACGTACAAAACGTTAGGAACTTGATATAATAGGTAATGACGCAGTAATCTAGTTGTGGTCGCTGATACTTTAATATTCGACTAACGGTCGTCCGACATCGACTGACTGATCAACTCACTGAGCGATTCCCTCAGCGACTGCTACTACTACTGCTTCTTATTATAGGTGGGAGAGTCTATTAACTATAGAATAGGTGTCTTCCACTATAACACTTAGATATGTATACTGGCCGCCACAGTCTTAACAACATGATACGCAGATAACACACTACTAATAGCAGACACGAAAAAATCTACAAAAGGTAGCGGCGGAGAGTGAGAAGAAAGGACTAAGCACAAACTACAAGAAAACAGAGTGTATGGTCGTCAGTAAGAGGATGAGCCCGAAATGCGATTTGAAGGTCGCGAACTCTAGAATCAAGCAGACGCGGTAGTTTAAATATCTAGGAAGCGTCTTGACAAAGGACGGTAAGTGTGACACTGAGATCCGTAGGCGTACTGGTATGGCCAACGACACATTCCAAAAGCTGGGCAAAGTACTGAGATACAGGGGGATGTCTTTGGTAAGAAAGAAAAAAAAAATACTGAACTGTTATGTGACATCTGTCCTTCTTTACGGCAATAAATATTGAACGATTTCCTCAAAGATGAAGAAGAGACTCGAAGCGACAGAGATGTGGTTCTACAGAAGGATACTAAGGATATCATGGACCGAACATGTGAGCAACGATGGGTTTTTAGAGAGCTTGCAAACAAGGAGGAGGCTTATACTTAATATCAGGAAGAGGTAGCTGAGGTTTCTCGGACACACAATGGTGAAAGAGGGCTTGGAGAATGTGATACTCACGGGTCGAATAGAGGGAAAAGGAGATAAGGGAAAGCAACGCGTGACATACATGACGAGCTTGAGCTGGTGGATGACAGAACATGGCCTGGGGGGGGGAAGCAGAGTGTAGGAACTTGAGAACTGCAAGGGATAGAGGAGGTGGAGAACAATGATCATCTACGTTCTGAAAGGTTGGTTTTGGTTTGTTTTGTTTTACGACATATCAACTACAATGGGTTATTTAATGCCAATAATTTTTATTGCTGATAATATTTTTTTCCTACAAAAATAATGTATAGCTCGTAATTTTTTTTTACAAAGTATTTCTGGTATTAAAGTTATTTTTACATTTTCATTGTGTTTAGACCCCAGTTTGCGGATTAACTATTTGCCCATAGCTAGGACCCTAACAGGTGCTACCACACCGGGTTAAGGTGGATCTGGGAGCACCAGCAATTAAGAGGTGGTTCCACGCTCCTCAAAACCTCCTGTTCAGAGGCCTTGCTGCTGGATGTAGTTTATCGTCTTACCCAGAACAGGTCCTGAAAGGACATGACATATAAAAAGAATGATGAACAAGAGAATATAATAGCCTTGAAGTTTGTGTATATACAGTAAATTGTTCTTTTTTTATATAGTTAAACGAATCACTTTCATCTAATTAATTTCTCTTAATAGGCTTGTCGTGTATATCATTCAGATCTCAGATTTTACCACTTGTTATAATGATGCTACAGATAAAAATACACAGAAAACATCACCAGAAAATATTTCATTTATCAGTTAAGCACCCACTTTTCTTTTGTGGGACATGTACGTCCAGGAGGTGAGAGATCATGGCTCTCTAAAACTTCCTATCCATTGTGGCTTTTAATAATGTTTATCTTTTTAACTATAGCTCCCAATCGCTGTTTTCTTATTCATTTACACGAACACGTTAGCTACATTGCTTTTCTCTATCCCTTTTGCTTTCAGTATGTACTGTGAGTGTCAAATTTTCCAAGCCTTCTTTCTTCATTTTAACTGGTTCTTTCTGATTCTAGAGTATCAGTGTTTCCATTTTCCTCAAAGCTTCCTCGTTGCTTATATGCTCCGTCCATGGTATTCTCAGCATCCTCCTGTAGAACAACGTCTTTATTGCCCCAAGCCTTCTCTTGATCTGTGAGGAATTTGTTTTTAATCATTTCTTCTCGAGCTGAACGGGACGTTCTTAAAGACGATATTAAGAATCCAACGCGCCTATTAGCTTGATTCTTTACCATTATAAATAAATGCATGATTGGATGGTTGATTTGATGGCATGTCAACACTTGTTGGGCTCGTTAATGTTAAATTGTGTATAGGGCACCTATTGTGGATCATAAGATTCTATTAAGCAGTAATGGCCAATCAGACTAGTCATGTTAACCATTATCTACAGATGTTGATTGGTTGATTTTATGACATATCAACACTTACTGGGTTATTTAATGTTGAATTTTGTTTGGATCATCCAGTCAGGACCAAACCCACTACTCAGTAGTAATGGTCAGCCAGACTAGCCTTGCTAACTATTACCCCAAGTAGAATCACCTATAATGAATGGTTAGTTGATTTTACAGTATGTCAATACTTATTCGATTATTTAATGTTGAATTTTGTATGGGGCAGCCGGTGACAATGAACTTCATTACTCAGTACTAATGCTCCACCAGAATAACCATGCTGACCTTTATGCCGAACCACCTACAATGCTTGATCGGTTTTATAACAATCCAACTCTTGTTGCATTATGTAATGTTGAATTTTGTATGGGGCACCCAGTGAGGATCAAATTCACTACTCAGTAGTAATGGCTAACCAGAATAACCTCGTTAACCATTAACCTATACTGAAGCATAATGTTTGGTTGGTCTTATAAAATATCAACTCTCGTGTTATTTGTTGACCATATTTGCCGTAGTCTCTGAATATGGAATCCAGTGAAGTCCGTAATGTGTTCAATATCAGAGTTTGGCAGTGAAGATTCCGAGAAAGTAGCGGCTGTTAAGTAATTCTTTAAGTCTTTGATATCAGGTTGGCAGTGGGGATGATTTTCGGGAAAAAACAAAATGGCTGCCTTTATACACGTCGCATTGAATATTTTGAGCTTTCTGATTGGTTAATCCTTCTATTGGTGAACTATAAAATGAGTCAGCTCATTTTGACTGACTCACTAGTACATAGTACCCAAAAAAACTGCAATGTTGAATTTTGTTTGGGGTAACCAGTGATGTTGACCATTACGCATTAGTAATGGTTATTAGCGATGATTTTCTTAGAGAGATTGCAAACAAGGAGAAGATTTATACTTAACATAAGAAAGAGGCAGCTGAAGTTTCTGGGACACATAATGAGGAAGGAGGGTCGGGAAGATACTGATACTCACGTGTCGAATAGAGGGAAAGAGAGACGAGGGAAAGCAGCGCGTGAAATATCTGACGAGCTTGAGTGGGTGGATGACAGGTGGTCTGGGGGAGGAAGCAGAGGAAAGGAACTTGCTGAGAGCTGCAAGGGATAGAGAAAGGTGGAGAGCCATGATCGCCAACGTCCTGAAAGGACATGACACATAAAAAGAAAAGAAGAATTTTCAATATCACTCGTTAACCATTGCCCCACAATGTAACGATGTGACGTTCACTTGTAAATAAACAACTGCTGTCAAAACCTGTTTATAAATTTTCTTTTATCGATTATTATACTATTGAGGAAGGCATCTTCTGATATGGGCACCAGTTTTTAAGATGTACCGTGCGCATTTCTTGGTATTGGCTTCTATGTCATGTTTTCTGATAGAGTTAACTTAAACTATGCCTGTCGTTAATTTTCGAGCGACAGACTCGGTCGGCCAAGTCATTTTGTGGAAAAAGAACTTCGGTGGCGGAGAAAATATTCATGAATCGTGGATTCTAAAAGGAAATCTCGTTTGTTACTCGTTCATTCGAAGCGAGATGCCCTAGTTGACGTTTGTTCGAGTGAAATCCGCCGACATCTCTTTCTATCTTGTAGATGATGCCAACTTCGTCCGCAGTGAAAACCAATAAAATTGAAATCGTCTGATTTAATGATGCGTGCATGTTTTATGTCCCTGCTTCCAACCGAATAGAAATGATAGTTTTCTTTAACCCGTTGATAACAAGACGATTGTTCTTACTGAGTCACTGACCAGTTCCTGGTATTCTGTCAAGGTAGAATACAAAAAGCAAAAACTATTAACTGTAATAAGAGAGAAGGCATAGTCGTCAGCAAAAGAGGTGTGATCTACATATTGGGAATGTCAGCACCAAGCAAATACAGAAATTTAGCTCTCTTAGTGATGTGGTAACAGACAATGGAATATATTAGGTTGTTGCAAAAAATAATGTCGGTTTTTGACGTTAAAAATACGTCAAAAACCGACATTATTTTTGCACCAACCTAATATATAAACGCAGAGGAAGAGCAAAAGGTGACTTCTCGAAATATTAAGACAGGAAAATATATAATGAGGAAAAATAAGAAGAATGCATAACACGATGTAACATCTGGTCTTTTCTGTGGCAGTAAATGTTAAACAATTTCCGAACAGATGATTGTCTGATCGATTTCTTTTCTACGGCTCATCAACACTTTGCAGGTTATTTAAAGCCAGAAAATATTTTTCTTTTCTAAGATATTTTTTGTTTTAGATAATAATGTTTTAGAGATACTTAATATTAGTTAACCCATAGCTGGAGGTAGAAGTGGTGGATCCCTACCTAATCAGAATTTGATAAACGAGAAATTATAATGAGGATATAAAGTTAGGGATCAATTCTATACAGTGCAACCCGGATATAAGAGAAACCCGGATATAAGAGAGATTTTTATGGTCCCAAATTAGAGCCTGTGTTAATGTATATAAATTAGACCAAACCCGGATATAAGAGAAATCCCCGGATATAAGAGACTTATTATCCGGTCCCGACAACTCTCTTATATCCGGGTTACACTGTATTAAAAGTAATATATAAATTGAGTCCTTACTTTGTGACCGTGGTAGTTCCTATACATTTTTTAGATGTTTTGGGGTAGGGATAATAATATTTTAGCGATACAGTTCTTACTAATTAACCTATATCTGGGGGGAGAATGGGTGGATTCATACCTATTGAAAGGGTATTTGCCGTAGTTGAATATAATGAACCCAACAAGAATTGGAACTTGGCTTTCTGATTAATAATTCTGAACCATTATCCATTTGAACACGCGCACATCAAAGCTTACAGTATTTGGTATTCCTGTTTATAAATTTTCTTTTATCGATTATTATACTATTGAGGAAGGCATCGTCTGATATGGGCACCAGTTTTTAAGATGTACAGTGCGCATTTCTTGGTATTGGCTTCTAAGTCATGTTTTCTGATAGAGTTAACTTAAACTATGCCTGTCGTTAATTTTTGAGCGACAGACTCGGTCGGCCAAGTCATTTTGTGGAAAAAGAACTTCGGTGGCGGAGAAAATATTCATGAATCGTGGATTCTTAAAAGGAATCTCGTTATAATGAGGATATAAAGTTAGGGATCAGGCCTATATTACAATTAATATATAAACTGAACCCTTACTTATCCATTTCAACATGCGCACATCAAAGCTTACAGTATTTGGTATTCCCAAGCGGTTACCCATCTAGGTACTGATGAGGCTTGATGTTGCTTAACATCGGTGATCGTACAGGAACTAGTGTTTTAATGGGAGCCGGAATTGATGATGAAGAGCCCAAAGCAACTATTGCAAAGAATAGCACGGACAGAACGTGTTAGCAATGTGAAATCCGTAAATAAAATAAGAACATCAAGGAAGTATACTTACAATCATATAATTAGGGCCCAGCGGAAGTCGGGGTACATATTTAAGTTTTTTTTTTACTAGTAAACAACAAACTATTAATATCATTTGGACTGTTGTCCTCATCTTTATGAGCCTATTTACGACCTTTTACGCTCCGGCTTTCTACAGGTGATATACTCACTGATGCTTCCAAAGAAACATGGACAAGTGGAAAAAAAAAGTTGGTTGAAGTAATACAAAAAAAACAACACTAACTTCACTCTAAGAGTTGTGAGTTCAATACCTGACCACAGCAGAGGTAAACAAAAACTTGGAGAGTTGAGTTACTAAAGGGAGTTAACTGAAATTGAGATATCACAAAAAAAAGCATGGCACGTGGAATTAGAAAAAAAAACCTATCCCCGTGGATTAAATAAGGGATTCGGAACAAAATTCTAACGTATATGACCTGATAAAGACCGGAGCGGACAACGGTCGAAACGTCGTGAGTATGCAATAATTATGAGGACAACAGTAAATAGTTACAATATCTCATTTCATAAATATAGACAGATGTAAAACTCTAGTAAACCATATCCATATGCTCTAGCATGGAAATTGTCAAAAGAAAACAAAACAAAAAACCCTCCCAAAAAACAAAAGATTTCTGATTCTTCAAGCCTTTCGAGAAATATTATTAAAGAAACATTCCCCTGGGAAGAGTGAACCGTATGATACAGAGCAAATTAAAATAATAATTTATTAAGGACAATGGATTTTTAAGTTTTTTCCTTATATATATATATATATATATATATATATATATATATATATAAAAGGAAAAAAATTTAAAAATCCATTGTCGTTAATAAATTATTATTATTAATATATTTATATATATATATATATATATATATATATATATATATATATATATATATATATATATTAGGTTGGTGCAAAAATAATGACGTAATAATGTCGTTTTTTGACGTTAACAAATACGTCAAAAAACGACATTATTACATCATTATTTTTGCACCAACATAAATATATATATATATATATATATATATATATATATATATATATATATATATATATATATTAATTGATTAAAAAGAAGGAAGAAACCGCAAACGTTTTTGGTTGTAATGAGGATTTTTTTTAAGTATATTATGCTTTAAAAGTATAATATATATATTTTTTAAAAATCCACATTACAACCCCAAAAGTTTGCGGGTCCTTTCTTCTTTTTAATAGATACACTTTTCTCTAGTTAGAACAACTATGGATAAAAAATGATCTCTTTCCTCATTTTCAACGTATGAGTGTCCATTAACTAACTTAGAATCGAACAGTCAGATTACCCGCACATATGATTTTGCTTATAGTGGTCAAGTCTTGTGCAGAAATAACCACAATTTTCGGACGATCCAAATACAGTGTGCCACAAGGTCTCCAAACAAACCTCCTCACGTTTTGTATTCAGAGTTGTCCTTCTCCTAGATTGGTTGCCGACCAAATCTATAGGGCCTAGTTTGTCCTGCTATTTAAAACATAGTTGTTTAAAGAAGAGATGCATATGGATCAAGGCCATATATAAAAATAAACATGGGCAGAAAACAGATATGAGTTAGAAAGTATGAAACCAACTTTGAAGAACGTGATGGCAATAAACAGAGAAAGATTAGCAGAATTAAACCACAACATTTGACTGCTAATGATATATTGATGACTAACAAACATGTTCTTCCGTGTGTTCTTTGCCCGTTGTTTTCACGCTTTTTCATAGATAAATACATTGTTACAACTGTAAGCGTAAATTTGCACGTAGTACAATAGAACAATGCTTTTAACATCTGTTCAAAATGAAGCACTTACAAAGGAAGAACAGAGAGAGTGAAAGCCAACCATTCATAACTATAAATGAACACGTACAGACAAAACAGTTGATGTTATAATGTAATTTTTTTTTCAAGACTATGTATTCTTATAGAAGTAGCGTAATACGAGGTTCCGTTAAAAATGTTCATAGGTTGACCAAAATATAAATCTAAGTCGACGTACCAGTTGATAGACTAAAATACAAGAAAGGTGTACCGGGATATTATAGTTGGCCAACGAGCTATTGTATTCTGGTACACTTGCATGTCTTTTGGTCTAACAACTAGTGTGTCTTTTTAGTTTTTTTTCTCCTTCAGCTTGTGCTGTTAGGCGTCGCGGGGAGACACAGTCATCTGTCAGCAGCAAGGCGAGTGGCTTCGAGGCGAGATATCTCATTGGTTCTGAGAGTGTCTTCCAGTGTCTTCTTGGTCTACCTCTCGGTCTCCCACCAGAATACCTGAAGGTGTATGCTCGTAGGGCTGGTTGGTTGATAGGTATACGAGTGAGGTGTCCGTGCCACTTGATCCAATGTCTTTCGATGTGTCGTATGATTGGCATTGCTCCTACCATATCTCTTCTTGTCTTATTCCTGATCTTGTCTCGCCTGGTTTTGTTCACTGCTTTCCTCAGGTATTTCCACTTCACAAGCGATCAGTTTCCTCTCAAGGGTTTTTGTTAGGGGCCATGTCTGACACTGTATGTCAGCGTTGGTAGGAAAATGGCGTTGATGAGATTTGCCTTGGTGCTCATGGAAATGCTAGGATGTTTTAGAAGAAGAGCAAGTTGGTAACTGACTGCGTTGGCATTCTGATATCTGGTCTTGATTTCTCTGTCTAGTTTGCTGTTTTCAGTAAATATGCTGCCCAGATATCTGAATTCACTGGTTTGCTTTAGCTGGGCCCCATTGATGTTAATGTACAGTTTTTCTGGTCTCTTGCTGACGGTCATGATCTCGGTCCTACTGGCACTGATCTTCATGTCATATTTCTCGCAGCTTGAGTTGGTCAGTGTGTTCCTGCAGCTGTCTACTTACATTTATATCTTGCTCAATCTATGAACTTTTCAGCCGAACTTCGTAAGTGCGTGAAAAGATTCCCAGCACATTTTTGAAAACTGAAGCCTGATTAGAAAAATAAATAAATAAAAAAACAAATATTTATATGGAAACTTTACAGACACAAAATTGCTTGAACATATACAAGTATATTAGATAATATCTTTTTTTTAATGTGCAGTATTCGTTCAAGACGTGGGCGATCATGGATCTCTACAACTTCCTATTTTTTATAGTACCTAGCTATGTTTGTCGCTTTCTTACCTTTCACGATCCCTGTTCTGTCGTTAGGTAAGTTAATTGAAGTTTTCCTTCTATTTCTTTTGGTTTCAGTATGTCATGTGAGTGCCAAATTCTCCAAGACTTCTTTCCTCGTTACGTGTTTGGGAAATGTATATAGGATTAATACAATTATGAAATGAAATCACGTAACTGATTGGTGTTATATTCAGCACCTCTACTACAAATTTTCGTTAGATGAACCTTTGTGTAATTGTTCGCTCTACTCGTCAGGAGATACCAGCAAATGTCCGTTAATTTTCTCGTTTCCTTATTTTTATTAGGTTGGTGCAAAAATAATATCGTTTTTTGACGTATTTTTTAACGTCAAAAACGATATTATTTTTGCACCAACTTAATATATTAAGTTAAAAAAGAATAATTTATGTGCTTTTCATTGGTGTTAAGTCAATTGTTCTTTGTGTGCGAGTGTGTGTATGTATGTGGTGTGTGTATGTGTGTGGTGTGTGTACGCTTGTACGTGTGTGTATGTGCGCAGGTGTACGATGGGACCAAAGATGACTTACATTTTGATTAAATTTCATGAACATTCTGGGGGAGGGGTCTAACATTTTTGAAAATATAATCCAGAGGCGAATATGCAAGATGATAGGTCCTGATCTGGCATCTAGTCTACAATCGCTATCCCACAGACATGCTGTGGCCTCCCTCTATCTCTTCTACAAATATTTTCACGGCAACTGTTCCGACAACCTACTGTTACAGGCTCCGGAACTTCATGAATTTAAACGTGCTACCAGGCTGGCATCTCGGCCCCACCCTTTCACTGCCGAAACGGTTAAATATTACCGTCTCTTCTTCTCCAACAGCTTCTTCTCCGGCACTTCCCGTCTGTGGAACTCCCTTCCCCTTACTTGCTTCCCTGACATCTATAATCAAATATTCAAGTGCAATATCGCTCGACATCTGACTCGCTGGGCTTGTTCTCCGTCCTCCTCTATGTCCTTTCCTCAAACGCACCTCTTTGCTCTTGTTCTCAATCCGCTGTAACCCCTTGCATGCTAGTGGCCTTGCTTGGGGTGAATTGCCTTAAAAAATATAGGTGTATTCTGTATTTCTATTTATTTCTTGTTTAAATAATTAATTTCATTTTTTAAATTTTATTTAATGTTTAAATGACAAGGAATGTATATATTTTCACTTCAAAAATAATAAAAAAAAATTTCAGATAAACACAGCAAATTTCTCTTAGATAAAACAAGATTCTGATAAAACAAGACCCTGATAAAACAAACCCTGAAGATGACATTTTGCTAATGTCGAAAGTAATCAGAATAAATAAATATTCATCAATATGGTAGCTTTCTTTCTTCCTTCAATAAACGCATTTAGAAGCTTGTCCGTGAATATGAGAGGGTCATATTAAAAATAAGTAGACAAAACTTGTCTAAATTATTTAATGAGGTATGTCTTAATAACATGCTGCTATACTATACGCAATATATATATATTTTTTTTTCTTTGTCAATTAAACATTTAAGTCATTAATAGCTTAAATGGCAAAAGACACATATATATATATATATACATATATATATATATATATATATATATATATATATATATATATATATATGTATATATATGTAATATGATAGTAATTATACAGGTATGCTACTTATATTACACCAGAAGTGGATGGCAAAGATATCCTTTGTATATTTTTAGATTGTCTTTTTATTTAGTTGATATATTGGCTTACAATGATTCTCTTGAGAAATCAGATAAGTTTTACTGGGTTGGTACATAATTATCAGGCATTTTTGAACAACATTTATTATGAAGAAAGAAACATTATACAACAATAACATTTTTAAATGATTATTCAGGAGCGTATGATTATCGACACGCATTGTTATAACCTGAAACAACTCTTCTCCGTCAACTAGCGTCTTACAAAAGGCCAACGTCGTATTTCAATTTAAATGCTCCTTGGGAGATTAATACTTATGTTGATTTTACAACAACGGCAATGACGAGAAGGCTTGCGTTTCACTTGAACGATCATAGTTCAATTTCAGACTATTTAAGGACCACATTCACAGTTTAGACAGATATTAGTCGAAAATACATCAGTACTTCATCAAGATAAGCAAAAACTTAAAATTATGATTAAAAATCTTATTTATATAAGAGAATTGCGGCCCAAAATACTCAACTACGAGTGTAGCAACAAAGTTCTTAAATGTTTGTAGCAGCAAAGTGTTATATAAAAAAATACTAAATTAAAATACTACAATTAAAAAAATCTTTTAAAAATCATATAAGTTTCCTCCCTTGTATAGAGGTAAAAAATATTTTGAATTTACAGTGTTAATGCATAACACATCCATAGATATGCAACCCCTGAAGATAAGCCTCAGATGAGATTGAAAGTACTTGGGAAAGTCGAAATGCTCTATGGTGACGTCATGCACTCAATAACCGTTATACATGAAAAACAATTTGCTTGATGTAAAACGGGGGTACAGGTTCGATATCTCTCATAAGAACAATCTTTCTTTAATAGGACTTATCAATCTAGGCTAATGTTATTAATTACAGTGTTAAAAAAAATACAAAAAGGATAGCAACTTAAATATGTGTACCCTATAAAAATAAAGTTTAAATCAACAAAGAAATAGTGTTGAATAAGAAATTCATTTACATATGATAATTAACATATATAAGTATATAGATTTTCTTAAATTTTATCTCTCTCCCTATCTATCTACCCCTCTCTCTCTCTCTCTCTCTATATATATATATATATATATATATATATATATATATATATATATATATATATATATATATATGTCTAATTCAGTTTTGTTCATCTCTATCTATCTATCTATCTATCTATCTATCTATCTATCTATCTATCTATCTATCTATCTGCCTGTTTTTCCTCGCAAGTCCCATTATAATTTTCAAATTCATTTCAGATATTAATTCTCAAAAAGTTTATGCTTTAACGAACTGAAATTTTCTTCATTCATCCTGTCATAGTATGAATTGATATAAAACGCACATCGCGTTTTCATCCTTTTTAGAGAAGAGTTTTAGAAGACCGTGAAGTTGATTGTTATTGGACCATAAAGCCCTAAGAATTTTTTTGTCACGTTGGATTAGGATAGCTTTCCATTATGAGAACTGTCGTAGCTGACGGCTGGCACACAAGTCGATATCCGTTTAATATCAATATGGAGAAGGGCATTGCATGACCCGAAACCCTTAATGACCCACGGCCTAAAAACATCAATGATGATGCTTGACAGAGCATCCGACAGATATATTTCACGAAATGTCTACACCATGTCGTGAGAAGAGTAACCTTTTTCGTTTCTATCAATAATGCTTACTTTAAAAAAAGATGGCTACCTTCGTTTTCTGAACCTTGTAATAATAATTCTGTTTTATCTTGATTTAAAAAAGTAAAAAAAAGGGCAACTTCTATTTTCCTTGATATTTCTTTTCTTTCTCAGTTTGATAGCATTTTTTAAATTTATCTACCCTCTCTTTTTATGTGCAATAAAGCAATTCCAGTTTTTTTTACTTCATTTTTTTTAATCATCGATTTTTGTCTATTTTTCTCACACCATTTTTATTTTTTCTTAATTTTTTTTTTAATTCTAATCCTCTTTCTTGTTCTTCTCTTGATATATCTATCTATTTATACCCCGACCACCACTAAGTTTCTTCTTCGTCTTTCAATCGATCTGTATTCTATGTTCCTATACTCTAGCCATCTGGATTGCGTTCATTTGCGTAGCCTCGATTTCAATCTCACCCCCAACCGCGAGTTGTATCGCTTGACAAGCTCACGACGAATTTAACGCCAGAAACCTATTGATCATTATCCCAATGAACAGAGATTAGCTTTGTAATCACGCATGAAGTTGATCAGCGCATCAGAAAGTGGAACAGCAAAATCAGGGCAGGATATTTTCGGACTGAAAAATAAAAAAATAAATAAATATGACGTTCATTTGTGAAGCCATTAGTGGAAGATCGACTCTTAATTTCAGATTCAAAAATCGTAATGAAATTCAAATTTTATTTTCATTTAAAATAAAATGAAAAAAAAACATCAACGCTGATTGAATTTCTAGATATTAAAAAAAATATTTTCAAATATAAAAAATCATATTATTATTGTCATCACAGTAATCATTATTTTCGTATTAATATTATTAGTCATAATTTCCGGCACCTATTCTCACACTAGGCTGCATCGCAACCTTAACTTTACACCACGGTTTAGTTATTTACTAAGTGTGGTGGTATCCAGAAGGGATCGAACTCACCCCAGAAAAAAAATACTCTTCTAGAGAAAATTGCTAATTACTGCATTATGGCGAAGTATCTGACATATATATATATATATATATATATTTAAAGAAAAATAGACCATTTAAGGCTCTGGTGAAATAAACTATTACAATGGAACCTTAAAGTAGTCTGTTTTTCATTAAATTATTAGCTCTGAATTTACATTGGGCTCTCACGATTTCATCCTCCTTGGGACTACCCATACGGATTACCGAGTTTTTCATTACTTAAATATATATATATATATATATATATATATATATATATATATATATATATATATATATATATATATATATATATAGTTAAACCTACTACTGCTCTACTCATTGTATTGAGCAATTTATTTAGTTATTTTGGGTAATCGCATCAGGGTTTTTTTCCTTGGGTCTTGGACTCGTATGCTGGACGATTATTTTTGGCTAACGTACATGTTCTTGGTTCTTTCTTTTTTTATACATTTTTTTTCCCTTTGGTATTGGCTTGTTTATTTGCAAATCAATATACTGAAGGTTTTCCGAGCGAGTATACTTTCTTATACTTATAAGATTTCTATTAAGACTATATATATATATATATATATATATATATATATATATATATATGAAGAAATATAGTCTTAAGGTGTGCTACATTTATGGGATAAAGTGCTCAATATCAGAGATGGAGCGTGTGTAAATATAAAAGTGAACATAGAAGTCAACACTTAGAGGCGACATGTGGCCTGACGATTGCATATAGCATGAAACAAACTGTTGCCTCTAAGTATTGACTTCTATATTCACTTTTATATATATATATATATATATATATATATATATATATATATATATTAGTAGTATGAGAGCCCGAATATTTGCGACTAAACGGAAATGATATCAAAATGAAAGGAACACTAATCAAAAATAAATAATGGTTGTCAATGCTTCACCTAACATTAAAATATAAAAATCTTTTATCATTTCGCCCTAAGCAAGACAATAAAGCCCCTAAGACGGTAGTGGGAGGGTTACTGACTATTAAAGGATATGAGAATAATACTGTTAAGGAAAGACAACAATAAAAGAATAAGAATTAAGAAGACGGATGATAACGATTGATATTGCATTTAAATTTTTGAAGATCAAAGTTGATTGGGAAGCAAGAAGGTGGAAGAGTGTTCCACCGGCGAGAAGCAAAGTTAATCCGAACAATTACCATGAAAGTATTTATTGAAAAGGTACAAGGAAACCAATTTCTGTTTTGGAAAAGTATATGTTAATCTGATATATTGGAACCCTTGACAGAGAATGTTGATCCATTTCAAGATAAATGCCTACAAGCGTCTGTTTTGACTGATTCGTTTTCTACGGCTTATTACTAAGGAATTGCAGGTTATTTAAAGCCAGAAAATATTTTTAGATTACAAGAATCTCTTTTCTTGTTTTGGAGACAATAATGATATAGTGATACAAATCTTACTAATTAACCCATGGCTGAGGGGATTCAAACCTTTCCCAATTGTATTTGCCCGTAAGAGAATATAATGAACCGAACTAGAATTAGAATTCGGCTCTCTGATTTTCATTTAAGAGCCGTCATATATAGTTTTTTTTTTTTTTTTTTTTTATTGAAACCTTATTTTGGTTCTTGATAGGAGAATCCATTTATATATCGTTGTCAGCTTTATCTCGTATCCAAGAATTTAATTTCTTCTTTTCTGAACGCTTTTCTTTGTGACGATGGCGTTGATGACTAAATTCGCCGCCAATATGCAGTTTCCGGACTAGAATCTGCTCCCATTATCCAATCCTTATCGTTTTGCAAGAGTTGGTTCAAGGCGAAAGAAAATCAGAGTAGAAGAAATTGCCGAGGGAAGAAATTGCCAGGAAGTGACCCACAAACTTGATTTCATGATCTTCTTCTGAGTCACATGGAATGGGGCATGCTGAATCCAGTTTTGAAACTGCTACAGACTGCCGCTGACTCTGTTATAGTTTCGAGTGGCGTTTTCTGTTGCATGTCTGCCATGTATAGCCCTCTTCATCGGCATAGTTCAACCGTTCATTTCTGTTGTAATCATAATCAGCTTCTTCCCCTTTTGAGGTCTTTAAGACCTAAGAAACATTGAAGGTTGATGGTTACTGCGTGGTGTTGTGTGCGAGGAAGAAAAAAACTGATTGGTTCGTTTTTTACGGCTTATCAGCCATTGCAGATTACTTTAAGCCAGAAAATATTTTTATATTGTAAGAACTATTTTGGGAAGATAATAATGATTTAATGATACAAGTCTTACTAATTAACCCATAGCTTGGGGGACCAGATTGATTTATATCATTCCCTTAGGTATTTGCGCGTATTTTAAGCCAGAAAATATTTTTATATTGTAAGAACTATTTTGGGAAGATAATAATGATTTAATGATACAAGTCTTACTAATTAACCCATAGCTTGGGGGACCAGGTTGATTTATATCATTCCCTTAGGTATTTGCGCGTATTTTAAGCCAGAAAATATTTTTATATTGTAAGAACTATTTTGGGAAGATAATAATGATTTAATGATACAAGTCTTACTAATTAACCCATAGCTTGGGGGACCAGGTTGATTTATATCATTCCCTTAGGTATTTGCGCGTATTTTAAGCCAGAAAATATTTTTATATTGTAAGAACTATTTTGGGAAGATAATAATGATTTAATGATACAAGTCTTACTAATTAACCCATAGCTTGGGGGACCAGATTGATTTATATCATTCCCTTAGGTATTTGCGCGTATTTTAAGCCAGAAAATATTTTTATATTGTAAGAACTATTTTGGGAAGATAATAATGATTTAATGATACAAGTCTTACTAATTAACCCATAGATTGGGGGACCAGGTTGATTTATATCATTCCCTTAGGTATTTGCGCGTATGTGACATTAACGAACCTGATTGGAATTTGAAATCTGCTCTCCGATTAACAATTCCAATTCCATTACACCATCCGAACATCCAAGCTTAAAACAATTAGTATTACCAAACGATCACTCAGCTAGGTAATGACCTGGCTCCTTGTTACTTAATTTTGGTGATTGTACGGGCTATATATGAATGATCAAATATGATATAACCCTCAATAACACAAATTAAAATGCGATCATATGACTATGATGGTTGATAAAATATGTAAAAATAAAATGCAATTACCCTATAATTTAGATGACTGTCGGAGTACAATGTTGAATCGTTCATGGCATTCATTAGAGCAGTATGTTACATAGCAAGTACCAGGTGACCGGGTGGACTGAGTAGTGATTATTTCCTTTCTTCCATCCGTTAGGAAATGTGGTTTCATGCCTTTTCCATCGTGAATTTGTGGTTAGTTTGCCGAAAAATTTGTGTAATATGCAAATTAACATCATTACACACACACACACACACACACACATATATATATATATATATATATAGTCAAACCTAGAGAGCCAGACAAACCTACCAAGGTTTCGCCTAAGCGGATCGTCAGGGATTAGCAAATGAAGAAACCGAAGGTTTTCCGAGACGAGTGTATATATATATATATATATATATATATATATATATATATATATTTCATTGAAAGCAACAGACAAGTTGCTTTTATTTAGTTTTTTTTATATAATTTCTCATGCGATTTAAAATATTTTTTGTTCTGATGATAAATTATATAGAAACAGTGCGGAATTCGTAAATAATTATATAGGCCACTCTACAAAATGTCTGGCACGCAGACTCACTCGTAACATACACTATTCGTAACATAATTGCTGACAACACAAATATAATAGCATCATCTACACGTCGAGGTACCCGAACCCGTCAGCCCATATATGCCTACATGTAGAATGTCGTGATTATTTGTCCTTTTCGTTAGTTTTTTTCAATTTACACTCACTCCTTAACATTTTCTATTTTTTTCTCATTTTCCTCTTTTCTTTCAACTCTTGGCGTTTGACTTTCGGTTTTTTAGACATATACTATCGCTATTAATTCTTGAGTGTTCTATAGTTTTCTTGAGGGAAATTGTATTTATTTTTTTTTTACATATATATTTAATTTTAATGCCTAAGTAATAAAGTAAATATTTATATATGTATTCACTTGGCTATTTTTTCTTTTTCTTATCTGATTATCTTAAGTACTATTAGGATATTAATTGTAGGATGTTATGTTTATATTTAAATTTCATTATTGTTTGAATCTGTATGCATATGCTTATATTCATATATTTACGTACACAAATACATGCATATACGTGCATAGACATATAATGATATACACGCATAAACTGACGTCCTGGGTATGACGATATACTACATCCGCGTCCTGGGTATGGCGATAAACTACATCCAACAGCAAGGCCTCAGATAATGTTTTCGGAAAAATAATGATGCCAGCTATATGTTTTTGAAACAAAAATGTTGCCAGCTATACGTCTTTTTGTAAGAAAAAATAATGTCAGCTATACATTTATTGTAAAAAATGTCAGCTATACGGTTTTTGTTAAAAATAATGTTGCCAGCTATACGTTTTTGAAACAATAATGTTGCCAGCTATGTGTTTTTGAAACCATAATGTTGCCAGCTATACGTTTTTTGTAAAAAAAATTATTCCAGCTGTACGTGTTTGAAACAATGTTGCCAGCTCTACGTTTTTTATTCCATACAAAATAGGCATTTAAAATTCATATAAACTGGATTTGGCATTAAATAACCCACAGTGGTTGATATGCCATAAAACCCAAACAAACAAACAAACGCATGAACTGTTATGTATAATAAAGGGTAGTCTCCCCTTGTTTTGTTACTCTTCCTTTTGAGAGAGTTATTTCTGTGTACTGTGACTGTAAAGCTGAATAAAGCTTTCTTAAAGCCTACATCTGCGTACTTTTGTCACTACACACACACACATGTATATATATATATATATATATATATATATATATATATATATATATATATATATATATATATATATATGTCTGTGTGTGTATGTATGTATATATATACTAGCAGTAGAGCCCGGTGATGTAACAGTAATTGATAGATCAAGTATCGACCATCATGAAGACTGAAAAATAAAATTGACAAAGATTATTGTTTAAGGTTGACGGACACGCATGTCTTAATTAGTTTTTTTTTTTTTTTTCTTACGAATTGGTCAAACCCGAACTCAAACAAAAACATTGTTTTCAATCGTTATGAGTCTACCGATTGAATAGAATTTTATTATAAACAATTGTCTTGTAAATGGAATTTTGAAAGCATTCTGAATGTAAAAATAAAGAAAAAAGTGTGCAAGACAATAAGAAACACTACCTGCCCCCCCCCCAAAGTGAAGTTTTGTTGAAATCGGTTGAAAAATGTAAGAAATCCGATCCCATATATAAACGAACACACACACACACACACACACACACACACACACACACACACACACACACACACACACACACAACCTCGGTTTTTATAATAAGTATAAATCGATATGAGTTGTCCCCCTTTCATCCTCGTGATGCCTCTTAATCGTGTTTTCAAATTGATTTCGTGCAAAAACAATTGAGTTTTTCCACTTTTTGCCGCTGTTGGAACCACCGCAAGATAATTTTACGTAGTCCTGTGAAGTTTTGTTGAAATCGGTTGAAAAATGTAGGAAATCCGATCCAATATATAAACGTACAGACACACACACACACACACACACACACACACAATATGCGTTTTATAAGATGCATAGAAACGTGCAAACACAAACACATGTAAACTTGTGACTGTGTTTTGTTATTAATATATAAACTAGTGTTTAAATGGTAAAGTGATTTTTATCCATATTTTTGTTATATATATAAAATTATTATTATAGAAAATAAAATTTGTTTTAAAAGTTATTTTATTAAAAAAATTAAATTTATTTAGATTACATTAGGGTAAAAAGAGGCACGGTGGAGTAATGGATAGCGGCTCGGATTGAGGAATCAGAGATCCGAGTTCGAATTCCAGTCGAATCACATTTACTTATTAAGTGCTTGGGAAAGGTATGAATCCTCTTCTTCTCCCTCCTGGGTTCTATAGCTGCCTCCTTTCTCATGTATCAAAAGATATATGATCGCCTGAGCGTGTATCACGCATGGCACATAACCGACTGAATGGTAAAAACACAAGCCGAATGATTAAACTCTGAAATAAAAATACATGAGGTATCTCCACTAATTTTCAATACCTTGGTTTAAAATGAATTTTTATAAATGTAAAAGTTTTCTTGGAGCTTTCATTTACCTTTAATTGAAAGCTAAAGGATTAAATTTACTATTTTCAGTAAGCAAAATACTCTGGTGTATTTCAACCTGAAAATTACATTGATTGGGATCAATTTGGGGTGGATTTTTTCATTGCAGTTTAATTCTCTGTATTAAAAATATCTTCCAAAAATCAATATACTTTCTGAAATTTTATTTGACAAACAATACCTGATTTAAAGTATAATTAATCTGATTTGAAAAAAAATTATTTACTTTACGTTTAAAATAACAAATAAATAGGTTTTTAAACCAAACAGTAGCGGTGATTACTTGCTTGTCATCGGTCATCAATCACGTAACAAGTGCTGATAAAGGTGTTAACAGATTTATTGTTGTACTACGGAAAGTTTATCTGTTAAAACATAATTTATGAAAATGACGGGAGAGACCCTTTTTTGATATTTAAGTACTCAGTAATCTTAAAAAATTGGAAAATATTCTCCGCAATCTAATTTTAGGGATATTGACATTAAATTTACTATAGTCATCGTTCTTATTGTCTAATAATGTCGTGTATGGTCGACCATAATTTCAAAAATGGTGCGTTACATAATATTTTATATCCATAAAAACAATAAAAACATTATTTTAGAAATCTTTGTGCGAAAATGATTTTTATTAAGCTTTTAAATTTTTGATTAGTAAATATAGTTTTAAGTTAATAAAAATATCACTTAACGGGATGAAAGTCATGCCGAATTTTAAAATTTTATATATTATAAAGTATTATAATTAAAATAAAAAAAATGAAAAAATTTTTTGTAAAAATTAATTATTCATCGATATTTTTTCTTAAGACAATAATGGCCTTAATAAATATTATTTATAAAAGCAACTGAAAACTTTTTTAATGAAATAATATTATAGTTTTATTGCATGTTTTATTTTATGATTCGGAGTAGATTTTCGGAAAATGTGTAGTAGTTTGAAAAAAAAATGGTGATTTACATTCTCCAAGGAGTCCTACTTTAACTAATAAAAAAAATATTCGGATGAAAATTTAATTTCTCGAAATTTCATGAAATTAATTTAGTTGTAATACACACACACACACATATATATATATATATATATATATATATATATATATATATATATATTACCAAGATTTGCTAAAGATCAAAAATTCAAAAATAATTTCTTTCACTTGTGAATGAGTCAAGAAAGTTAAATTTAAATCCGACAATTATTTGTTTTTGCAAGAATTTCCTAATCCACGAGTTTTTCACTTGACAAAAAACGCTAAAAACCTAACCGTATCCTCTTAATAATAACATGAACATATTGCAATAAAACTTTGTGTCATTAAATTTTGGGGCTTTTTTATAATGGTATGGTGTTTTCTTAGCGAAAAAGTGGAGACGCCTAAAATACTTCATGACTAAGAAACGTGCATTCGGAGGATATATATATATATATATATATATATATATATATATATATATATATATATATATAACTATTTTTCTTTGATTTCTGTTTACATATTTCCTTGCGGGTCCCAACCAGCGACCTAAGGTCAGAAATGGCTTCAAAGATACATTCCAGTCTGTATGGACTGTCATGCTAATAAAAAAAAGCATATTCTGTTCATTAATATTTTTATTTTATTTCGTTTGATTTCTGGTGTATACTCATTTTTCTCCAGGTCCCGACCAGAGACCTAAAGTCAGAAATGGTACCATAACATTTCCCAATTATCAGTTTTTTTTTTTTTTTTTTTTTTTTTAAATTCACACATATTATACATAGATAACCCCTTCGTAAGGTCTGGGCTGTACTTGTGAGAACAATGTTTTGTATTTCTTTAAGGCATAGGGTACTAGGAATCCCTCATTGAGTCTATTGGAATCTTTTCTAATCAATCCAAGGGCTCTAATTACAACTGGAATTGTTGAAGTCGTCATGTGCCAAATTTTTGAGATTTCGATTTCAAGGTTCTTGTATTTGATAGTTTTTTTTTTTAAATCTTCAAAGATACATGACAGTCTGCAGAGACTGCCATGTCAATAAGGAGACATATTTTATCTTTTAATCACGATGTCTGGGCGATTAGCCTTGATTGTTCCGTCTGTGTGTATTATAAAGTCCTATAGAAGTTCTATGTTTGTAGCTGGGTCTTGTGGTGTTCATACTAATTTCTAGCAGTTCCCTTTCCGTAAAAGTTGCAGATTTTCCTAAGTCCATTCTGCCATGCAGAGATTTATATTCAGCTATTGCCAATACTGCGAAGAGATTGCCAATTGCTTCTGGATAACTGTTATATTCCGTGCTAATAGGAATATATACTTGACAAATACAGTGGATAAAGTAAGTAAAGGTTTATTGTAAAAACTAGTACAAAAAGAATAAAGACAACAGTTTTGCACAAGAGTCGTACTCAACAGATTCCAGCTAAAAATATATACCAGCCTCCGCACAAGGTAGGATGAGACTCTGCCCTTCGGAATAGCCCCGTTCGGGTTCCTCTCTGTCCGAAGGCAGAGAGTTCGCTAAGATAATAGCTGAGTAACAGATACCAGTTAGTGCATCGAGAAACTGCTCCACGCAGTTTCATATAGCACAAGGCCGAATTTAATGTAGGGGTTCCCGAGTTCGTACGTTCGACCAAAAAATCCCCGTAGACCCCGCATAAACGTGATCGGGTCGGTCTACCTCCACGAACGAGACTCTGCCCTTCGGCATAGCCTCTTCCTTTCTGCCCGAAGACAGAGAATTTTACAACAGCTGAGAGACGAGTAACCCAGTTAGTATATTTAGCTACCTCGCCACGAGGGTTGCATGTGGCACAAGGCCGGTTTAACTTGGGTTGTCCGAACCCGTAGGCTCGGCCAAAAATATTCCCTTTTTGAACCCGTATAAACGGATGGGGGTGACAGATCATTACGTCAGTAACAGAATCTGCATTTTGGGCGAACACAATTTTTCACTATATGTGCTTGGTAATTTCTACTTAGCAAGCATTGGTCATGTGTAGCAAGAATAAAACCTTCCATTTGAGCTTTTAACCCTTCACTACGTCGACACCGATGGGTACAGGGTTTGTCTGCATCAGCATGTTAAGTACGGACAGAGTAATGAGCATGAAGCGGTTTATCTTGACATCATTTCTGTATCTGGTCGCTTGTATTTGTCTATTATTATTATTATTATTACTATTATTTTATTTGATGCGCCTATATTTTAAATTTAAGTAAAAAAAAGAAGGTAATTTTAGTGAAGTTTATGGAAATTGACAAACACATTATAATTTTAATTAGAAAAAAAAATCTTTCTGCATACCGGACAGACTGGTCGAATATTTTTATACCTCTATAGACCGACTTTTATATGGCCATTCGATATAAATATTGATTAAAAAGCTTATTTAGATTTTTTTCAGCACTTCGTTTAATTATTAATGGTTTTCTCCTGACCAACGTTAAATTTTAGTTCAATTACAAGCCAACCATTTGGCGCAAGAAAATCTTCACAGATTCTTCCTGTTTGGAAAGAGAGTCATGGTTGTTTTTTTAGTGTTTGTCTGGTGGAGAGCTTTGACCTTGATTTTTGCCAATTTATTTGCTGCCAAGCAATAATAATAATAATAATAATAATAATAATAATAATAATAATAATACTAAGAAGAAGTAGAAGAAGAAATATTATTTGACTGAAACGGAAGTTTTGAAGAACATTCTAAAAGTTCTTGACCTTCTCTCCCTCTCATTTCTCTTCTTAACCCACTCCTTTTTCAGTATCTTTATTTTACCATCCTCTTTTCACTCCTCTCTTTATGCCAGTCTATCTATTGCTACATCATCTTCAATGCGTACTTTTCTGTTCTTACTAGATTTTCCCTACTGTTAACCGAAAGAGGATTTATTAAAAAGAAAGAATGGGAATAAAAGTTGTGTGTGAATAAAGAAGAAAAATGAAACAAACGGAATAAAAATTTTAAAAAGGAATATTTTTAAAAAGAGTCAAAGATTATAGGACAAAACCAAAATAAAAAAATGGTGGAATGTTGAATAGGAAGATTATTTTCTGCTAATCCATAACGAGTTCGTATGAATGGAGGATAGAACAAGACAAAAGAGGATGGCAAACGATTAAAGTTACTTAGGGGAACAAAAGTCAGGAATATATGGACAGCCATGATCACGAACGCCCTGAATGGGCTTTGCACATGAAACAAGTTTTCTCTTGTTTCAACGGGTTGGATCGAAAATGAGGCACCGAAATAAGAACTTGTATTAGCAAAAGAATGTATTCCAAATACTAAGCAAAGTCCCAAGAAACGGTAAAATTTAGTCAGAAACAAAGAAAACGGTGCTGAATTGCTATCTGATATCAATCCTCTTGTATGACAATGGGCGCTAGGATCTGGAAATAAAAGAAATTTGGTTCTACAAATCCAAAGAAGAATCTGAAATGCTATTGATCCTGACCTAGCACCAGGATTCAGTCATTTTCTCACCATCATGTGACTTCCCTGAGCTTTTTCTATAAATACTTCCATGGTAATTGTTTGGGTAGACAATTCCTCTTACTTTGGGATTTCATTTTTAAAAGTTGTTATTTTTATCCTCCCACCTAGACAAATTGTACATATGGGAACGAGTTAGGATTTCATAGAGACATCGAGATATTGGTTAAATATTCAAATGTAATCGACATTTTTTGATGCCTTGTCAATCGCCATCTTCTGATGCCTTGTTAGTCGACATCTTCTGATGCCTTGTCAATCGCCATCTTCTGATGCCTTGTCAGTCGCCATTTTCTGATGCCTTGTCAGTCGACATCTTCTGATGCCTTGTCAATCGCCATCTTCCGATGCCTTGTCAGTCGACATCTTCTGATGCCTTGTCAGTCGACATCTTCTGATGCCTTGTTAATCGCCATCTTCTGATGCCTTGTCAGTCGCCATCTTCTGATGCCTTGTCAGTCGCCATCTTCTGATGCCTTGTCAGTCGACATCTTCTGATGCCTTGTTAATCGCCATCTTCTGATGCCTTGTCAGTCGACATCTTCTGATGCCTTGTCAGTCGACATCTTCTGATGACTTGATCTTGATCCTTGTCCTTTACTCAAGCAGCACTCTTTACTCTTATTCTCATTCTCTGTAATCTCTTGTATGCTACTGGCATACCCGCCTTGCTTGGGGTGAAATGCTTGAAAATATATATATATATATAAAATGTAATACTAAGTTCTTTTCTAAAAGTCTATTTTCGTGCACTTCTCGCTTGTGGAACTCTCTTCTGGCTTCTTGCTTTCAAGCCAACTTTGATCTTCAAAAATTTAAATGCAATGTCAATTGTTATCTACTGTCTTCTATATTCCTTCTTATGCTGTCCTCGCTATGTTTTTCTTATTCTTCTCCACTCAGTAACCCTTTGTGTCTTCGTGGCTTTATTGCCTGGCTTGGGGTGAAATGATAAAAAAAAGCCTCAACATTTATTCAAAGATAACCATTTACTGACTATTGTTTCACAAATAGAACAAATTTTATGACATTTTTAATACCAATAACCATTCACCAATGAATAAATAATTCAAAAGTTATACTCGGCACCCATGGGTAAGCTTAGTCTGGCACAATGCCATCGTGATAAGGTACTTTTAATCGAATACTTTGATCTGGAAAACTGTCAAGAAAAGCTTGCTATATATATATATATATATATATATATATATATATATATATATATATATATAGGCTCCCTAGTTTGGTTATATATATATAACTGCCCTAGTCTGGCAAAAGAACACTTAAAAAACGAAACAATCAAATTGGAGTACTTAAAAACCGTAACAATTAAACCACTAATAAATGCAAGCTCAAACATACTATTTATCTTTACCAAAGTTATATCTATTTTACTTAAGTCTGACTCAAGGAAATGGAGCATTTAGTGACGATCGAACTATCAACTCTAATAAATTGGTATGCTAAGCCCAAAATTCTATCCTCTCCATAGCAGTGGCCTCTCATCTCTCATTTAATCTTTTAGTGCCTATTGTGCTACTAGTGGAATATATTTTAAAACTTTTTTAAACGAGCCAATCATTAATTTAGATTATTTTATCGATAATATACATGAAAAACACTAACATAAAAATATGCTTATGCATCGTGTTAAAATATAATAAATGCTCGTTTGATATTTAATAATTACTTCTTAAATATATATCCATTTGTGAAACATTGGATCCTAAAATTCTGATTATTACTAAGCTTCAAGGATTCTTCTTATGATTTTCTAATCAACATAAGGGAAATAAAACCTGTAATTAACAGTTAATATAGTTAGAGTTATCCCCCTTAGATATTCATTTTTTGTCAAGTTGTAGTTAATTATTCATTTTGTGTCCATTGTTCCACTGGTGGAATATATTTTAAAATATAATTTTGATACCAGACGATCATTAATTTCGATGATTTTATCGATAATATCGAAAAAGCTAAAATAAATAAACATCGTGTTAAAATACAATCAATACTTGTTTGGTATTTAAAAATATGCCTCAAATATGTTTCTTTAGTGCAACGTTGGGGACTAAAATGTTAAGCAAAACTATTTATTATTCTCTTCGACTTTTATCATTCCTCTTGCTTGTAAAATCTACGATCAGAGTTACATCGCTCTTCAGATAAATGGAATTAATTCTCTTTGAAGCTTACTGCAAATTTTGATATAAAAATACAATCCAACTCTTCTGTTTCTTCTGAACTTGTGACGTCAATTAACGAAATCATAAATAAAAACCGGCCGGTACAATTTTCTGAATGTCCATTCAAATTCATTTTTGCAATCAATGACTCGCCCATCTGATAGTTTGCCTAATTTTGGTGGAGGCGGTGGGGCTAGTGGCTGGGTTAGTGCTTGTTATCTTTGAAAAACAATAGATTGAATTATGGACGCTGATTACGTCAGCGTTTTCACATTCCAATCTACACAATCAACTCCAACGTCAGATGGATGCTTCACATTCCAAATAAATGTTGTTTGTCGTTAAGTTATCATTTTCGCCCCGACTGGGAAATGAAATTAAGCTACAGTCACACCTTTTCATTTAACCCTGTCTATTTCATTGGTTCTATCTATCTATCTATCTATCTATCTATCTATCTATCTATCTATATATATATATATATATATATATATATATATATATACTCGTCAGGGTTATGAGATTTTGAATTTTTGTAAAATAATTAATTTCCTGTAACATAATTCGGTGAAATTTTAATAAAAAAAATAATAATGAAGACAGGTTTCATTCACTTTATTTTTTTTAAATGTCACCCATAACGCGACATTTGTAAAAGACCGTATAAAAAGTATAGTAGTACCATGACTTCCTGGAGCCTTCTATAACTTTATGGAAACTTCTCGAAATTGTTTTTGTTTATTTGAAAGGATTATCCAATTATATCATTAGCAAATTGAAAAATAAAGATTCTGCAAGTTTGAAATTTTGGTTTAATTGAACGAAATACTGCTGCCATATTTGGGCAGCGGCCTCCCAGTCGTCCCTTGACAATTTCGATAGACTCTAAAAGTGTCTCCGAGTTCTTGTGGTGATAAATTATTTTCCACCCTGCAACCGCTGTCTCAGAGAAGAAACGTCGCCAGGCTCTCACTGCTCTATCGTTACTCACAGCCAAAGTGCTCAGACGAACTACTTTAACTACTAATTCTTTATTTCCTCCAGTTTTAACCTTCTCGTCTCGGACCCGCTAAACTACGTCCATTTCAGAGAACCACTTTCATTCCCTCCGTATTCCATTGGTTAGAAGTATGTTCCACTTGAGCAGCTTCTTGCCGCGAACCACTGCTTTGTGGAACCGACTCCCAAGATGGTGCTTTCCCAATGGCTACACTCTTAACCTGTTCAAGTCTAGTGTTAACCATTAACTTCCTCGCATATCCGCATAAACTGTGCCCCTTACTCTGTAACCCTCTACCTCGAGTGACCTTGCTAAACATGATTTAAAAAAAACCTAAAAAAACCTTCATTTTTTTTTTTACTAATAATCGTAGATTGCTGCTTGGGTTTTCGCGATAAAAAGCATCAGAAATAAGACGAAACTCAAAATTTTTTGACCCCAGTTTCGAGATTAACTATTTTTCCATAGGTGGGACCCTACCAGGTGATACAATCCCTAGTCGGAGTGGATCTGGGAACAACAGCAATTAAGAGATAGTTCTGCGCTCCTCAAAAACTTCTCAAAGGCTTTGCCGCAAGACGAAAAAATGATAAGAATATTATTACTAATGCTACTAAATCAAATGCAATTAAAATTGAGATGAACGAAATACTAGTAAAAAATAAATAACCGTTAACGCTACTTCATTTAATAATAAAATTCAAGATAATTGTTATGTTTTGTCTACTCTCTGCGTAGTAGTAGACATAGTACAGTTCTTCATGTCTTGAATAGCAACTCGGTTTGCTAGACATATCCACCCTATGTTCGCCAATTGTTCTCTAGTTTTACTTATCTATCTAATTTGCATACGATACTACAATATTACAACTAACACCACTAGATGAAAAGCAATTAAAATCAAGATGAAAGAAATACTATTAAAAATAAATAATGGTTGACAATACTTCATTTAATAATAACATTCAAGATAATATTACTACTAATATCACTAGATTAAAGGTAATTAAAATTAAGATGAAAGAAATATTATAATAGTAAAAATGAATAATGGCTAACAACGCTTCATCTAATAGTAAAATTCAACCTAATATGATTACTTGTGTGAATAAAGCAATTAAAATCCAGATAAAAATATTTAAAAATTAATAACAAAAGCTTAATGCAAAATATTCGAACAGAATTCATATTGATTTCTTTCTCATAAGTGAAATCACTCTACGAATCGGAAAATCTTTGCATTCTGTGACCTCGTCACCAGGATGCGAATTAAATGCTTAATTGTTGATAATGGGAGGGAAAATATCTGTCTAACTTTCTCTCTATTCATACCTACCGATCTATCTCCGTTCATAATCTATCTATCTATCTATCTATCTATCTATCTATCTATCTATCTATCTATCTATCTATCTATCTCAGTCTGTTCGTATCTATCTATCTATCTATCTATCTATCTATCTATCTATCTATCTATCTCAGTCTGTTCGTATCTATCTATCTATCTATCTATCTATCTATCTATCTATCTATCTATCTCAGTCTGTTCGTATCTATCTATCTATCTATCTATCTATCTATCTATCTATCTCAGTCTGTTCGTATCTATCTATCTATCTATCTATCTATCTCATTCTGTTCATATCTATCTATCTATCTATCTATCTATCTATCTATCTATCTCAGTCTGTTCCTATCTATCTATCTATCTATCTATCTATCTATCTATCTATCTATCTCAGTCTGTTCGTATCTATCTATCTATCTATCTATCTATCTATCTATCTATCTATCTATCTATCTATCTCATTCTGTTCATATCTATCTATCTATCTATCTATCTATCTATCTCAGTCTGTTCCTATCTATCTATCTATCTATCTATCTATCTATCTATCTATCTATCTATCTATCTATCTCAGTCTGTTCGTATCTATCTATCTATCTATCTATCTATCTATCTATCTATCTATCTATCTATCTCATTCTGTTCATATCTATCTATCTATCTATCTATCTATCTATCTATCTATGTCTGAATTGAAAAAGAAAGAGGGAGAGAATAATGAATAAAATAAAGTAGAATATCAAGCAAAGAGTAAATAAGATGGAGGTGAAAAAAAGAAAGGAAAAGAAGAAAGAAATATAAGCAATGTTGATTCAACCAAAAAGGAGGGGAGAAAAAGAGAGATAGGCAAAAAAAAAACCAAAAAACAACAACTAAAAAACAGGGGAATAAAAAGAGGGAGTAAAGGTAGAGAGGAAGAGATCAGAGAAGATAGAATGAAAGAAAAATGAGTAAGAGTGGTACAGAAAACTAACTATTTAGAAAAGGAGAGATGAATGAATAAGAACTGAAAAGAAAGAAGAATATATAAGATAGATAGATAGATAGATAGATAGAGAGAGAGAGAGAGAGAGAGAGAGAGAGAGAGAAAGAAAGAAAGAAAGATAGAAAGAAAGAAAGAAAGTATGTTAAAAGAAAGAGAGATGTCTGTATAACAAACAATTCAGACAGCCCTAAGTAGTCACTACAAATTGGCAGGAAAGTCGTTCATGAGTAAAAGGCTGGTTAGTAGTGAATGAAAGTAGAACTGACCACGATGGTGGCGTGCGTGTGAAACGGTAGGCTATCATCTATATATTTTTCCTGCCGAGTTAGTGCGTCAAATTTTCAACAAAGCCCCTCAGATAAAGTGTATTCAACTTCAGTTCCCGCTTGGTGGAGACACGATGATGTGGGGAAGGTGTCTGTACCAGTGGGGTTGCTAAGAGGAACACTCATGATGGTAATATCGCCTATTGCCATCCCATTTGGTTATCGCAGGTTGTAGGAGTCCACAAAAGTTACAAACCTAAAAATCTGATGGACCGTTGATTTTCAAACGATGTGAGAGGATCGTAGTTGAGGTGTGATAATTTTTAAATGTCATTAATTACATTCAATGCGAGTGAAGTCCAAAGCACAATAGGTGTACATATCAAAATTAAAACCCCTTTAAATGGATTATGCGGGTATGTCATTGTTATAATAGAGAAACGTATACGTAATATTAGGTTGGGGCAAAAATAAAATACGTCAAAAACCGACATTATTTTTGCACCAATCTAATATATAAAATAATGTAAAAAGCAAGATTTTCTGCATTAATAAATGTATTTTTTTAAATCGAGTTCACCCAACCAAGGCAGTAAAGCCAAGACGACATAAGGAGGTTACTGAGTTTGTAAGTATTAAATGACAGAAACATTACTAAAGAGAGAGAACAAAAGAAGAGTGACTAGGAAGACAGTAGATAGTGATTGACATTGCATTTTAATTTTTGAAGATTAAATTTAACTGGAAAGCATGGAGCCAGAAGAGAATTTTACTATTGAGAAGTGCAGTAGGAAAGAGACTGAACTCAAGACGTCAGATCACGAGCAATAATATTGCTTATTAAAAATAAAAAAAAATCAATCAAGGCTAAAATCCTGGTAGAAGATTTAAAAGTATGCCTGTACAAAATTTATACCTTGCAAATACGATATTCTAAAAACGTCAAGGTCAGCTATCTGATTCAATGTTATTATAATAAAAAGAAAAAAAGTATAAGTTATTTTTAAAAGAATTTTAATTATTATCTTTTTATTAGAAATTATAATAAATTGTTTTGTTTGTTTTTCATAAAATAACACTTTTTTAACTCTTTTTTTTATCATCATTTAAGAGTGCGCGGAAGTTTTACTGTAGATTCAAGTATGCCATAAGACAAACAAAAACTGAAAAAAATTGTGAATGACAGACATTATCCTGATTTATATTTTTGTAATACTATTAACATTGAATTACTATTCAGAAAATTCAATCTGGTGTGAACAGAAAGAGTTTTACATTCAGTCTTTATTAGTATGACTTTGATATGAGCTCAAAGGTTTTGACAAGGTAAGTTATTAGTGTTTGCTACATATATTCTCCAATTCTGCCACCTCTAGACCATCAAGTTCTAGATCTCAATTCGGTATATATAGGCTGGTAATCTTCTGAAATCCATGCGATTAATGCATGCATTCCATAATGATACTATTATTTCATTATGCAAAAACCAAGATGATCGCAGCCTTCAGCTGATCTCTTCTCTGATCTAGCTTTAAGAGCTCAATGAGAAAATAACTATCTTGTAACTTTCATTACATCAAAATCAAACTATTAGGTTGGTGCAAAAACAATGACGCAATAATGTCGTTTTTTGACGTTAAAAATACGTCAAAAAACGACATTATTACGTCATTATTTTTGCACCAACCTAATGATATCGGATCTTTATTTATCGCCAGTCATGGGGAATGGTTCTTCTCTCGGGGACGCTCTGTGCGTTGAGAATCTTTTGGTTCCATTTTCACTCCAGACTTAAAGAGCAATGCTTACATCCTATCACCCCAGACTTAAAGGGCTAATTTTATAATCAATCAAATACCAAAGACACTGTGAAAATTTTCGGCTCATTCTATCGTTCTAGGTATCGCATTCGTTCTTCCTTTACAAATGTCACATTAGAGCATTGCTGTTAGTTTTTTTCCCTGGTGCCCTAACTAATTGAATTTAAGCGTGCTACTAGATTGGCATCGAGGTTCCACCAGTTTACTGTTGAAATAGCTAAATGCAACTGCCACTTCTACTTCAACAGTGTCTTTTCTCACACTTCGCGCCCTTGGAAATTCCTTTCGTTTACTTGATTCTCTGATAACTGCAATCTTCAAAAATTTAAATGCAACGTCAATCGTCATCTGCTATCTTATTGAAAACCGTTCATCTTTTATCCTTTCCTCAATCCTCCCTATACTCAGTCTTTTCTCTCACTTTCAATCACCTAACTCCTTGCGTACTGATGGCATTTCTGGCTTGCTTGAAATCATTATATATATATATATATATATATATATATATATATATATGAAGAAATATAGTCTTAAGGTGTGCTATATTTATGGAATAAAGTGCTCAATATCAGAGATAGAGCGTGTGTAAATATAAAAGTGAACATAGAATCAACACTTAGAGGCGACAGTCTGTTTCTTGCTATATGCAATCGTCAGGCCACGTGTACCTGACGATTGCATATAGCATGAAACAGACTGTCGCCTCTAAGTGTTGACTTCTATGTTCATTATATATATATATATATATATATATATATATATATATATATATATATATATATATATATATATATATATATGGGTAGGCGCTGCGCAATCACTTTACAGCGTTAATGGTATTCAGAATAGGCATCTTGTGGGTGGTGATTTACTTTTCTGACTAGTAACTTCTTTCCCATGGATAAAATATTGCGAGTCTGCGGCTACTCTCTCGTTATTTCCACGCCAAACGTTTAGATGTAATTCCCTTGTCTTACCAGCGGACCTTTGCAGTCACGACTGGCTTTGCTACAGGCACCGTCGAAACGTCCTTGTCCATCTGCGTTTCAAATGTAAGAAGAAAAATTCCTATTCAGTGTTTTCACATCTCATTCTCTCTCTTTCTCTCTCAATCTATCTATTTCAGCCTGTTAATTATCTCTCTCTCTCAATTTATTTATCTCAGCTTGTTAATATCTATCTATCTAGCTAGCTAGCTATTTCAGTCTGTTCATATATCTCTACCTACCTATATATCTATCTCAGCCTTTTTCTATTTATTCCTCTCCGCCTGTTTATCTATCTATCTATCTATCTATCTATCTATCTATCTATCTATCTATCTATTTCAGTCTGTTCATATATCTCTACCTGCCTATATATCTATCTCAGCCTTTTTCTATTTATTCCTCTCAGCTTGTTCTATGTATCTCTGTCTGTTTCTATCTATCTATCTATCTATCTATCTATCTATCTATCTATGTATCTATCTATCTATCTATCTATCTAATGCGTACCGTTAACATTATACAAGAAATAAATTAGAAATCTAGTCGGATTCAGGTGCTGCCAGGAAAACGAATGTAAAAGCTTTTCCAATGTGCACACGTCGAGCTGCTATGAATTACGTCGTATTTACACAGACTTGTGAAGAAAAAAGCCAGTGGGATGTTTATCTTGAATGCTTAAAAACGATGTCCGAGTCTGACCGGTCGAAATCTCTGGCTTTTATTTTCGACCGTGTGTCAATGTGACATCTGGGCGCTGAACTTGCCCTCCAAGTAACAGGGAAAAGCAATTCCTGTTTGTTCTTGTTCACCGGATACCCGAACTGTCGGCGAAGGTACTTGGAAGGCCATCAATCCTCTAATGGTACTAAGATGGTACAAATTACCGGTTTCCGTAGGCGGGAAAAGAGACAAGAAGGAGGAAAAGAAATGAGAGGGGAAGCGGGAAGGAAGGGGAGGAGGAAGGGGATGAAAAAAAGGATGAAGTTAACCTAAAAATTTCAAAGGAAGCTGAGGGAAAGTAACTTTTGAGACCAAAATATTAAGTGTGTGCTAAAGTTTTCAGAATTTCTTTTATCCAAATTCAGTGAATTCAGTTCGAATTTTCGACAAAGGAAACGAGGTTCGGGCACTGGGAACTTTGACACACACGTGCGAATCCATTGCTAGGTCAGCTGCCAGGAAGCTTAGTTAACTGTCTCGTGCTATTATTCTCTCCAGAATCTATCTTATATATCTATAAGTCTACCATTCGTTCATGTTTAGAATACTGCTGCCACGAATAGCCCGGTGCTCCTGTTATCTATCTAGATCTCTAAGATAAAATCCAAAGAAGAATCAGCAATATTATTGTTCCTGACTTGGCATTTCGGCTTCAGTCACTTTCCTACCGCTGTAACGTAGCTTCTCTGTGCCTCTTCTATATGATAATTATTGAGTGAGAATGTAAGGGAAAGGTGTTCCTGTTATATATTTAGAGATTCCTCATAAAATCCAAAGAAGAATCTGCAATATTATTGGTCCTGACCTGGCATCTCAGCTTCAATCACTTCCCTACCGCCGTAACGTTGCTTCTCCGCCTCTCTTCTATATGATGGTTATTGAGTGAGAATGTAAGGGAAAGGTGCTACTGTTATATATTTAGAGATTCCTGATAAAATCCAAAGAAGAATCAGCAATATTATTGGTCCTGATCTGGCATCTCGGCTTCAGTTACTTTCCTACTGCTGTAACGTAGCTTCTCTGTGCCTCTTCTATATGATGGTTATTGAGTGAGATTGTAAGGGAAAGGTGCTCCTGTTATATATTTAGAGATTCCTGATAAAATCCAAAGAAGAATCAGCAATATTATTGGTCCTGATCTGGCATCTCGGCTTCAGTTACTTTCCTACTGCCGTAACGTAGCTTCTCTGTGCCTCTTCTATATGATGGTTATTGAGTGAGATTGTAAGGGAAAGGTGCTCCTGTTATATATTTAGAGATTCTTGATAAAATCCAAAGATGAATCTGCAATATTATTGGTCCTGACCTGGCGTCTCGGCTTCAACGACTTTCCTACTTTTTTTTTTTTTAATCGAGTTCTTCCCAAGCAAAACAGTAAAGCCACTAAGACACAAGAGGTTACTGGGTGTAGAAGAATTAGAAAACAACAATATTACTAAGAGGCGAGTACAAAAAGAGTTTATCAGGAGGACTGCAGATAGCTATTGATATTGCATTTAAACTTTTGAAAATTAAAATTAGCTGGAAAGCATGGAGACAGAAAAGAGTTCCACAAATGTGAAGTTCGATAAAAGAAACTGTTGGCATAGGACTTACGGTTACATCTAACTAACTCAACTGTATGATGAGACTTCGTTGCCAGTCTAGTACTTCCATTAAATTCATTAAGTCTAGGTACCATACTGAAGAGATCATCTGAACAATTACCATGAAAGTATTTATAGAAAAGGCACAGCCGTGGGAAAGTGATTGAATCCGAGACGCCAGATGATAAAATATAGTTTTAAGGTATGTCAGTTCAAGTGATCAATAACAGAGATAGAGAATATTTAAATCTAAACGTGGACTTTGAAATCAATACCCACAGGTGACAGTCTGTTTCATGCTAAACGCAATCGTCAGGACATATTCGTTGTGTTTTTTCTCGACTATTTATATATACAGGTCAGTGATGAGTTGTGTGTTGTCTATTGCATTGCATTGTGGGTAGTCCATTGTATTATTCTAACGGTAACGGTTGTGTTTCGAATTACTTTAGTGGGTATAGAGTGGGAATAATTGTGGATCTGAATGCAGTTGTTTTATATTTATAGTGCTGTTAACTTTTTTTTTATTATCGATTATTTTATTGTTGGTGTTAATACAATGTTTTATCCGTTTATCTGTACGTATGCAGTTTGTTAATTTGTTTATTGTTTAGTTTATTTACTTTACTATATATATATATATATATATATATATATATATATATATATATATATATATAAGAAGATGCTTAATTGAGATATTTCGAATTAAAACAATTTGGTCCGATTAAGCAGCCGTTTCTTGTTAAGAGAATCAACATGGACACGATTTCGGGAACAATTACAGACTGGCAGTTCATATTGCTGAGCGTGAATGCCGTAGAAATGTTTCATTATTCTTTCATGCTGATTACAAAGACTAAAACCATTGGTTCTTTCATTCGCCATTTAATTTATCTACATTATATATGTTTTCCAATTGTTTTATCTAGATGCTAACAATTTGCTTCTGTCATGTGATGTTCTCTTAAGCGATGTGACCTTGTCGTTTCTGTTATTCTCATAACTGGAATGCTTATGACATGAAATAGTCGAAAAGACACACTTGTCAATCCTTACTCCTCTCTTTCCTTCTTACTCTTTTTTGTTGTTCTTCTCGCTCAACGACTATTGGGTTTCGTCCCGCTTCGATTGTGCGGTAATTTGCAGCTATGTCGCATGACATGTATTCTGTAGGTTTAATAGCTTATTAAGGTTCCTGGTTTAAGCGTGTGTGCATTTCTTGTTATTATTATCATTATTACTACTACTATTATTATTATATCATCATCATCATCATTATAATTCGATTTCTCCTATGGTCACACTGCCTACAAAGTCTTCGGGAAGACCTAAGGTAGGTAGTGGTGTGTTGTTATGGCTACATTTCATGATTTGTTTTCCTAACTCCTAGAACATCTCTAGCATTACATGGACAAAGTTCTTCATAATGTGTGGGCTGTACTTCTCAAGACAATTTTTGTAAGCTGGGATGTTTTCGGTGTGTTGTTGTTTTCCTTTTTTTATCATTCCAAGCACACCTACTATGACTGGTACTATTCTCATTTTTAAATTCCACATTTCTTCTATTTCGATTTTTATAGTTTGATAGTTTTATCGAATTCCTTGGTTGCTACGTTACAGTCCGCTTGCAAGCCATATCAATTAGTAGGTATGATTTTTCTGTTCGGTTTTTGGCAATTACAATTTTTTATTAATATAATTAAGAAATAAATCTAATCTAATGAACTTCACTGACAGCAGTTCTTACAGTAATATCCCATCAAATATTAATGAACAGGCATAACCTTTATTGACACAACGTTTCGGTCGATATATTCCATATGATCAAATAAATTTAGTTACTTTCTCAGATGTTGTTAATCACCTTATAAGGATATACGTAAATAACCACGAATGGCAATTAAATATTCTCCTTACTTTCCAGACACAGTGTTTTTTTTTACAGATATGGTAACCCTTCATCAGGATGTTTGATAGAGAAATTGTATTTATTTGCAGAAATCATATATTCTATATATAGTTACTGTAAATAAGTTCTATACATGATTTCTGTTAATAAATTCAATTTTTCTATCAAACTCCTGACAAGTGGACAGTATAACGAATATATATATATATATATATATATATATATATATATATATATATATATATATATATATATATGTTCTAACCTAGAAAAGGTTACTGAATGGAGGAATAACCAAAACGTAGGTTGGAAATGAATTGATAATATTTATAACATCAACAAAATACAATACTCGCCAGCGGCGTGAAGTAGGTAAACAACTGCTAGAGGTGGATTACTTATAGAGCATATTACCCTACTTACAATAGTGTCCCAGTGTACGGAATAAATTATTTAAAAAGGACATAAGAAAATAATAAGTTGAAATAAAAATGTAAAAAAAAACAGGTTACACAAGTCCATTCTTTGCATTATTCGGACTATTGTCCTCATCTTTGTCGCCATATTTATTAAAATTTATTAAAACGTTTCAGCCGTTGTACGCCCCGGCCTTCTTCAGGTGTTTGGAATGTCGAACTGAACCCTTTATTTCGCTCACTGGGGTAGACTGTTCTCGTTCCACGTGCCATGTTTGATGGATGTCAGTTATCAGTTATCTCCTGTTAATTTCCTTCTGAAAGTTCTCCAATGCTTTAACCGGGTATTGAACTCACACTCTTTGTCACTGGATCTAACCAACGCCTTTATCCACTGTGCTATGTGTCCTTGAGGGCACAAATATGGCGACAAAGATGAGGACAATAGTCCGAATAATGTAAATAATGTAGATAATATCTCATCTCAGAAATGTAGACAGGTACACAAGTCATTTAGATATTTTTAAAAGAGTATTCATACGATTAAAGAAAGAAATACATTACCTATGTCTCCAACTTGATAGACCTTAGATCTACGCAGTTCGTCTCGCCGTTTTAATTTTTATTTCATTCTTTTTTTAACTACTTTCTTTTGTTTTTCTGTCGCCAATGATCTATCTATCTATCTATCTATCTATCTATCTATCTATCTATCTATCTATTTATATGTGTGTGTGTGTGTGTGTGTGTGTGTGTGTGTGTGTGTGTGTGTGTATTCAGCCAGCATATCTTCATTCAGGAATGGTTGAATACTCTGGACTAATTATTTTATTTTATTTTAATCTTTTAGAATTTGATCGAATTCTTAAATTCATTAAGGAAGGCGCCGTAGCTTTTCATTTCCTTCATTTTCCCAAGTACTCTCAATCTCATCCGAGATTATCTTTAGGTGCGAATTCCTAAGACAAAAAAATAATGTAATTGATAATTGTGATTTTCTTGTAAATACCCATGGAACACGCAATGTTGTAATTATTTTAAACACGCATGAAAGAGCTCTGTTATAATTAATTTATATAATTATAATTTTTTTTATAATTCTAATTGAAGCATTTTAAAACATTGCTATTATAGACATTTTAGAAGATTGTTGCTTTACTCGCAACTAAAATTTTTATAGTGAATATTTAGTAGAATGATCCTTATAAAGAGGGCTTCAAGAAATAGAAGTGTTTGTATTTAGTTTCATACTTAAGTATACTTGTATTGTCAGTTAATATTTTTTTAAATTGTGAATATAGACAGGAATGTGTATTTAAATGTTCTGCAATAGAGCTTGTATCTGATATATACAGAGCAACTCTCCTTGATAATGTTGTTGTCTTAAAACCAATATATATATTTACTTTTTTGATTAAGATACAATATCTCAAAAGATATTTAAATTGATATACAATTTTGTTCTTTTGCAAAACACTAGTTGAGGGAGAATAGTTACTGTGGATGATTAAGTTGGTTGTATTAAATTTAGTAAAGTATATAGTGGGGATATTACGACAGATTTTATATACACAAAACCCTTTCTGAAAAAATAAAAAATAAAATAAAAAAATAAATAAATCTCTATAGACGCTTAACCAGACTAGGCGCTGTGATCTTCCGCTTTTAATTTTAGACACCCCAACCTTACCCTGACTAGACATCTGTTGAATATAACTGAGACATTGAAAAAAAATTTTAACACCTTACGCCCCTTTTTCTTTAAACAATTGCTCTAGCCGTTACCATAGAAATTTTGATTTCAATAATGAAAAATTAAAGTAAATTTCAGATATAAGTTATTCAAAAAAAATTTCGCTTGAAGATGGAACAGAGCTTGGTGCTTTAATTCAATTTAATTCAAATAATTATATTGAAGTTTTCGGCTCTTGTTTTGAAACATGAGAACTCTTATGTAGCGTGTTGGAATCATATTTTTAAATAAATAATTATATCTATGCTCTACTTTTGTATCGAGCACTATTTTTTTAAAATAATAACAAAAATACTAAAGAACATTGGATTATTTACCTTACGAGTCATTTCCTATTTTCTATATATTCTTCACACACACACACACACACACACACATATATATATATATATATATATATATATATATTCTCAGTTATTTGGAAATGAGTTTGTAACCCTATACACACACACACACACACACACACATATATATATATATATATATACGTGTGTGTCTGTATCTCTGTGTGTGTAACATGGCTCGGATGGTCTAATCCCTCCTTAGTCAATCTATTTGCTGTTGTTAACACAATATTTCAGCTGTCGTCAGGCGTATTCCCTGCGAAGTAAGAAATCTAATTATTTTCTTTTAAGTTGTTAATCTCTTTACAAGATAATCCATAAATAATAACATATAAATAAAATGTTCAACTTATCTTCCCTATTCAGAGTTTTGTAGAAGTAGTATGCGCTCGTATAAGGCGGTGGTTGATAGTAAAATTGAAAGTTGTAACTCTTTGTAAGGTTAGGCTTTTTACCACCTCTCGTTCGCCATCCATTCACACAAGCTGGTCAGGCCGATGGCCCGCTGCCTCATCCTATTCCTTTTGACATCTAAATCACCTGCGAATGTCAAACTCTCCAAGTATCCAATAAATTTCAGCTGTCTATTTCTAATTCTTATTATAAGTATTATTTTTTTCCATTTTAGTTGTAGTTTCTTTATTGCTTACGCGCTCCATCTATGGTTATTCTCAGCATCCTCCTGTTTCTTTCTTAATCTGGGGAAATTGTTCAGCAGTCGCAGCCATATAGAACGATTAATATTAAATAGTAGTTCAGCACAATTTGTTTTGAAAGAAATTTTCCTCTTTTCTCGTACTTTGCTTAGTTTTTGGAAGACATATTTTGCTGTTCCAGTGCACGTTCGGATTTCGGTACCAGATTTTCCATCCTCTGTTAAAACACATCAAATTGCCCGTACTTAATATAGAGGACACGAATGTGAGTCTAGAGGCGTATAAGCATCAGAACCTCGATTGATATCTGTTAGTAATCTCGAATGTAATTTTGGTTCCCATAATTATTTGGCTACTTAAAGAGTACTGAAGTATCTCAGGAGAAAAACTGAAACAACGATATAAATCATAATATTATTTATAATGAAGGATGGCAGGGTGTTAAAAATAGAAATCTTACGAAGTTTTACAAGGTATAGGAAGTTGTTGGGAGCCATGATCTCCCACGTTCTGTATGGACACGTCATATAGAATATAGAGAGTTTGAAAAATTCTTTACGTATATTCTTATAGTAAGGAGGCTACTTTACTTGTTGCAAAGAGAGTCTTACAAATAATTCATTTTATTATTATATTGCCTTCATTGTGTTCACACAAGCAGTAATTAGTGGATTAAAGTGGAGATCAAGTGACAGTAAGCCTCATAAATAGTCCAGCATTCTCCTTAGTATTCTCTTTTCCCTGAATGATCTGGATACTATATCTGTGAAACTCCGAATCGGGAAGATAAGTTGAATATTTAATTTTTATTTGTTTGCATTAAAGCTCTATCTCTTCATACTGAGCACTACAGGCTTACGGCTATGTGACCTTGAAACATCGGTTCGCTTACTAACACTAAAGCTGAGCAACATCGAGCCTGGTCAGTAGCTAGGTGGGTGACAGTTTGGGAATACCAGGTGCTGTAAGCTTGAACGTGCGGTTGGTGTAATGGATAACGGCTCAGAATTGGAGATAGAAGAGCCGAGTTCCAATTCTGGCTCCGCTCGTTATATTCATTTACGCGTAAATACCCTTGGGAAAGGTATGAATCCACATCCTCACCCCCAGCTATGAGTTAATATGTTGGACTTGCGTTAGTTAATTATCATTATCCTCGAGAAATTCTTACAATCTAAAAATCTGGCTTTAAATAACCTGCAAAAGGTTGATAAACCGTAAAGCACAAATCAATCAATCAACCAGCCATCTTTAATTACCGAAACCGCTTACCTACAAAAATACAATGGTCGACCGTTATTTGTTATTATTATTGTAAGAAATATAAAGATTATAATGAATAACCCAGGTTTTTTAGAATGTTCCAAGTACTCTAGAAACGACTGGATCAACTGTCAATTTTATGTTGCTTTTTTATTTTTCAGTTTTCCTGCGAAGTCTAAATATTTTTTACTTTCTTTCAATTTTACTGTAACGTTTACCTGAATAACGGAATATCTGATATGTCTTTTTTCTCTCTTCTAGATCTGATCTTCTGGCCTAGAATGGGTAAGTAGTAAAACTCACTAAGTACTAAATATATATATTTTGTTCTTTATTATTATTAAATTGTCCTGAATGGCCACTCTTCTAGATCTTTTTACATTAATGCAGATACCCCCGTGATCCGTCACTGTTCCTAATTTTCATTAACGATTTTCCTGATATCGTCAGTTCTCTATTCGTTATTTATCTTGATGACTCAACTATTTACTCTTATTTTAATGGTAAGTCTGATAAGGAGACAAGATGGTATTTAGATTTTTTAGACCAAAGTTGACTGGAAAGCAAGAACCCGGAAAAAAATTTCCACAAGCAAGAAGTGCGAGAGAAAAAACTGTTAGCAATAGAAATTATGGTTTAAACTTAGCCATGTCAACTATAAAATGATGAGACCTGTCTTCCAGTCGGTTACGATAAGGCCGATAAGTTCAAATTGGCAGCTGTTATAAAAAAAATCATCTCCAATGTTACTGGGGCAAGACATGGCTTGTTAAACTTAACGCCTCAAAAACGAAACTGCTCTCTTTTAATAGTCTTAGAGACCGTTATTGTCTTCCATTTGCAGAGTGACTCATTGTGCCTTTTCCACTGACAATAAGTGGGACGATTATATTGAATTCATTGCTAGATCTGCTGCTAAGAAAGTTGTTTTCACTGTGATGTACGAAACAATTTTTATCGCAACAATTTATCTAACGCATAAGTCCATGCATTGAATATTCCTGTGAGAATTCTGGGTGCTTCTGCTATAATTTAGAGATTCTTGAATCTGCAATTTTATTGGTTGTGACGTGGCATTTCGGCTTCAATTAATTTCCCTCCGCCGTAGCCTGGCTTCCCGGTGCACTTTTTATGCATATTTTTACGGTAATTATTTTGATCAGTTTTCTTCATTGATACCTTGAATTTACGAATTTAAGGACAGTAACCGATTGGAAGATAGGTCTCCTTATTTTATAGTAGGCATGGCTAAATTTAAACCATAATTTCTATTGATAACAATTTTTTTCTCTCGCACTTCTCGCTTGTGGAAATTTTTTCCGGGTTCTTGCTTTCCAGTCAACTTTGGTCTAAAAAATCTAAATGCCATCTTCTGTCTCCTTAATTCATGTCCTTTTATTGTTCTCGCACCTTAATAATTTTTTTACCTCAGATTCTTCCATACTCAGTAAACCCTTGAGTCATTATTGCCTTCCTTGGGGTGAAATAATTATAAAAAAAAATAAATGACGGTTTCCAAATATGCTGTTAGTTTGCAAGTTCAATTTTTAAAAATTTATTTTCCTGTATGGTCGATTATTATTATTATTGTTTTTATTTTCTTTGCTTTCTGGCGTTTACACATTTCTTTCCGGGTCCCACCCAGGGACCTAAGGTTAGAAATGGCATCATGACACTTTTCACTGACAAAAAAAAATAAAATAAAATAAAATAAAAATTACATAGATAAAGCCCTTCGTAAAGTGTGGGCTGTACTTGTCAGAACAATTTTTTGTGTCTCTTTAAGGCATGGACTTTCAGGAACCCCTTCAATTAGTCTACTGGAATCTTTTCCAACCAATCCTATGGCTCCAACTACAACAGGGATTGTTGATGTTCTCATGTACCACATTTTTGAGATTTCTATTTCAAGGTCCTTGTATTTTGACAGCTTTTTGAATATCTTCAAAGATATTATTATTATTATTATTATTATTATTATTATTATTATTATTATTATTCACACATGGGCATATTTACATTAAATGCTTGATGGTTATCAGTAGGGATTCAGGGATTGTCTTCTTTTATGTTTCATGCCCCTTCAGTATGTGGATGATCATTGCTTCCCAAAACTTCCTATCCTTCAATGTCTACGCAATATGTCTCCTTACTATTTTTCCCATTCCTTGATTTCTTATCCATTTACTCAAGCTCGTTAAATAGGTTACTCGCCGTTTCCATCTTGCTTTACTTAGGTCCTGTGAGTATTAAATTTTCTAAACCCTTTTTTCTCTTTAAATATTCCAGAAAGTTCTAATGACTCTAAAAGTTTTGTTGTGACAATTCCTAAAATTGAACTGAATGATAAAGTTAACGGCTAATATTAAATTTACCATTACTATAAATATCCTTTCTACCGCCATTTTCCTCAATGCTACCATGGTACCATCGTTCTGTAGAGCCATATGTATGTTACCTCAAGTTTCCTCTTAATCAGCGAGAAAATTGTGAAACATTTACAGCTAGGAGGATTGATATTACATGACAGTTCAGAACTCTTTGTTTTTAAGGAAAGTTTTCGGTTTCTTTATATTTTGTTTAGATTTTCGAAGGCATCTTTCGCTAATCCAATACACCTTTGGATTTAAAAGACGCAAATCGATACTAATTTCATCTTATTACTTATTACAAATATTAATTTATATACGGAATAATCCTATCTAGAATCAATTTCATTTATTCGGTCATCCATGAGAGCCTCTGTCAATCATTTTGTTTTCTGATGGAGAGTAGCGATAGTTATATTAACACGACTCGTATGATTAGGGGAGAGGCGATGGTTTACACGTGTCATTGTGCATACCACAATATCCTATAACGCTTTGGGATTGGTAGAATATGCCGAATCGGGGATGTTGGATGTTGTCAATTTGAAATATTGTGCCGAACAATTATTGTTGTTAAAAATGTATTTTAACTCCTTATTTTCAAAATAGAAACACATGCTAAACAGGGATTTAGGTTTAGAATATATAGTTTCCACAGGGAGCCTTCTAAACTAGAACAACAATATTCCCCAGAAGAGTGAGTCCCACTTCTTTTTTTATTTCTCGTCTCGTTGAAAAATGACATAGGTCTCCGACTTTAAAATCTTTCTCTTCGTGCTTCAATTTAACCAAAATGTCTGCTAATATAATATAATATAATATATATATATATATATATATATATATATATATATATATATATATATATATATATATATATATTAAGAAATGGACAAAATCCGACAATTTATTTATTAAAGACATTTTTATGTTTAACGTTCTTTTTATAGATACAAGTATTTAAGTAAATGCTCTGTTTATAATAAACAGTATTAAATAACATTTACCGGCCTGAATGTCCGAGAAATTTTCATAGAAAATGTCAAAGACGAATATTTTCTATGAAAATTTCTCGAACATTCAGGCCGGATAATATATATATATATATATATATATATATATATATATATATATATATATATATATATATATATATATACACCCTATATATATATATATATATATATATATATATATATATTAGTAGGCATTTTTCGAAATTTTTGGACACAGTAAACGAGGAATAAACAAACAAGCGAGACTCACTGATCGGGGAATATTGTTTTTGTTGTTGGTTAGATGACTAAATTGAAAATATCTTTTAACTCCTTATTTTCAAAATAGAAACACATACTAAAGTAATAAACAAGGGATTTGGGTTGACTCAGAGAATATAGTTTCCACAGGGAAAAATATCTCTATCTATAAAAGGCAGGATGTGTGTGTATGTGTGTGTAACGAAGGCACGGCCGCAATTTTCGACGGATTTGCACCAAAATTTACATCCACATCCTCCAAGTTAGTGGGAAGGCCAAGACCGACTTTACATTTCCCAACATCTATCGATAGTGGAAATAATCGATTTTTTCATGGTTCTACGGCAGTTTTCATGTAGTTTGCGGCCATTTTGTACTGGTCAGAGTGAGAGCCAATAGTCGGCTGCCACGAATAGGCAGGGAGATTCTATTGGCCAGCGTGAGAGCCAACAGCTGACTGACACGAATGTTAACTAGCATGCTAGTACACTGACACGAATGTTAACTAGCAAAAAAAAATCGATAGCTGCATTCGTCACAAGTGGGAAAAATTTAAATCTGCATGGCACTTTACTCCAATTGGCTCATTCGCTTGCTTAAACTCAACGTTGATTCTGATTCCGCAGAACTGGGTTAGGTGTGAAAACGTATTTGTTGTTAACATTCTTTTTTTCATTCGGTTTTTCCAGTTACGAGTCTTTTTTTTAAAGCTGATCGTTTTGTGCTCATTTTGTTTAGTTCTTTTTTCGTAACAGATTTAATGTTTAGTATGGAGCTTAGAAAAAATTCGCAGTGTGAGATAGGCAAGAAGTAAGGCATGTAGCAACATCAGCACGGCAAATGGCACTCCTTTAAAGGCAAGGAAGGGCAAAAATATTTTAAGTCAAGTGACAGCGATTGCTGTATGAGTCGTACGATTTTTGACTCAAGCACGGGCAACGCCGGGCCATGCTGCTAGTATATAATAAATATCATCAATCTTATTGCCAATATTGTTATCATAAAGCTGTCTTTTTATTCATCTTCCGATAAACTGTACTTGATCGATAAGGTAGTCGGGATGTTAATGAAATGATAACATACGTGAACTAGTAAATAGCATATTCATATTAAACAATACATTTGATTTACTCCGATATTGCGTCGATTAACATCGGCCAGTCTGTGTGCGATCAGCCGATGGATCCCTTTGTCCGATCCGTGGAACATTATATTCCCGTCTTGCTATGTCAGCTGAGAGAGTGTCCAATTCATATCTCGGGTGGTTGTTGATATAACCTCGTATATTACAAATTATCCCCACGCTTGAAAAAGCAGGTAGAGATGTCAGGGTATGTGCGTCTGATACAGCGTTACCCCACATTTGGTGGCCAATATTGTGTATCTCTTTACCTTCTGGTAAGTGGAAATTTTCGAGCGTGATTTTACAGCCGTTCATGCCACAGATTTTAATAATTTTCTTAAATGTTCATTTAAAGGTATATTCTGTACTTTGATTGTAGCTAGGGAATAGACATTTTTGTACATATGTTGTTCCCAGTCATTTGTTCTGTTGAGAATTTTCTGTCTTTGTTTCCATGTCATTGTCAGACATGTTTTCAGAATTAGCGGCGTTACTAGTACCAGTATCGCTTGTCGGAGGTTTGATGTATTCGTCATCCTCAATGTAATCTTTGGCAGCAATAAGTCCCGTTGATATAACACTGGTTGGTCCTGTTCCAAAAGTACTTTCGATAATTTTTTTGTCTGTAGTCCAAGTACCAATGCATGGTTTTTCATAATCTAAATCATGCTCTTTGCTGCTTGGTTTAAAGCGTTTTTGGTTGTCCAAAATCTTTTCTCATCAACGCCCGTTCCTGGTCCTAGAAAAAAATAATGTGTTGGGATCAAATAAATATCAAATATGGATCGGAATCCGACAGAATGATCAGATGAAGAACAAATAGGAAACGTTTAACAATCTAACATGTTTCCCATGTTGATTTCGGAACGCCAATTATTTAACAAGTCGAATGCACATGACTAACCAATGAATATCAAGCAACACAAAAGTAAAAAATACCTGAATTTTTTCTTCTTTTCCCCTATATATGATGAAGCTTTAATAAAGAGAAATATGGTAGATTGATAAACATTTCCTATTTGTTACTTATTATCCTGGTAATCTATATCCAGTTATATTCGGCTTTATCTCTGGTAAATTTTCTTCTTTAATGTACGGAACAGAACGGTACTTTTTATGACCTTTCTTGTTCGGTAGCATCTGTGTCAATGACAAAATGCCTACTAACAGTTTTTATATATCTCATAAACCAATGCCGTCGAAGGTATGTTACTTATTAATTTACAATACCATTGATTACGCTTTCATAATATATTACCATCAATACCATCGTTGTTTACTATACTCATTAGCGTAGCCAGTTTATCTTTTCATCGACGTCAGTGCCATTGACATCAAGTGTTGGTTTAACGGAGTTCCAGAGGCTGTCATAGCTGGAGATACTAGTGAGGACAAGCTCTCACTGTCTATAAAATGCTTGGGTAGCATGCGTCTCAAATAGCATCAGATAACTAAGTACAGCTCCAAGCCGGAGATTGGGTGAAGGCGGAAAACAGGCGCCTCATGGCCAGCTGCTTCGGGTAGATGAAGCTCGACAGCCCAAGAAAGCAGTCCATCTAGGGGAAGATTGAAAACCTCCGCTGCCTTGCAGTCATATCCAACCATGGAAAATGCTATGGAAGTAAATCCAGACAGAAAACACAGAGTAGAGGCCCCATGGCTGTTGTCTGTAAACACTGACAACTTTCCTGCAATTCCTGCAGCCAAGCCGCCCCAAATCTAATGCCTTGTATTCCTTTGGATCTTGTCGGTACGGCCGAGCGAGGTGGAGGCATATAATCTGCGTAGCGCACGGCCTCCATATACCATGATCCAGGCCTATGCCCTGATGAGGTCATTCCAGTTTCACAACCAAAGGACTGAATTTTGACCAAACAGAGCGCTATCTTTTATCACGGGAGATAAACATATGCCTACTATCATTATTTCTTATTAATTTAAACGCTTATAGTAATACGAAATAATCTCGGATTTAAACAAAAATCTATTTTATTATATATTTAAAAACAATTATTTTTCTAAAACACGTTATGTATATAAATGTTTATATACGTACATTATATCCCAAAGGTTGTTATAGTCGTGGGTGATAGTTGAGATAAGCCGGTCAATAAATGCTTCCGTGGCATGCGCCTGAAATAGCATCTGACAACTAAGTCCAGCTCCATGCCGGAGAATGGGCGAAGACGGAATACTGCCGCCTCATAACCAGCTGCTTCGGGTAAATAAAGCTCGACAGTCCATGAAGGCAGTCCCTGATTTTAAACTTCCGCTGCCTTGCGGTCACATCCTAACACGGAAAGGTCTATGGAAGTAAATCCAGACAGAAAACGCGGAGTGAAGCCCCGATCGCTGTTGGCTGTAAACACTGACAATTTTCCGGTAACTCCTGCAGCCAAGCCGTCCCCAAATGTAATGTCCTATATTCCTTTGGACTTGTCAGTGCGGCCGAGAGGTGGTGGAGCAATTAGTCTGGGTAGCTCACGGCCTCCATATACCATCGTCCAGTCCTGCGTCCACCACCACCAAAGAAATGAATTTTGATCAAACAGGGCGCTATGTTTATCTTGTGAGATAAACTGATGCTTAACGGAAATTAAATTAAATTAAATTCAGAGATTGCAGTCATTTGAAATCATTACATCTAAAATCCATGGTATGGTGTGATATTTCATGCAAAATCTATTATGCAGTCATTTGAAATCATTACACCTAACATCCATGGTATGGTGTGATATTTCATGCAAAATCTATTATGCAGTCATTTGAAATCATTACACCTAAAATCCATGGTATGGTGTGATATTTCATGCAAAATCTATTATGCAGTCATTTGAAATCATTACACCTAAAATCCATGGTATGGTGTGATATTTCATGCAAAATCTATTATGCAGTCATTTGAAATCATTACACCTAACATCCATGGTATGGTGTGATATTTCATGCAAAATCTGTTATGCAGTCATTTGAAATCATTACACCTAAAATCCATGGTATGGTGTGATATTTCATGCAAAATCTATTATGCAGTCATTTGAAATCATTACACCTAACATCCATGGTATGGTGTGATATTTCATGCAAAATCTATTATGCAGTCATTTGAAATCATTACACCTAAAATCCATGGTATGGTGTGATATTTCATGCAAAATCTATTATGCAGTCATTTGAAATCATTACACCTAACATCCATGGTATGGTGTGATATTTCATGCAAAATCTATTATGCAGTCATTTGAAATCATTACACCTAAAATCCATGGTATGGTCTGATATTTCATGCAAAATCTATTATGCAGTCATTTGAAATCATTACACCTAACATCCATGGTATGGTGTGATATTTCATGCAAAATCTATTATGCAGTCATTTGAAATCATTACACCTAAAATCCATGGTATGGTGTGATATTTCATGCAAAATCTATTATGCAGTCATTTGAAATCATTACACCTAACATCCATGGTATGGTGTGATATTTCATGCAAAATCTATTATGCAGTCATTTGAAATCATTACACCTAAAATCCATGGTATGGTGTGATATTTCATGCAAAATCTATTATGCAGTCATTTGAAATCATTACACCTAAAATCCATGGTATGGTGTGATATTTCATGCAAAATCTATTATGCAGTCATTTGAAATCATTACACCTAACATCCATGGTATGGTGTGATATTTCATGCAAAATCTATTATGCAGTCATTTGAAATCATTACACCTAAAATCCATGGTATGGTGTGATATTTCATGCAAAATCTATTATGCAGTCATTTGAAATCATTACACCTAAAATCCATGGTATGGTGTGATATTTCATGCAAAATCTATTATGCAGTCATTTGAAATCATTACACCTAACATCCATGGTATGGTGTGATATTTCATGCAAAATCTGTTATGCAGTCATTTGAAATCCTTACACCTAAAATCCATGGTATGGTGTGATATTTCATGCAAAATCTGTTATGCAGTCATTTGAAATCCTTACACCTAAAATCCATGGTATGGTGTGATATTTCATGCAAAATCTATTATGCAGTCATTTGAAATCATTACACCTAAAATCCATGGTATGGTGTGATATTTCATGCAAAATCTATTATGCAGTCATTTGAAATCATTACACCTAAAATCCATTGTATGGTGTGATATTTCATGCAAAATCTATTATGCAGTCATTTGAAATCATTACACCTAACATCCATGGTATGGTGTGATATTTCATGCAAAATCTGTTATGCAGTCATTTGAAATCATTACACCTAAAATCCATGGTATGGTGTGATATTTCATGCAAAATCTGTTATGCAGTCATTTGAAATCATTACACCTAAAATCCATGGTATGGTGTGATATTTCATGCAAAATCTATTATGCAGTCATTTGAAATCATTACACCTAACATCCATGGTATGGTGTGATATTTCATGCAAAATCTATTATGCAGTCATTTGAAATCATTACACCTAAAATCCATGGTATGGTGTGATATTTCATGCAAAATCTATTATGGTGTAATGTTAAATTTCGCTTTTTTAAGTTTCACATGTGAAGTTTTTAGTTTACATTAACGAGTGCAGCTATTAATCTCGGTAATTTAAATGCGCGTCTCATTCGCTGATCGGAAATAATATTTGTCAACTATACCAAGAACCTGCCCGATCGTACATACGCCAAAGCCCAATCTAACTCCGCAATCTGGGTGTTTTCAAATCATTGAGAATTAGTATCATGCATTTTTTACTCGCGCCCGAGGGCATCTGGAAGTTTGCTCTTTTTCTCGGAGTTCTTTTATCAGGATGATGATGATGATGATTGTTATGAAAAGTTCTTTTTCAATTATTCATTTTATCTTTCATTCAATTCCAATCCATAATGCCAATCCTACTTCAAAGATTACTGTTAGGTTGGTGCAAAAATAATATCGTTTTTTGACGTATTTTTTAACGTCAAAAAACGATATTATTTTTGCACCAACCTAATAGAGTTATGACATCTCTGAATTTACTACCGTTCTGTAATAATCCAATCAAATAAATGTTCTAACTTTCGACCAATTCGGAGCAGCACGCCTGAGATCTGGGCTTATATATGTTAATTTAATCTTTTTCGTTATGAGCTAAAATATTCGCCTCTCTCTTTTATTTTTCCAGATTTTAGTATAATTTTCTGAAAAATTTTTTTCTTTGACAATCCAGATTGCCTGTATCTCAGTACAGAGCCATTATCCATTAACTTGAGATGACCCCCGGAAAGAGGCTCTTACGATTTGTAATAACAGCATTTTACTGAATCATACTGTGGGTCGCGAATCTCAGTGGCGCCTTAGATTTTGCTCTTTTATTTTTCAGCTGCAATATTTAGCCTGTTGTGTTACAATCCCATTTCTTGTGATCTGTCTGGGGATAATCTCAGAAGGCTGTTTAAAGCCCAAACATATTTATAGTTTGTTTTTTTTTTTATGTCGGTGTGGGTTGGTTAGCACACAAGTTTCATAAATCAATGTATTCCTAGGTTTAACGGAAAACTACATTAAGGCCTCTGATCAGGAGATTTGAAGTTTTGAGGAGAATAGAACCACCTCTTATTTGCTGTTATTACCAGGTCCACCTTGTCCCGCGGTGGCGGCATCTGTTACAGTGTCTGGTATGGGCAAACAGTGAATTCCCTAAGAAAAACAAAACACTTTGAAAGTATAAAAATACATTTTTACAGTAAAATACCAAAACACATACACAAACAAACAAACAAACAAACAAACACACACACACACACACACATATATATATATATATATATATATATATATATATATATATATATTGCCAACAGTACATATTTAAAGTAAAATTTTCACCAATACATTTTATAGCAAAAATGACCAACAATACATTTTATCTATAGTTGATGGAATATAATTGCGTTCAAAATATATTTAGTTGAAGCCATAAAATTGTGTTCAAAATATTTAGATTCCGACATTATATAACTCATGGAGGTTGATATGCTGCTAAACAAAATCAAACCGATCATCAACTGAGTAACGAGAAAGTTTTGAGGCAAATGGAGAAAAAAAAAATAACGCTTGTACATAGAATCAAAAAGAGACAGTTGAAATATCTCAGATGCATAATGAGAAAATAGGGCTAGGAGAATTCGACACGCAAAGGGTCAACTAAAGTTAAGAGGGACACAAGGGAAAACCAAGTAACCAGCCTAACGTGGTTGTGTAAAACAATGTCAAAACAGAGTTTGAGGAATGGAGAAATAACAAAACTTACTAAGGGCTACAAGGGATAGGAAGTAGTGGAGAGACATGATTGCCCATGAAGAGAAAGAAGAAAAAGGCGGAGAAGAAGACGAAGAAGAAGATTAACCTAGTTGTCACAAACAGACAGCAAATTGAAATCGGTTGATATTTCTATAAATATAATTTAAAGCCACAAAACCTTAATCTTGTCTTGGCAGTCTTTTGAGGAACACTTATCGAAATTTGTTATTGAATTAAAAAAAAATCAATATTGCAGAACAAATATACCTTCTCGTAGTCTGCGGGGCGTAAAGTTTAGGATTTTGTCAGTTTTTGTCCGCCTGTTTTTAGTTTATTTTTAGTAACCATTTCCTGTTTATGAAAAGAATGGTACGAATCGTAATCCCTACACGACCAGCGTCTTCTGAGAGCAGTATTCGTTCTCTCGTCTTTCGCGTCACTTTTGGATCGGATGTTAGCTTGATTAAAACCGGTGTTTTGTTTATATGTGGTCGCTTAATGGACTTTTATTTTAGATACAAGATTCTAACTATAAAATTGCAACTGACGTAAAACGTCAGATCTGAAACCCCACCAGCTGATGTAAATATCGACATTTTCTCCTTTATTTTACACTCTCCAGCAATGCCTCTTAAACAACTCATTAATTCGTTCAAAAGGTTGTTAGGAAAGTCTTCAGTAAGACGCACTGCCCAAAATCTAACCAAATAACCAAATGTCAGATTTATTTTGAGTGGAGTGTTGGTCGGGCTTGCAACTTTTCTGCAACCACTTTCTGAGTTATAGATTTTGATTTTATGAACGAAGTAGCGGTTTACTCCCCGCTGATGGCTAATGGGACAAATACTAAATAGATATCATCTGTGACTATATATATATATATATATATATATATATATATATATATATATATATACAAATATAGGTAACTATACTCGTTTCGAAAAACCCTCGAATTTTTGATTTGCCAATAATCAAATAAATCTCCAGGGAAAAAAGGTTTTAATAAAAGAAAGAGCTAGAAACATGAAAGTCTGTCGAAAAAAATCGCACAGATACAGGTTTGAAGCCCAAAGAAAAAAAAACTCGACACGAGTAAACAACTAATTAACAAAAGAGCTCGATACAACCGTAGAGCAGACCTAGATAAACCGACTCTCCCTGACGATTCGTTTAGGTGAAACCTGGGTAGGTTTGTCTGGCTCACTAGGTTTATATATATATATATATATATATATATATATATATATATATGCCGTAACCTAGGAAAGGCCACTGAATAGAATAACCAAACGACGATTGGTAATGAATTATAATATTCAGTACAAGAACAACACATATAAGATTCGCCAGCAGCGCTGAAAGTGAGACAAGTGAATTCCACAATTAATCTCTAACTGCAGGATATCTGCCAACCGCCCCACGCGGTCAGATGTGGCACAAAGTCGAAATTAATGTGGGATAGGCTCGGCCAAAAATTCCCCGTAGAGCCCGTATAAAACGGGATCAGGTAGCTGTTTCGCGAGATGGGACTCTCCCCTTCGACAAGCCTCGTCTGGGGATCCTCTCTGCCCGAATGCAGAGAGTTTGACCAGAATACCTGGAGACGAATCTCCGACTGCAGACCAACATACAGTATTTACTACTGTATTTATATGAACCGGGACATACCCATTATCGTCCGTAGGCATGCTACAACAATATAAATGATTGTTTAAAAGATTTGACAAGTATGAATAGACTTGTCGCTTGTCGTTTTAATTTATTTATATATTATCATTAATCTGGCAGCCATAGAAACAAAATTGACAAAGAAACTGGAGGTAAAAAAAATATGAGAATATGAACCAACATCAGGCATAAAGCAGGAATAAAAGCATTACTGAATAAGAAAAGTTTAAAACAATGAAATAAGTACATTGTACCCCAGTTAGTATATCCTAATATAGTGAAAACGTATTTTGATTTCCTTTTTAAAGACGTCTAAAGTTGACTGCAGAAAAGTGGGGAGGTGTTCCACTCATACACCGCCGCAAAAAAGAATATTTTTATAAGTTCAACCGATAGAGCGAGGGTTGAATATTTAATAGATGTCCTCTAGTGGAATTTATACGTGACTTCAGTAAAATATTTCTCAAAACCTACGTCATCAATTGGCTTTACTATTTTAAATACCCGTATTAAATCAAGTCTAAGACGTTTACTTTCAGTTGAGAAACGGTCAAGATTTTTAAGTCTGTCGAGGCATAAGGCATATTTATAATTTCAGGAATAGGTTTAGTGAAGCGTTTTTGTGCCTTATTCTCAATGCTATTACTCTGTTTCTACCTGTTGTTTATCCCACTGAATATAACACGATCACACAGAGGAAGTGTAGACTAAAAATAAGACGGATAAGCGAAAAATAAAACTTTAGAAAGTTTCTTTTTTGCAGTGTATGGAATCGTATTCAAGATGCCATAGAGATTTTCCATATATATATATGTATATATATATATATATATATATATATATATATATATATATATATATATATATGTATGTGTATATGTGTGTATGTGTGTATATATATATATATATATATATATATATATATATATATATATTCTACCTGAATTCTATCCTCACGGAAATATATATATATATTTATGTATGTGTGTGTGTGTGTGCGTATGTGTATATGTATATATGTATATATATATATATATATATATATATATATATATGGATTCTACCTAGATTCTATCCTCATGGAAATATATATATATATATATATTAACAACTAATATTATCAATATATATATATATATATATATATATATATATATATGTATATAAATATATTGACAACTAATATTATCAATATATATATATACATATATATATATATATATATGTATGTATATATATATATATATATATATATATATATATATATAGTTGTATATTTAGGCAGCAATCCTTCCTTTATGCATGTTTCATTAAAAACGACAGACTTTACCTATGAATTTAGCCCCCCCCCCAAAAAAAAAAACTTCCATTCTTAGATGTCCTCGTGGAATACTGGAATAACACTTTCATTACATCATTATACAAAAAACCCACCAGCAAAAACTCGTGCCACCTTAACTTCAAAAGCAAATGTCCACTTAGGTACAAAACAGCAGTAATAAAAAACTTTCTAAATAGAGCATACAAGATCTCATCCTCTCGACTACTCTTCCTCAAAGAACTTAACGCTAAACAAACAACAGCTTTCCCAACCACCTTATAGACCACCAAATTAGACTATTTCTCCCCAAACCAAGTAATAACGATAGGGAACACACAGCCAAAAATCACATACACATTTATTACAAAAACCAAATGCATATTAATTACAAACAAGACAAATCTTCACTAAGACATATTATAAAGAAATACACTACCCCAATTGATCCGAATAAAAAAATCAAATTTATTATCTATTATAAAAAATTTAAGACAGCCAACCTTATCCTCAAAAATAACAACACACCAGCTAAGTCAAAATTACAAAGAACGAAGTATGAGTTCAAATGCCCGTCACGGAACTGTTTTCCTGATCAAACCGGACTCAAAAATAATTACATCGGTTACACAACCACATGCTTATCCAGACGTCTTACGTTACACCTATCTGATCACAGCTCCATTAGAACCCCCATTCAAATACACACACAAATTTACCCGACTCCATTAGGAACATACTAGTAGAAAACACAAATATATTAACTGAATCTACCTGCAAAAAAAGATTAAAAATAATTGAAGCTTTAATAATAAAAAAGTAAAAGTCAACTCTTAACTACGAACAAAGCCACAATGGGCTAACCGTATTCGAAAATTAAAAACATCCCTACCACACACTAAGACATACACAGAATGCACACACTCAATTAAGCTGAAAAATCGAATCATCCTTGATAATAGCTAAAGGTATAGCCGAAAGCGCTCGGAAATATAAAACATTTGGACAATTCTTACACACCCTTTGTTCAGAAAACAAAGCTCTTGTTCGAACACAAGAAAAATTAAATAAAAAGCTTAACCATAGTACCTTGTCTGTCGTTTTTAATGAAACATGCATATATATATATATATATATATATATATATATATATATATATATATATATGGTAGCAAGATGTCCATGGTATCTTAAATACAATGCCAAACAACTTAAAAAAAGAAACGTTCTCTTTTATTTATGATAAAAAATAGTTTTATGGTATGCTACATTTATGGTTAAAAGTGCTCAATATCAGGGATAGAGCGTATGTAGATATAAAAGTAGACACTGGGCTCAACACCGAGAGGCGACAGTCGATTTGATGCCAATCTTCCGGCCATGTGTATTATGTGCTGGCACGACTATTTATATATGTTGGTCCGTGATGTATTATGGATAGCAAGGTCAACTATATTATCTTAAAGTTTATTGCCTAGGCGTTAACATTTATATTTCAAATCATTCTAGAGGTTATTGAGTAGAAATAATTGTGGGCCAGAAATGGGTCATTTGTCGCTAGTGTGCTTTTTAGGCAAATAATCCAGGGTTCTTTAGTATTTTTGCTTTTATTTTAAAAAACAGTGCTCCATACAGAAGTAGAGCGTAAATTTCAAAATTGGTTATTCCTAAATTTTCGCTTGAGGGTGAGACACGGCTTGGTACTTTAATTCAATTTAATTTTAATAATTATATTGATGATTTCGGCTCTCGTTTTTGAAACATGAGAACTCTTATGTAACGAAGGAATCATATTTTTGAAAAATAATTATAATATATATATATATATATATGTATGTGTGTGTATGTGTGTGTGTGTGTGTGTGTGTGTGTGAAAAAATATATAGAAAATAGGAAAGAACTCGTTAGGTAAATAATCCAAAGTTCTTATTATTTGTTATTTTATTCCGCTTTAAATTTAGACACCCCAACCTTACCATGACTTGACATCTGTGAATGTAACTGCGATATTGATACATATTATTAACACCTTACGCCCCTTTTTCTTTAAACAATTGCTCTAGCCGTTACCATAGAAATTTTGATTTCAATAATGAATATGTTTATAAAACACGTAAATTTCAGAAATAAGTTATTCCCCCCCCAAAAAAAAATTTTCGCTTGAAGATGGAACAGAGCTTAGTACTTTAATTCAATTTAATTCAAATAATTATATTGAAGTTTTCGGCTCATGTTTTGAAACATGAGAACTCTGA
>OZ010604.1:43474572-43514572 GCA_963932145.1 Acanthosepion lycidas
CAAATCATGGATTTTCCATTGTAGAGATAGAACAAAGATACACAAGAGATTCGGTTAAACACACACACACACACACACACACACACACACACACACATACACACACACGTGTGCGCGTGTGTGTATGTGTTTCGCGAATATCTTTTGTTTCTGCAAGCTTCGTTAAATATGATGGACTAGAAATATTTTGTTAATTTTTTGAAATTTCTTTTACAAGGCTATATGTGTAGAGGAATTGTTCCTAGATTTATTGTCCCTAATGCTTCCTGCTAATTCTTTAGCCATTTGCATTTGTTTTTAATTTTCTTGGTAAAGAAGTTTGCTAGCATATTGGTATTGTTTTGTCGAATTTATTGTGTAAGAGTAGTAGCACTTTCCTTCTTAGTTGAGTTTTTGTTCAGATTCCAAAGCCTCCAGTGGAAAATTGTCATATTATTTCCACCACCCCATATATATATATATATATATACGTTTTTGTATGTATAGGGTGATTTTCTAAGCGTAGCTTAGATGCGGCACAAGGCCGAGAATGTGGATCACACAATGAGGTTCGAACTTACCATTCAGTTGTAATTGATCTAGCGAGACAATCTTGTTAAACCATTACGCCATCTCGAATTACCCGTATTCGTATTGTATATGTTTGCATCTAGATATGTCTGTATTCTCGATTAAGAAGACCATTACAGATATTTTAATAAATCTGTTGCATATAAACAAGGTGTGCCAGATGTCAACTAGGGATTTAAAAATCCAGTAAATTCAACATTATTTTTATAATTAAAAAATATTATACATACTAAGAATTCAGACACTGTAAATCTATTCTTTAATTATAAAAAAAAAAAAAATTTAGAACGTAAATATCCTCCATTTTTGACTTCACACAGATGCGCTCTTTCAATAGCATTCTCCATAACAGAGGTTAAATAACTATGGTTGCATTCCTCGAATTTCTGCACATCTGTTGTCCTTGATATGTTGAATTGTCTGTGATTTATTGATGTATACACGTCCCTTCAGATGTTACCATAAGAAATAATCGGGTTGGCGTCAGGTCAGGAAAATATGGTGGTCATATAATTTCGGAATTTAGTGGAGTTATCCGGTGAAAAAAAGTTTGGTTAAATCTAAAATGAAATTCCACGATTTTCGTTGTTAGTTCAGTTGTGAATTTTTCAATGAAAAATTTACCGATATTAACCCGAAAAAATTTAAATGAAGAAAAGAAAAAAATGATAATATGTCATCTTATGATTGTTTTAAGTTCAAGGTAACTTTTGGGACACTCTGTACAATAGGGCCTCCTTCAAAGTGAGCTTGAAATTTCATCTTGCAAGACAATGTTTCATTGTTTTCATTAGCTGTTTTTATATTTGTTGATTGTTAGGGAACTAACCTCATACACAATTTCACAAGATTTCAACCCCAACTCGATCTTCTCTCATTTATTTCAGTTGCCATACAAAACAAACAGAGTAATAAACCGTAGAGAAATATCTATGAAAAAACATGGCAACCATACTGGCAACACCCAGTTCTTGATAATATTAGGTTGGTGCTAAAATAATGACGTAATAATGTCGTTTTTGACGTATTTTTTAACGTCGAAAAACGACATTATTACGTCATTATTTTTGCATCAACCTAATAATTGAGATATTCGAAAGTACTTGAACAAAACAGAAAAAACACGAACTTTGTAGAGTTTATTCATAATTTTGATTCCGATATACAATATCTTATATTCCTCCCACTATATATATATATATATATATATATATAGTGTGGGGGGGAACAAATATTCGTACACGTACAAATTTTAACTTATTGTATTTCCAAGTAATGAATAAACGTACATTTCATGTAATTAACTGTACAGAGATGCATAATAACTAAATATGCATAGAAAACAGAAAAAAATGACTTAATAGAAATAAATCCCATTTATCCATTTTAATGCGTGAAAAAAGTATTCGTACAATACAAAAAAGAACACATAATCTTCATTTAATACTTTGTAGAATAGGCATTATTCAGTTATATATATATATATATATATATATATATATATATATATATATATATATATATATATATGTGTGTGTGTGTGTGTGTGTAGTGTAGCTATGTTCGAGGAAGTTGAGACCTCACGCACCAATGATCTGGGAGGTTTTATCTTACACTATACTGTCAAGCACCATTGAGCCAAACCCGAAAAGACCCAAATCACCTTTCACCTACGGAACAGGAAAGCTAACTGCCAGCTCAAGATCATCTGTTATGGAAAACGGTTAGATTACACTAATATATATATATATATATATATATATATTATCAATTAACGTTATTTCTAGTGGATATCCATATTTGCGTAGATGGTTCTATTATTTATTAATCGGTAGATTTGTTGTCGCCCACCGGGCCTGAATATTCGAAAAAACTTATTAAAGAAAATTATGCACTCTCCGGCAGGATACAAATCTGCGTAGGCCTTTGCAGGATAAATCTTCGTCAGGTTCGATGTGTTCTAGACCGACTCAGCCACGGAGTGTGTCACCGATCAGACGAAGTCGAATAATACCCTATAAACGGAAATCATTGTCAGATTCTCGAATAAATTGAAGCTCATATCAGAGAATATTTATGGGATAATAATAAGATTTTACATATGACATTGTGTGTCATTGGTGTTTTTGAATATTGAGCCATTACACATCAGTCTAGTGCCGATTTCTTTTTCAACTGAACCTAATTAAATGAGAAACTGATGCTTAAACACACACGCATTATATATATATATATATAATATTAGTGGTAAATATACACATACATATGCAAAATATGTAAATATATATACATACATGCATACACATACATATATATTTTGTATAAAGAGGATAGAATTCAGGTAGAACTCACTGTCCAGAACAGAGTAGGGATATAATAAAAAGGCTTAAACACTAATATTCCATGGTCATAATTTATTCCATTGGAATCGTAAATACGATCCTTTTAAGTGTTTATCAATTAATCTAAGAAAGAAACTTCCTGTATCAATGTTAGAGAGCCTGCAATATGGTGGGTTAAGCCATATTACCTTCCTCTTTACGATTCCAATGGAATAAATTATGACCATGGAATATTAGTGTTTAAACCTTTTTATTTTATATATATATATGTATATATATATATATATATATATATATATATATATATATATATATATATATATATATATATATATATATATATATATATATATATATATATATATATAAATGAATGTATTTAGAAATATATATATATATATATATATATATATATTTCTAAATACATTCATTTATATAGAAATACATATATATACAGAGAGATATATGCATATATATATATATATATATATATATGTACATATATATCTGTACTATTTTTATATATATATATATCGACTATTTTTATGTGCATAAGTCAGTCATGCATTGTGGGTAGTGTACTGAATTATTCTAACGGTTTTGGTGTACCATAATGCTTATGTTTCGAATTATTTTAGGGGTTGTCTATATTTCTGAGATGAGGTATTATGTACACTATTTACATTATTCGGACTATTGTCCTCATCTTTGTTGCCATATTTATCACAACATCCGGCCGTCTTCAGGTGGTTGGAATGTCGAACTGAACCCTTTATTTCTCTCGCTGGGGTAGATTGTTCTAGTTCCATGTGCCATGTCTAATGGATGTCAATTAATCAGTTATATCCTGTTAATTCAACTCTCCAAGTTCTCTGCTACCTTAACCGGGTATTGAACTCACAACCGTTTGGCTCCTGTCACTGGATCTAACCAACGCCTTTATCCATTCTGCCATGTGTCCTTAAGGCAAGCGAAAGAAAGGGTTCAGTTCGACATTCCAACCATCTAAAGAAGGCCGGAGCGTACAACGGGCGAAACGTTGTGATAAATATGGCAACAAAGATGAGGACAAGAGTCCGAATAATGTAAATAGTGTATTATAGGGGCTATTTAGTGAAAATAATTAAGTATACAGTGCATGTTTTAGCTATTTTAATGGTGTTAACTTTTTTATAAAGTTTTTTTTATTGATTACTTATAATCAATAATGACTTACAGATTGTATTTCGATTTAAAAAATGCTACTATAATTAAAAGAGAAAACAATTCATTATTACGAAACTGTTAAGAAAATACTTTAACTGCAAGATAATCAACAGCAAATTTACGCCCCGATTCTTACGGCGTTTGGCAGATCTTCCATTATAACAAGGGAGGGATATTTAATAAGAAAAATCGATACAAACATAAAAAAAGGAATCTAAATGAAATCGACTAGATTATATACGCCTAAAACACACAGACACAAATACACACACACACATATATATATATATATATATATAACTTTCAACGTTATTTATAGTGCATACTTATATTAGAGTAGACGCTCCATTTATTTATTAAACAGTATATTTATTTATTTTCGTCCGGCCTGAATATTCGAGAAATCTTAGAAAAATAGGTACTCTTCATTACATTAGAATGAATCTATCTATCTATCTATCTATCTATCTATCTATCTATATATATATATATATATATATATATATATATATATATATATATATAACTATATATACATACATATATATATATATATATATATATATATATATATATATATATATATATATATATATATATATAACTTTCAACGTTATTTATAGTGCATACTTATATTAGAGTAGACGCTCCATTTATTTATTAAACAGTATATTTATTTATTTTCGTCCGGCCTGAATATTCGAGAAATCTTAGAAAAATAGGTACTCTTCATTACATTAGAATGAATCTATCTATCTATCTATCTATCTATCTATATATATATATATATATATATATATATATATATATATATATATATAACTATATATACATATATATATATATATATATATATATATATATATATATATATATATATATATATATATATATATTTCTGTATTTATTGTCACTTATTAACCATGATATATATATATATATATATATATATATATATATATATATATATAATTTATTAACTATGTAAGGCGCCATTGGGTTTGTAGAGCTATTTTCGTTGCTAATAAACAGACACAAACATTCTGGAGAGTCCTCAAAATACTTGTTTACAAATTCTGAATAATTTTAGAAAACGTCGCAATATTTGTGCAAACCAATTATTTACTCTTGTTTGTTGCTTCAAATATTCTTTACAAATATTCTCAGATATTCTTTACCTACGAAATTTATTCTTTGGAATGACTTTTATCCGGTACATGTGAATTTCCTGACCTGACTCGTTGTATGTTGGCACCGTTTAATTCAAATGGGTGGTATTTGATACCCTGAGGACCGTTCCTTATTACGTCCACCCAGACTCTCCACTTCCTACTGACCAATCAATTATTTGCCATCTCAAGTAGTCGTGATGGACACTTGTTTACTGCGTGCATCAAGTGGTTGACGTTGTTTTTCGATTCACGCCCTTCAGTTTGAGACACTCTCTACCCTCTTTTCCGTTAACCTTATCTACATCTATTTCTTCCAGGAGTTTCTGTATAGTGACAACATTTTTTTTTTACATCTACTCTGCCGCCATGACTACTACGGTAGCTCTTTTTTTTTAAAAAATGTTCCCTGCTGTGAAAGTTGGTGGTCAGCTAGTGCTTTGGCGTGTCGTAATTAAGATAAAAGTAGAAGTAATATTAGTGAAGGGTGTTAAAGTGGGGAAGAGATGTAAAAAAATATAAGTAAATGTGAAAGAAAAAAAATGTAGTTAGATACAAAAAAGAATAAAAAAGAAAAACACGAAGAAGAAATCTTATTGTGAAAGAAGGAAAAAAGGAAACAAAATGAAGCAAAAAAGAAACAAAAGTACAATCAAGAAAGAAAAAGGGAACAAAGAAAGATAGGGAGAGAGAAGGAGATAGGGAGAAAGTGGAAAGAAGGTGGAATATAGGGAGAAAGAAAGAAAGAGATATGTAGAATGTAAGAGAAGAGAGGGACAAAAAAGATACAGAGAAAGTGAGAATGAAGTGGAACATACGGAGAAAAAGATAAGTAGAAAATGAAAGTAGGAGATAGGAATAAAGTGAGAATAAAATAAACGATAGAGAGAAAGAGAGAAAGACACAAGGAGAAAGTGAGAAAGAAGGAGAAAGTGAGAATGGAGCGGGAGTTAGAGAGAAAGACATAAGGAGATAGTGAGAAAGAAGGAAAAAATGAGAATGGAGCGGGAGATAGAGAGAAAGAGATAAGGAGATAAGGAGAAAGTGAGAAAGAAGGAAAATGTGAGAATGAAGTGGAAGATAGAGAGAAAGAGAGAAAGATATAAGGAGAAAGTGAGAAAGGAGAAAGTGTGAATGAAGTGGAAGATAGAGAGAAAGAGAGAACGACATAAGGAGAAAGTGAGAAAGAAGGAGAAAGTGTGAATGAAGCGGAAGATAGAGAGAAAAAGAGAAAGACATAAGGAGAAAGTGAGAAAGAAAGAGAAAATGAAAATGAAGCGGGAGATAGAGAGAAAGAGAGAAAGACATAAGGAGAAAGTGAGAAAGAAGGAAAAAGTGAGAATGGAGCGGAAGATAGAGAGAAAGAGAGAAAGACATATGGAGAAAGTGAGAAAGAAGGAGAAAGTGAAAATGAAGCGGGAGATAGAGAGAAAGAGAGAAAGACATAAGGAGAAAGTGAGAAAGAAGGAGAAAGTGAGAATGGAGCGGAAGATAGAGAGAAAGAGAAAGACATATGGAGAAAGTGAGAAAGAAGGAGAAAGTGAGAATGGAGCGGGAGATAGAGAGAAAGAGAGAAAGACATAAGGAGAAAGTGAGAAAGAAGGAGAAAGTGAGAATGTAGCGGGAGATAGAGAGAAAGAGAGAAAGACATAAGGAGAAAGTGAGAAAGAAGAAGAAAGTGAGAATGGAGCGGGAGATAGAGAGAAAGAGAGAAAGACATAAGGAGATAGTGAGAAAGAAGTAAAAAGTAAGAATGAAGCGGAAGATAGAGAGAAAGACATAAGTAGAAAGTGAGAAAGAATGAAAAAGTGAGAATGGAGGGGGAGATAGAGAGAAAGACATAAGGAGAAAGTGGGAAAGAAGGAGAAAGTGAGAATGAAGCGGAAGATAGAGAGAAAGAGAGAAAGACATAAGGAGAAAGTGAGAAAGGAGAAGAAAGTGAAAATGAAGTGGAAGATAGAGAGAAAGATAAAAAGACATAAGGAGATAGTGAGAAAGAAGGAAAAAGTGAGAATGAAGCGGAAGATAGAGAGAAAGAGAGAAAGACGGGTAGAAAGTTAGAGAAGATAGAGAGAAAGAGAAAGAAAGTTAAAAAAAATGAAATTTGGAAAACTTATCTATAATTTTCTGATGTGCAAAAATTCATTCAATAACTGGAATATGCTATAAAATATTAAACAGACCGTTTGTGATGAATGAAAGTCAATTTGTTTAAATGAATTCATGAAACTAATTTACCAATCTTGCAGTAAGCTTAAATTCAGTCGATTTCCTCCGGGGGTGGGGAGAGCTCATTGGAACAATTGTCATGAAAATATTTATAGAAAAGGCAGAGGGAAGCCGAGATGCCTGGTTAAGACCAATAACAACATACTCTTCTTTGGATTTTGTCAAGAATCTCGAGATATATAGCAGGCGTACCTGATTATATATGGCAGTAATATTTATTGCACAGACGAATGGCAGATTTATAAATGTGCAAAATGTATTGCGGCAAGAAAAATAGTCTGGCACGACACAGTGAAACAATTTTCCTAGCATCACGTCTAGTAATTGATTCAATATAATCACTCGACTTCATGTCAGTGGCAAACGCAATGTATGACCCTCAAGGTGGATAGCATTGGCTATGCTGACGCAATACAAAAATGGCTCGCTGGTAAAAGATAGTAGTTTCGTTTTAGAGGCATTAATTACTGTCCCCAGTTAACAACTGATTGGAGGTCTTTTTCAAGAGCAGCTGCCAGTTTGACTTTGTCAGATCTGTCAGACTTGCTATTAAGACAGAAGTAAATAGTTGTGTCTTCAGCATAAATACTTGACATAGAGAAGGTCGTTGATGAAGATAAGAAACAATGTAGGACCATGAATAGAACAGTACGGGACCACGCATTAATGAAAAATGATCTAGAAGCGTGGACGTTCAAGATGATCTTCATTAGGCGATGTGTTAAAAAAACAATTTGGATTAAGTCACATATTCATAACGTGAACTTGTGAAAAACGCCAGCATTCCAAACCCTTGTAAAACGCAATTGAGATACAGCTGGTCCTGTCTAAAACCTGATAGACAAATACAGTACTATCAGTTCTTAAAGACGGAGACTATTGAAGAGGATTTTCAAAAGTTCTATCTGATTGCATATTGGCCATGTAAAGTTCTTTTTTTTAGTTTTTACATTGTTTAACCCTTGTATCCTAGCAAACTTTTTAATATTTTTTAGCTGCATTTGTCATAAGTGAATTTATTATAATGATCTATCAATACGCTTTTGCCTATATATAATGGGTGACACGTTTGATATCAAAAAGAGAAACAGAAAGAGATAGGGACATAGAGAGTAAAGAGAGAGAGAGAGAGAGAGAGCGAGAGCGAGAGAGAGCAGGCGAGAGAGATAGGGTGATAAAAAAGTGTGCAATACAGATATGAAGTGGAAGGGGTCATTTTAAATAAACGCAGTTGTTTGTAGGGAGGGTTTAAATCCTTATATGTCTATAATTCTGAGATGAGGTATTGTAATTATTTACATTATTCGGACTGCTGTCCTCATCTTTATTGCCATATTCACAACGTTTCGTCCTTTGTACGCCCCGGCCTTCGTCAGGTGATTGAAATTTCAAACTGAACCCTTTATTTCGTCCACCGGGGTAGATTGCTCTAGTTACATGTACCTCGGTTCTCTCCCTTTAACTCAACTCACCTCTGCAGTATCCAGTTATTGAACTCACAACTCTTTGGGACAAGTCAGTGGATCCAACCAACGCTTTTATTTACTGGGCCACTTTAGAGAAAGTCAGTTGTTTGTAGTGAGATAAAGATCTGTTCAGTATTTTAAAGAAAGACTAATTTCTTATAATTATCTGGGAATGAGAAATGAATCGAAAAGTTCAGAGTGAACCATTTAAAAAATATTCATAAATCTGTGTCACGTACACGTACCCTGCAAGTTATTATTATTATTATTATTATTTTTATTATTATTTCTTCCTTTAATTTGTGTTGTATACACATTTACTTCCGGGTCCCAACCAGCAACCTAAGATCAGAAATTGCTTCATGACATTTCTCACTGTTCATTTTTGTAATAAAAAAACAAGACAAAAAAAAAAAAAGCTCTTCGTAATTTGTGAGCTGTACTTATGAGTACAATTTTATTAGGTTGGTGCAAAAATAATGACGTAATAATGTCGTTTTTTGACGTATTTTTAACGTAAAAAAACGACATTATTACGTCATTATTTTTGCACCAACCTAATATTATCATGAGTATTACATCATACTATTATTATTTGGTAACATCAGAAGTACTTTTGTTTTATGGAGCTTTATCCCAAAAAGTATCTGTTACATCAACATCATCATCATCGTCAGCAGCAGCAGCAGCAGCAGCTACACCAATAGTAAGATTTAGGGCTTACATTAAAAATATCAAAAATAGGGACGTTCTGTGTACTTGAAATACATACACACAAACAGACACTCAAACGCACACATATATATAGAGAGAGAATGAGAGAAAAAGAAAAAAAAGAGAGGTGTGGGCATATATATATATATATATATATATATATATATGTAAGAATAATAGGTGCGAGGTTAGGGTAGCTTTTAACAGAGTTCAAATACCGGGCGTTGCGTCAACTTTTGCACAAATACATTTGGGAAAAGTACGAATATATCTCATTCTCCCCACAGCTATGGGTTAAATAGAAGAGTAGTTTTCTAGCGTTGTTTGAGAGCCAAAATCGTAGAAGGAAAAGTTTGAATTCAAAACCTGCACTGGAGTTAGCGACGTGGTGACATTTTGAATCGCAGGCGAATAGACGCCGGACAGTCTCTTTAGTCAATCTCATATTTGTGTTTATTCATGCTTAATGTTTCTTTTTTACTGATGTTTATAAAGGGAAAATAGAGCTATTTTCTTAATTGCTTGGAAGCAACAATTCTGATAGAATTAGCATTCCTGGAACAACTGTTGATTTTCAGTTTTTTTTTTAAAGCAATGGATCAGTCGCTCAGTTATATTCTATGCCTGATACACGCTTTGGCGATCATGTATCGAGGCAGATTTTTTCCTGCAGTAGGTTACCATTTCTTTCTGCGGTAGACCAGTTGCCATCCAAGGTCATTTGGAACCCGCTTAGCAGAGGAGGGGGGAGAAGAAGAGGATTCATAACTTTGCCAATCACGTCAGTGAATGTAATGAATTTGACTGGAATTCGAAATCGACTCTCCGATTCCTCAATCCAACTCGCTATGCATTACTCCACCGTCCCTCCCAAAGCAATGGACACAAAGCCTGTTGATGTGTTGTTGAAATTTCGGTAATTATCGTCACCGTTTCAATATAAATCAATACAGCATAGATAAACAGAATAACAATAACGATAATTGTATATGCATGTTTCAAACAAAAGAATTGACATACAAAAAATGGAGAAAAGCAAATTAAGTTGATGTAGTTTTAAAAATGGTTGTTAAAGAAAAGAGTGGATTTATATATTCAGTATGAGAGAGGTGTTTGTTGGATTTAACAGCGGCTTCGGTCGATGTATATGGAATAAACAAATGAAGACAATTTCTTTAAAGTTAACGGTAGCTATAAACAAAATCAGTGTGAAAGCGAGTGCGTTTACCGAATTTTTCGTTGTCGATCCTGTTTCGATTTATTTGTAGAGGCACAAGGGTTAGAATTTCTGGACGCCACAATAGAACGATATGATTGGACTATTATTTTCCCCTCTATCATTTATAGGCAGGGCGATTTTGTTTGTCTAGCGGTATATCATTTCCATATGGGTCATTTAATACCGAAATTTAATTTTCTTGGGAGCATTAGTAATTTCTCTTAAAAATATATTGCTAGTAATATTTTTCTTTTTTTTTTTTTTAAAGTGTTGCTGGTACTTTTTTTATTATGAAAATATATTGATGGTATTTTTACACTTTTATAGTGTTTTAACACGAGTTTGAACTATTTGCCCATAGCTGGGATCCTAACAGGTATTACCACTCCTGGGTCAGGGTGGATATGGGAGCAACATTATCATGCATTCTTAAGAAAAATAGTTGAGGTGGTTTCCAGTTGGTTTCCCAATATTCCTTTTCTTTATTAACTGTGAATTATCGTGCATTTTTGGAAAAGATAGTGGAGAGTTTTCCCGTTGACTTTTCTACCTATATATTTTCTTTATTATCAGTTAATTGTCATGCATTCTCGAGAAAGATATTGGAATGGTCTCATGATGCATTCTCCAGATTGCTTTTGTTAATTAACTGGGAATTGCCATGAATTCTCTGGAAATATAGTGAAGTGGTTTTCTATTGCCTTCTTCACGGATTCCTTTTCTCTTTTAGCTTCGAATTGCTATGCATTTATGGGTGTTGTAGCATACCTGCGGACGATAACGTGTATGTCCCCATTCAAATAAATACAGTAATACTATATGTCTCCAGTTGTGCTGGGCAAACACTCTGCCTCCGGGCAGACAGGATCCCCAGACGAGGCTATATCGAAGGGCAGAGTCTCGTCTCGAGAAACAGCTACCCGAACCCGTTTTATACGGGGAATTTTCGACCGAGCATACGGGCTCGGATACCTCACATTAAATTCAGCCTTGTGACCGCGTGGGGCGGTGGATAGATATCCTGCAATCAGAGATTCGTCTCCATCTGTGCTGGTCAAACTGTTGTATCCGGGCAGAGATGATCCCCAGACGAGGCTATGTCAAAGGGCAGAGTATCCTCTCGGGAAACAGCTACCCGACCCTAATTTATAGGGGGTCTACGGGGAATTTTTGGCCGAACATACGGGCTCGGATACCTCACATTAAATTCGACCTTGTGTCACATCTGCCCCCGTGGGGCGGTTGGTAGATATCCTGCAGTTGGAGATTCATTGTGGAATTCACTAGTCTCACTTCTAGCAGTTGACTACTTCTACGCGCCGCTGGCGAATCTTATATGTGTTGTTTGTGTCCTAAGTATTATCGTTCATTAACAGCCTTCGTTTGATTATTCTACTCAGTAACCTTCCCTAGGTTACAACATTATTGATAACGAATCTTCTTCTATGTGCCGTTACTCTTCAGGTTGTTGGCAAACATTGCCCTCCACAATGTGTCCTAAGTATTATCGTTCATTACTAACTTTCGTGTGATTATTCTATTCAGTAACCTTCCCTAGGTTACAACATTGGGAAAGATAGTAGAGTGGTTTTCGCGTTGCTGTCTTCACACATTCTTTTTCTTTTTTATCTGGAAATTACCATGACTTCGTGGGGAAGACTGTGGTATGGTTACCCACCCAACGTTTTAGAATTATTAGGCTGGTTACCATGCATGAACACAGTCTGCCGTGCAATCTAACCCATAGCTAGAGGTAGAAAATATGGATGCATGCCAATGCCAAGGGCTTTAGTATGAAAGTGGACGCTACAGAGTAGCCCGGAATTTGAACTCGGCTCTCTTTCTCCACTCCCCCTGCCAGTATCCATTACACTACCCTACCCAAAGAAAAATAAATGTTTTTAAACATTAGCCGCTATGGAAAGGGATGGCTTTGAATTTAGTTTTTCTTCTCATAGACTGGCTACCATACAAGACACCTATAGCTGGCGGAAGATGGATTCATGCCAACAGCATTGGTACTGAATGAATGACATACACTCGACTGAAATTTGAACTCTTCCCGCCGATTTCGCTTTTCACATCGATAGCCGTTTATTTTTACACACACACGCAAACACGGGCGCGCAAACGCGAATATATTTATTCTATAGTTCTTTTATATCATTCCTACCTATATTATATTTAAATGTACTCACACTTGCTGGAGTGTGAAGTATGTAGACGAATTACGTTTTTTTTTTCTTTTTTTTTTTTTCGGCTGTTGATAAAAATATCATTTCTTTGATGTAAATATGGCGTCCGGTTGGCTTAAGCGAATTGCTCCTGATATCTCTGTCTGTAAAGAAAAAGGTGAAAAAAAGAAGACCTTTCAGTAATATTAGTCACCTTTCTTTTTTTCACTTGTTATTCTCTAATCAACCTCTTAACAACACATTCATAACTCTCTACTGACTGTCTTTAAGATAATTGTTTTATCAGAATTGGGATTTTTAACCCGGCCTAAATCAATTCCTCTCGTTGCTCACCGTAGCTTCTGCTTGTATATAATTCTTTCGGATTTTGCAGACATACGGATAATCGAGTTTCAGCATCTTCATCTTCTACGTGGCATATCCGTTCAAATTGTTCCAATATTTTCTAGCTCTTAGCGATATCAGGCTTTTTACTGTCTTTTTACTATACCTGTTTAAAAAAAAGATAGTAAATAAAAAACTGTCCTGTTTTCGTTCCTAATTCTACAGTGGGAATGAGGCGGGTGGGTAAAGTCACTAAAACAAAGTCATCAACACATTATCCTTAGTCCCATGATTGGGTGTGGTCGTAGGGTCGTTGCACAGCTAATCATCTAACCACCCCTAGCAAGCTCATTAGGTAGGTTACACTGTGTTTCCCTCTCCCCACTTTTTAAAAAAATCGTTTCGCCCCAAGCAAGGCGATAATGCCACTGGGAGGGGGGTGTTACAGGGAGTGAAAGAGAATGAGAAGACTTTAGTGGAGATGCTTGAAAAACAACAACAACAACAAAAAAAAAAAAAAGACAAAAAGGGAACATGATTAAGGGAGACAGAAGATGGTGATTTAAGTTGCATTTAAGTTTTTAACAATGTAATTATCAGGGAAGCAAGAAATCGGAAGGGACTTCCACAGATGAGAAGTGAGAGAAAATAAACTGTTAAAGCAGAAGTGGGGTTGTATCTAGTTAGTTCAACAGTAAAGCGGTGAGACCTATAGGGTTGTCCGAAAGTCTTTTCATCTATACACAATATCATTTTCTTTTTCAGACGGCTGACATGAAACTGATGGTGTTCTTACAGATCTTCTTGATGTGTGTTCGCGTCAATGAAAGTGAACAAACTGAACCCAGTACACGTACTCTGTATTACTGTATTACTTGTTCTATTGTTCTCATTACTATTTGGTAGAGGAGTGACAAGACTTTCGGACCACCCTGTAGTTACCAATCTAATAGTCACTCATTTAGTCTGGGCACCAGGAAAAAGCTTATCAGAACAATTTCCATGAAGTTGTAGAAAAGACAGAGGGAAGCCATATCACATCGGTAACATGTCAAGATATATTCTTCTGATTAAAACAACAAATTCATAAACAACATGTTATATTTCTTGTAAGTGTCAAATTCTCCACGCCGTTTTTTTTTCATTAGATGTCACAGAAATTCCAACTGTCTTTTTTTAAAATCCTAAGTGTATTTTTTGTTTTTATTTTCCTGGAAACCTCTACGTTACTCCGTCTATGGAATTCTCAGCATTCTTCTGAAGAACTACATCAGTGTTGTCTTATCTGCGAGGAAATGGTCCAGGATTCACTGCCATATATGATGCTTTTATATTACAAGATTTCAGTTTTCTTTTCTTTGTTTCTAATGAATTTTCCAGTTTTTTTCTAGAAGCTTTCTTTCCTCATGATTTGATAGTGATTACTAGTTAATGGATTCAAAAGAAAAAGAAAAGAAAAGAACGTAACGCTTACAGGAATCCTTACAAGGTGGCAGCGGGAATAGCAGTTTTTACTGAAAATAACTACGCAACTGATTTCGTTTTTGGCTAAGGATAATAGAAAATTGATAGGTAGATTTACACGCAAGAAATGTGATAGGTTATCGCCGAGAAAATATATTTTAATTAATGGTGATTCTGCAAGCATGACTAAGTAGTTTATAGCTAAAGCGTCAGGAATTTTACGTTCAGGAAGTCTATGAGGCACAAATGTCTCTCTTCTGAGTTCCACATTGTTGGAGTGAAATTACCTTATAACTGAAGGAACAAACTCCCGACTGATTCTGTGCAGTGGGGGACATAAGACAGCACGAAGGGGTGTTTCGACGTGGTGTAATGGTTAAGAAGTTCGTCTCGCAAGATCAATTACGAATGAATAGGGAGTTCGATACGGACTAAGTGCCCTATACTTTCTGTCTTGTGCGAGGAGAGAACAGATGGATTATAGCTTTCCAAGGATATTTGCAGAACTGAAATTTTGATTATGATGAGGATATTAGTCCAGATGAACCAAAATGCAATTATGTAATCATCGCGTCTAAAAGAATATTCAGGAACTGAAAGTTTTTATTATGATGATGATATTAGTCCAGATGAACCAAAATGCAATTATGTAATCAGCGCGACTGAAAGAATATTCCGGAACTGAAATTTTTGATTATGATAAGGATATTAGTCCAGATGAACCAAAATGCAATTATGTAATCATCGCGTCTATAACAATATTCCGGATCTGAAAGTTTTGATTATGATGAAGATATTAGTCCAGATAAACGAAAATGCAATTATGTAATCACCGCCTCTAAAAAAATATTCCGGAACTTAAAGTTTTGATTATGATGAGGATATTAGTTCAGATGAACCAAAATGCAATTATGTAATAAGCGTGACTAAAACAATTTTCCGGAACTGAAAGTTTTGATTAAGATGAGGATATTAATCCAGATTAAACCAAACTCAATTATGTAATCATCGCAACTAACAATATTCCGGAACTGAAAGTTTTGATTAGGATGAGGATATTAGTCCAGATAAGACAAAATGCAAAAATCGCATCTAAAAACAAAATCACACAGGCCGAAACAGTTTGATGGTGAATAGCAAATATGGGGAACTTACACGTTCCTTACCTGTCATGGCTGATGCACGCTTGGGCGATCATGTCATTTTTCGTTTCATGATTGACTAGGCAGAAGCATTTCCTCAGTAGGCTTCCGTTACTTTCTGCTAACCAAGGCTGTAGGTGCTTGTCTGTCATCGTATTTAACACATAGCTGAAGGTTAAAAGATTTATTTCTTACCTTTCCCAAGGATATTTGTCCGTAAGTGGATGTAACTACCTTGATTAAAATTCGTACTCGGCTCTCCGATTTCTCATTCCGAGCTGTTAACACCACTTGCACATCCAAGCTTACAACACCTGCCATTCCCAAGCGGTCACTTATCAGATTAACCAGAGGTCCAGATTAGTCAAAACTCAATTATGATATTTAAAAAAAAAAAATATTGTGAATCAATAATATAAGAATCTTGTACAAATATATTAGATCTAGTTAAAGTATTGAGAATTTTAAGCAATTTAAATGTTGACATTACTAAATTCAGTAATACTAAAGACAGTGATAATTATTGGTAAGACTTGTTGTCACTTGATCCCTAGAAGTAATTTTAATCGATTTGACTCCAAGCAAGGCAGTAAAGAAACAAAGTCACAAGGGGTTACTGGGTGTGGGAGAATTAAAAACAAGACACATTACTAATGAGCCAGAAGCGTAATCGGGGGGGGGGGCAGTAGACACGAACCTGCTCTTGTGATAACTCGACAAGGATTTCGTCACAGTAAACATTCAATAAATAAAACATAGAAAGCGCGGTGAAATTTATCTGAAAACAAACAAACAAAAAAGTCGTCATTGAAAATCGATTGGTTGCCAGGGAAAATAAATATCTTTGTGGGTGTTTCTTGCTGAAGCCAAGCCTTTAAATCGATCATGTGAGAGTCATCTGATGCCCCGTGCAAATTCAACCGGACAGCTTGCATATGATGCCGGCTCTTAATTCTTGGCGATTCACACAGAAACTTTTCACCTTTGGAATTTAACAGCAATTACCGTTGGCATATTTAACAAAAAAAAAAAAAAAAAAAAAAAAAAGAAAAAGGAAAAGAAATCATAATAATCTTCTCAAAATCATTATCAGATTGCATTCTTTTGTGAAAAGGTCGAGTAACGGTATAAAACGCTTTTTTTTTTTTTTTTTTTTTTAAAGGCTGCAAACCAAAGTAATGATAACTTGCCATAAATCCGATTTATAATCTAAGTGCAGACCAAAGTCCACTGGGGATCATCTTGTTGTCTATCAGTGAAATGACTCGGATCAAGGTTAGCAAATTGTCAACGCTTTATATATTCTTTCTCACTCAACTGAACGAAGAGTTAGGAAATGTTTCATAACGCAAATTCCGGCGTACAAGTATTAGGTTGGTGCAAAAATAATGACGTAATAATGTCGTTTTTTGGCGTATTTTTGATGTCAAAAAACGACATTATTACGTCATTATTTTTGCACCAACCTAATAGAATTTTCAAGGCTTAAAAAAAAATCTTTCCAGACGTTCTGGACATGACGATGAACTACGAGGCTTCTGGTCAGGAGGTTTTCAGGAGCATAGAAACACTTCTTACTGTTGTTCCTAGGTCCTCCCTGACCTAGGATGGTAGCACCTGTTAGGGTCTCAGCTATGGGCTAATAGTTAAACCCTAAACTGGGGTCAAAACATAATGAAAGTATAAAAATACATTTCTATAATAAAAATATCAGCAATATATTTCCATAGTTAAAAAATTACCAGTAATGCATTTAAAAAAATATTTATCAGCAATGCATTTCTTTTGTAAAAATTACTAATGCTCACAAGAGAATTAAATGTCGGCATTAAATGACTCGTAAGGAGTTGATATGCCATTAAAATAACAAAACAAAATGGCGGTATAAAATGCGAACTTTTACCACCGAGTTGTAAATAAGTGGGACAGAACTCCTAACAATTACTGTACTCCACTTACGTTACCTGCAGCAGCCTGTTGCAAATATATCCCCCTAAAATTTGTGTTTGATGAATATATTTGGTATATTAACACAGAAATTAATATAAAATAATAAAATAGTAAAAAAAATTCAATATTCTATTAATGTTTCAGCACACATCGCGTTCGACGGCTGATACACTAAATGCACATACTTAGCTAAGCGTCGTCTCACGTAGGCGGTCAGTATACAGGTAAGTGGTGCGAACTTATGTCGTTTTGGCACAGGTTATCTTATACAATAGCCTAACTTCATTTACTGGTAGGCCCAAGTTCTGGGCCACTGGTAGCCTATCGTATGTTTGTGGGTGGGGGTTGGACTTATACGGTACGTATAGGCCTAATTCAGAATTTTGAGCTAAAAGTCTTGAACTCGACTTGTACATCAGGTCGACCTGTAGGAAATTTATTTTTAGCAGAATCTTCACTTCTGTGAATTCAGTTCAATGCTTCATCATAGTTATCTATCGGTCACTACCGACATGTTTGTCTCAATGTGGCTACAGTGAGTTCCCCGTATTTGCGATGGTTAGGGACCAAAACTGGCCACGAATAGTTAGAAACCGCGAATACTTGTAACCGCCCCCTAAAAGCCCTTATAAGCTCCGATTTTGATTGTTAAAACTCTATATGCCTTAAAATTTCACCAGAAACATTTTAGAAACATTCCAGAACCTTTGAAAAAGATTTTTGAAAAATAGTATTGGTGACCATACACTTTCATACATTTACACGCGTAAATTTTCTGTCATACATACAATAACCGTTTTTAATTACGCATAGATCGATACAACCATTGAAAATACTGTATAAAATATATGTAACAAGACATAAAATATAAAGTTTAAAACATTTTCTAAAAACAGAACTGTGATGATGCCCACAGAATTAGTATAAGCCACTCACTTTTAAGGTCCCAACCGCAGATCCTAACAAAGAACAAAGTCCAAGCATTTTGCGTTTTTTTTACAATGATGTACAATTCTGACAATTTTTACCATAAAAATGGACTGTTATATGTTTTAATTCACTTAAATAACAGGAAAATAATACAAGAGTATTTTAAATATGTCCTATCGAAAAAAATACGTGAATCGAGGGAGTTCTCAGCGAATAATTTGTACATATCTTCTTCAGAAAGGTTTCCGCAAATAACAAGTACATATGTTGTAAAGAAAAATCCGCAAATGTGTCAAGCCGCGAACGTTGAACCGTAAATCAGCGGCGGCTCACTATATTCTCAAAGTTAGTTCATTACTGGTACAAGTTAATTAACTCCTATCTTATGGTTAGACATTTCGAAACAAATTCTGTTTGAATTTCTGGGATCATTATTTACATTATTTACATGAGGACTGTTGTCCCCAACTTTGTTGTTATCACAATGTTTGTATCTGATGAAGGCCAGAGAGTACAATAGCCGAAACGTTGTGATAACAACCACATTTTTTATCATAAAATTTAAAAAAAAACAACAGACACACCACTCACATACTACAAATGCCAAAACTATCTCCCTGGTTTACCTTTCGAACAGGACAAAATTGGCTGGTTTGGTTTGGTTTGTTTTACGGCATATCAACCTCAATATGTTATTTAATGCCGACAAAGTTTTTATTGCTGGTAATATTTTTTTTTCAAAAATGTATTGCTGGTAATATTTTTTCCTTCAAAAATCTATTTCTGGTAACATTTTTTCTTCAAAAATGTATTGCTGTTAATATTTTTTTCAAAAATATTTTGTTGGTAATTTTTTTTTCAAAAATGTATTGCTGGTAGTAATTTTTTACAAAGTATTTCTAGTATTAAAACCCATTTTTATACTTTCATAGGGTTTTAACCCTAGTTTAGAGGTTAACTATTTACCCATAACTGGGACTCTAATAGGTGCTACCATCCCGAGTAAGGATGGACCTGTGAACACCAGCAATTAAGACGTGGTTCCTGATCAGAGGCCTTGCTGTTGGACGTTGTTTATCGTCTTACCCAGGGTGCGGATGTACTTTATCGTCATACCCAGGACGGACAAAAATGGCTCTGAATAACCCACTAGAGGTTGAAAGCCCGTTAAATACACAAACCAACCAAACAAAAATAACAATAACAAAGAAGAGGACAATGATGTAAATAATTTCGAAACCAACTTTTTTCAAAATTGAATTTGAAGTTTTCAGGATCGAATCATGGCTGCAGAACATTTCTAACACCGTACTTTAACAATGTAATATACATGATATTCATATACGTGTATTTTTGTATTGTTGGACAAAATATCCTTAACGCAACCTATTCTGTGTTCAGTTTCCTTATCTTTTATACAAAACTGGTTATAACTGACTAGCAGCATGGCCCGGCGTTGCCCGTGTTTGATTCAAAAATCGTACGACTCATACAGCAATCGCTATCACTTGACTTAAAATATTTTTGCCCTTCCTTGCCTTTAAAGGAGTGCCCTTTGCCGTGCTGATGTTGCTACATGTCTTACTTCTTGCCTATCTCACACTGCGAATTTTTCTAAGCTCTATACTGAACATTAAATCTGTTACGAAAAAAGAACTAAACAAAATGAACACAAAACGATCAGCTTTAAAAAAAAGGACTTGTAACTGGAAAAACCGAATGAAAAAAGAATGTTAACAACAAATACTTTTTCACACTCAACCCAGTTCTGCGGAATCAGAATCAACGTTGAGTTTAAGCAAGCGAATGAGCCAATTGGAGTAAAGTGCCATGCAGATTTAAATTTTTCCCACTTGTGACGAATGCAGCTATCGATTTTTTTTACATGCTAGCATGCTAGTTAACATTCGTGTCAGTCAGCTGTTGTCTCTCACGCTGGCCAATAGAATCTTCCTGCCTATTCGTGGCAACCAGCTATAGGCTCTCACTCTGGCCAGTAGAAAATGGCCGCAAGCTACATGAAAACTAGCGTAGAAGCATGAAAAAATCGATTATTTCCACTATCGATGGGAGTTGGGAAATGCAAAGTCGATCTTGGCCTTCCCACTAACTTGGAGCATGTGCATGTAAATTTTGGTGCAAATCCGTCGAAGATTTCGGCCGTGCATTCGTTACACACACACACACACACACACACACACACACACACATCCTGCCTTTTATAGATAGAGATCCATACACTGATGTATTCAAAGTGTTTAGTATTTATTCATTCGACATTTTGGTTTTTTAATGTTGGATTCAGGGTATGTGCTATCATAGCTCTCATTTCAATTCCGAATCATATTTGCTGTTTTAGAAAGTTTTATCTTAAATCACTTTTCTTGTGATAACTGGTTTCATTCTCATATACCTCAAGTGTTACATGTTTGTTTGTTTTTTATCAAACCCTTGCCTGTAATTAACTAACGTTCATAAAGATATCATGGATTATAGTTTTACAATTGAAATGCACCCTGATGTTGTTATATAGACAAATTCTCTGAATCTTTTCTACTTCACTTCTTACGTATAAGACGGTTGACACGGAAAGAAATCTAGAAATCTAGAAGGTAGCGAAGGAAAGCGAGAAGTAGAGACGAAGCAAGAAGACAGCGAGAAGAAGAGACTATACAAGAAGACAGAATGCATGATCATCAGCAAAAAAAGACGAGGCCAAAATGCAAATTAAAGGTCGGAGATCAAGCAGGTTCAGAAATTTAAATATCTGGGAAGTGGTCAGATGGAGGACGGAAGGTGCGATACTGAGAACCGAAACGTTTTGGGATGACCAAAGATGCATTCCAAAAGGTAAGCAGAGTATTAAGAGACAGAAAAATTTCGTTAGAAACATAGAAAAGAGTACTAAACTGTAACATGATATCTGTCCTCCTGTATGGCAGCGAATGCTGGGCAATCTCCTCAAAGATGAAGTAGAGACTTGAAGCAAAAGTTCTGGTTCTACAGAAATATATTGTGGATATCATGGACTGGATATGTTAGCAACGACGAGGTTTTGGAGAGAATAGAATCGAAGAGTAAACTTATACTTAACATCAGGAAGAGGCAGTTGAAATATCTGGGTCCCGTAATGAAAAAGGAAGGCTTAAAAAATCTGATCCTCACAGGATAGATAGAGGGAAAGGGAGGCAGAGGAAAGCAGTGTGTAAGATACTTGATGGGCTTGAGCAAATGGAAGGAGAAACAGGGATTGCGAGAAAGAACAAAAAGATAATACTTATTAAGAGCTACAAGGGACAGAAAAGTGTGGAGGGCCATAATCGCCTACGTCCCGAGGGACACAGAACATCAAAGAAGAAGAAGCTTGTAACTGGCGATACTGGAGATCCATTTTTCTTTTCCCTTTAAAGAAAAATATAGCTGAACTGAATGAAAGCTGATCTTTAATAATCGAAATTTAAAACACTTATTCTCATAATCTTTTTACAAAACAAAGCTCTTTAATTATATACCGTATATACAGTGTAACCCGGATATAAGAGACCCGGATATAAGAGAGATTTTCTCTGGTCCCAAATTAGAACCATACTTACCTAAACAAAATAGATTAAACCGGGATATAAGAGACTTCTTCATCGGTCCCGACAACTCTCTTATATCTGGGTTACACTGTACTCGTATATACTGTATATATAGAGACCTAATTCTGAAGCTAATTTTCATTCGCGAGATATAAAATTAGCGCGTGCACTGTTGCCCCTGGCTACACCGTTGACCAAACTATATATCCATTTCAGTAAGTTATGTGCCATACGTGATACACGTTTAGGCGATCATGTATCTTTCGAGTAATTTGCCATTTCTTTCTACAGTAGACCAATTGTCATCCAAGCCTTCAGGACCCGTTCTGTCCTGCTACTTACCCATAGCTGGGAGGAGGAGAAGAAGATTCACACCTTTCCCAATGATATTAGCACGTAAGTGAATGTAATGTATTCGACTGGAATTCGAAACTTGTTAAACTAGCTTCAAAATTAGGTCTTCAAAGGTTGCAAGATACGCGAGTACATACAGTAAATGTTAATATGCACACGGACAATTGATTAATGCGTTAAAATAATTTGGATCGATTCTTCGTACTGAAGGGGGCTGAAGTTAATACGTGCCAATCATTATTAACGTTTTACACCTTTTTTGGAATAGCCGATGTTTTTATTTCGATGGCGAGGGTTTTAAATCTTTTGTTATGAAAATACAACTTTATCTTCTTTTCCAAAGAAAATAGCCTTTTCTTTGTTGAAATAAAATGTTTCACTTTGTTTTTCTTTTGCTTCATAGGTTGTGGTTTTGATTTTGATTTTTGTTTAATTAATCCTGCAAGCGCGATGAGATTTTTTTTTTGCAATGATTAATTTTGATGCATAGGTGCAGATTGGCGTAACGGTTACACGCCTGAAGAACAGAATAAGCAAACCTAGTTCGAATTTCGGATGATAGTACACTGATTTACTTAGCACTAATGCTAATAGTAACGATGATATTAGCCGCCTCCTTATAAGGAAATATTTGACATTCATTTACCGAACAGTTAATTTTTGTTTGGTTTGATTTGTTTTGGGTCATTTAATGATGACAAGATTTTTATTGCTGGTAATAATTTTTCCAAAGATGTATTACTGGTAATATATTTTTTTACCAAATATATATTGCTGGTAATATTTTTTTCTTTCAAAAATGTATTGCTAGTATTAATGTATTGCTGGTAATAATTTTTTCCTTCAAAAATTCATTGCTCGTAATAATAATAAACAAAAAAGTACTGCTGGTATTAAAACCTATTTTACACTTTCATAGTGTTTTGACCCCATTTTTTTTTGGGGGGGGGGAGGGGGCAACTATTTGCCCATAGCTGGGACCCATTTTTTAGCGGTATATCAACTTCTTATGAGTCCTTTAATACCAGATTTAAGTTTTAGGGGAGAATTAGTAGTTTCTTTTACAAAGATCTATTGCTGGTAATGTACCTGTACATATTTTTTTACATAAATGTATTCTCTGTAATTTTTTTTACTATGTTTTACTGTGTCTGGCTTTATATTTTTATGCTTTTCTAGGGTTAACTATTTGCCTATAGTTGGGACCTTAACTTAATGGTTTATTTAATGCCGACAAAGATTTTACCGCAGGAAATATATTTTTTTCAAAAAATGTATTGCTGGTAATATATTTTCCCAAAAATGTATTGGTGGTAATTTTTTTACTCCCAAAATATATTGCTGGTAATAATTTGCTTTTTTCAAATTTCCAAATTTTTTTCATAGTGCTTTGATCCCAGTTTAGGGGTTAACTATTTGCCCATAGCTGGGATCTTAACAGATGCTACCACCCCGGATCAGGGTGGACCTGAGAACACCAGCAATTTAGAAGTGGTTCCACACTCCTCAAAACCACCTGATCAGAGGCCTTGCTGTTGGATGTAGTTTATCGTCTTACCCAGTACGCACAGTTAATGTTACTGTCAGTTGTAATTTATAAAATATTTCTCTTTCAACAACTATTCAGGAAAATACGTTTCTCAAGTCCAATGTTATTGGTCCTTTTGGTATTGATGACAGTTTCCTTCCTAACCTTTTGTTTAAACTAGTATAGAAAATAATCATCTTGATTATATCAATATTTTCCTTCTAGTTACATGTCCTATACATTTTGGTTATTGCTCCTGTTATAGTGATGTTAAATAAAACGTATCTTTTTTTTGTCTATTTGTGTATTTGGCTGTAGCCTTAAATTTGTATATTAGTAAATAATTGATCGAGAAGTCCTTCTGCAACACCGTTATTTAGGGAAAGAATATCTGTTAAGAAACATATATGTCTGTGTAATATTCGTGAGTTACGACATGCCGTTGGCGTTCACCAGTTGTATGCAAAAGTTTACAGCAAAATATTTTCCTCGATCTTATGGAAAAATCAGCAATTTATTTCTTATCTCGTCAGTGGGCGTTGAAAGAGGAACTGGCGTGCCTGTTTCCAATTCCACGCTAGTTTGTTGCGCTTATTTTCACATAAATGCCTCTGTGAAAGGCACCAATCCATCTCTTTCCAAATAGTGTAGTAGATTTAGCTCCCTAGCCTTGGGTAGACACCAATCTAAGAGAAGGAAAACTCTGAAATATAAACTGTAGAGAAAACAACGGGAAAATACTCCATTATCTTTACCATGATCACAAAAAGAGACATGGAATTAAAAATCAAAAGAGTCGACGCTAATAAGCGGTTTACAAACCTTAGGAAAAAATCAGAATCACCACTGATTTTTTTTATTATTGATAATTATTTCAATCACTTTTGTGCTTCCGTAACTCTTTTATTTCATTTAATTTTATTTATTTATTCCTATTAAAGTGTGGCAGGTGGAATTCTTCTTGTATCACAACCTTTTCTATTTTCTCCCCTGCTGGTTCTTTTCTTAATGAAAACGGACCCAGCCATCATATTCGAATTCCGTTTTTCACAGCATTAAAACAAGAGGTCATTCTTTTCTTAACATTATATTACTTTTAGCAGACGATAATCCATAAAAGCGAGAAATCCAACGTAACATGTGGTAAGGACAACAATGGCTGACAAAGCAAGTTTTAGACATTTATCGATATTGCTGAATTTTTAAAAAGTATTGATCGAATTTGGCTGATTATTGCTAGAGGAATGATGCTTAAGGAGTCAACAACCTTTTCGTGTCTTGTTATTATCAGGGTTATAATTTTTGACACAGCATTAATTTTTAATTTCAAGTAAATATGACAAAAAACCGGGAATGTGCTGAGAAAATAACACCTATTAAAAATTTATTTTAGATTGACTAATTTTATGACTGAAATAGAAAGATATGAAAAACAGTTTGTAATAAAAAAAAAAAAAAAAAAAAAAAAAAATGGTGAAAAGTTTCGGAATATCATCAGGATTAACTGAGTGGTAAGAATAAACGATAAAAATAATAAATTTTGTATCTTAAATGTTATTTTGTTGATACGTGGAAGCAAGAAATCAGTGTACTAACGGTTTTTAATATAACGGTTCAAAATTTGTATAACACATAAATTCCAACTCTCTTTCTCTCTGTCTCTCTCTGTCTCTCTCTGTCTCTCTCACACACACACAATATATATATATATATATATATATATATATATATATTTGGTTGGATAGATGTGAGTTTGTGACCCTGGGTTTCACGCTTTTTTGTCTGGCGATCGCAAAAGCGTGAAACCCAAGGTCACAAACTCACATCTATCCAACCAAATATGTTAGCTCTATCTCTGATATTGAGCGCTTTCTAATCAGTACCGCGCATATAATATATAAATAATTATATATATATATATATATTTGTTTATATTTCTACACACACACAAACACACATATATATATATGTATGTATGTATGTATATATATATATATTATAAACAATAGAAACTAGGATTACTCCATAATTTTGATGATGATCATTTCATTTTGTAAAATTAAAATTTAATTACAAGGATTTTCAAATCCATCGGTTAACAAGAAAATCAAAATCAAACCCTTGTATTCCTATTGTTTATATGTGTGCTCTGTTTGATTAAAGCATTGACCTCTCTCTGTGAATCAGTTTTAATATTTTACTTTATATTATATTAATAGGATTCACTTGGATTATATATCAACTGGATTTCCTGTATATATATATATATATATATATATATATATATATATATATATATATATATATATATATATATATATACCGGTGTAACAGCAAAATTGTTAGATTAAGATTTGAATCGTTCTATTTTAGAAATGATTAAAGAAATCTTACTGGGATTCTTACAGCTTTTTATAACACTATTGGACTTTACTTTGAGCGATAAGAATGTATAATTACTCCAAGCTTAAGAGAAGAATTTTGATGAAATCGATTATAAACGATAATGACGTTATCATAATTAATTAATCATAGCTAAGTATCGGAAGCTTATAAAGTATTGAAATAAAGTTCAAACACACACACACACACACACACACACACACACACACACACACACATATATATATATATATATATATATATATTATTCCGGGATCATTTTCCAACTTATTCAAGATGGTCTTTACCCTCTCTAAACTTCTAACTTTCTGTCCTGGGTTAACAAGATGCCTCACATGTTTCATTTACGATTTCATTTTCAAATCTTATTTCAATGGACAATCATAGTTGAAACTCTTCTCTCACGTGCCAAACGTCTTATGTTGGATATTTTGTAATTGATCTCTTTAGCTCTAAGTTGAAATATTGATAACTCTTCCTGTTGTGACCTCCTGATCCAATTTTCCTCTCTACTGTTCCCGCTTTTTTTAGATTTATTCACTATTCTCTTGATGGCTCTTGAATGGACTTTGAAGATGGAAGCCAGATTATGAATGTTGATACCATTAATGAAAGCCTGAATGATGCTTATCCTATCACAGTTGCTCATTTGATAAGACAGTGGGGCTGGCAGAAAACTATTTTAACCTGTTCTCTTTCTAGATGAATAAATCAAAGGATTTTCAGTGATTCTTACGCCAAATGGTGTAAAGATGGCTAAACGTCTTATGTAAAAACCTGGAAAAAGAAATTTTAGAAAAAGAAAGTTTAGCGGTTTTTAGATATTAAACATTTTGTGGGATGGACAATTATCTCATACTGTTACACCCAGTATATATATATATATATATATATATATATATATATATATATATATATATATAATAGACTCTCCCGTCGGTTTCGACGTATGAGGATCTGACAGTTTATTGATTCAGTTATGAAAGTTTATGCGCTAATCTTACGTGGTATTTAAGACCCGCTAGTGATTTACAAAGGAGGCCATATATGGAGCAAGTGTGAGGATTGTGAGATGAGATCACTGTTAGATTGGTTGATCTTTTAGATCTTGTTCTCGCTTCTTGAAGATGATACAGACAAGCAGATTGAAAATTGCTGAGTCCATTAAAACACTTTGTATATATATAAGCTACCCACTCCAAAGCTAAGCGCTCAAGGGTGTTATGTGGTATATTAACTACTGACAGGTTGCTTTTTAGCTTGTCTTTGTACCTTAGCCATGGGCGTCCTACATTCCTGTAGCCCTGAGCTAACTGACTGTTCATTAGGATCTTGGGTATCCTGTCATCAGACATTCTCAAGACATGACTAGTCCACCGTAACTGAGACTGTATGATAAAAGTCTCAATTCCTCCAATATTACACCTATTAAACAGGTCTACGTTAGATGTCCTACCTTGAAGCTTAACTCCACAGATTGGAAAACATCTAGCTGGCGTATATGGTACCTGTATGGAGTCCATGACTCTGAGCCATACAAAAGGATGGCAAGTACAACAGCTCTGTAAACTCGAATTTTCGTATTCAGTCGAATACCCCGCTCATTCCACAAGCGATGGCGAAGTTTGCCGAAAGCATGGTATCCTTAGCAATCCGATGCATGATTTCATCATCTAAAGTTCCATATATATATATATATATATATATATATATATATATATATATATATGGACTATTAGACTATATATATAATCTAATAGACTAATAGCTGGCCACCCGTATTTGAGGATAACCGACTTCCAGGGTGGCTAACCAATCCCTATTGCAGACGCTCACTCAGGCACATTTGTGTTTGTTCCACACCCACAGAGCCCATACTGGAACTATGATGAACAGACCTTAGTTACAGTTTCTGAGAGAGCGTGTTATCTAGCATGATTAACAATCTGAACAAGGTCAACCCCATCAAACCCTCATCTGTTTATATTTCTGAGATGATGTATCGTAATTGTTTACATTATTTTCATAGTTCGGACTGTTGTACACATCTTTATTGCCACCTTCACGATGTTTCGATTGTTGTACACCCCGACCTTCTTCAGGATATGTCTATATTTCTGAGATGAGGTATTGTAACTGTTTACATTATTTTCATAGTTCGGACTGTTGAACACATATTTATTGCCATGTTCACGACGTTTCGGTTGTTGTACATCCCGACCTTCTTCAGGATCTGTCTATGTTTCTGAGATGAGGTATTTTAACTGTTTATATTATTTACATCTTTCGGACTGTTGTTCTCATCTTTATTGTCATATTCACAACGTACAACGGAGTGTACAACCGCTGAAACGTTGTGAATGTTACAATAAGGAAGGGGGGCAATGCTCCGAAATATATACATAATGGAAATACTAATCTGGTGTTTGCAAACTTGACTACAAATCCCGAAAATAATACGTAATTGAAACAGGGAAGACAGACATTCTAACTCGATTTATAGACAACACGAAATAAGCAGAAAATAGTTATATTAGGTTGGTGCAAAAATAATATCGTTTTTTGACGTATTTTTTAACGTCAAAAAACGATATTATTTTTGCACCAACCTAATATTTAAGAACCACTGAACATTTCAGAAACTGCTATGTTCAATTCAATGGCCGATCTGCAACAACGCTAAATGTTGGAAAATAATTTTTACACAAGAAAAATACGTGAATCATTAGAGATTCAATATATGCGTCGCAGACCGTTGGTTCCGGAAGATGTAAATAGGGATTCGGGGGATTTTGTAAAGAGTAATTCGTGGAGAAGTTTCTCTGATGCATAGAAAAAGAAAATCGTAGGAAAGAAAGATGGAGGACAGCATTGGAAAATGGAGAATGCGAAGAACCAGAAAATCTTTGAAATGCAAAGAAACGTTTAGGAAATACGGCACGAGAAGAACATAAAAAAAATCCATTTTGATGAAATTTCAAGTTAAAGAAGGAGAGAAATATTAAAAAAATATTGAAATGATGTCGAATTGAAGTAGTTTTATTTCGAGTGACGTGATTTGATAGTAAATAAATAGAAGAAAAGAAGAAAGGAAGAAGGTGGAAGAAAAGAAAGAAAGAAGGAAATAAAGAACGAAAGAAAGAAAGAAAAGGAGGATGAGTAAAAGAAAGAAAGAAGGAAGTGAAAACGAAAACAAAAGAAAGGTAGAAAGAAAGAAGAGGAAACGAAGACAAGAGAAAGAAAGCGAAGAAATAAAGATAGAGAGGAGATGAGAAAGAAAGAACGAAAGTAAAAAAGAGGGGGCGAGAAAAAGAAAGAGAGAAAGAAAAATAAAGGTAAAAGAAAAATAAATAAATAAAGAAAGAAAGAAATAAAGAAAGAAAGAAAGAAAGAAAAAAAGAGAGAAAACAAAGACAAGTGAAAGAGAAAAAATAAAGGTAGAGGGAAGATGAGAAAGAAAGAAAGAAAGAAAGAAAGAGGGGACGAGAAAAAAGAAAGGAGATAAAACGAAAATGAGAAAGAAAGAAAGAAAGAAGGAAAAAAGAAAGAAAGAAAGAAAAAAGAAAAAGAGAAAGAAAGAAAGAAAGAGAAAGAAAAGAAAACGAAGACAATCGAAAGAAAGAAAAGAAATAAATTCAGAGGGAAGATGTGAAAGAAAGAAACAATCAAACAAAGAAAGAGAGAAAAGCCAGCAAAGAAAAGAAATAAAGAAAAAAATTAGAAGAAAGGAAGAAATAAAGAAACGGGAAGAAAAATAATAAAGGAAGAAAATAAGGAGAAGAGAAAGAAAGAGTATAAGTAAAGAAAAGGAAACAAAAGAAAATGGGAAGACGAGAAAAAAGAAAGAAATATGAGAAACTAAAGACAAGAGAAAGAAAGATTAGAAATATAGAGAGAGGGGGGGGCGAGAAAAAAGAAAGAAAGAAAGAAGAATAGAAAAGCAATGAATAAAAAGAGAAAGCAAATAAAAAGAAGTGAAAAAGGGAAAATAAATAGAGAAAGTGAAAGAATAAAGAAAGAGAAGGTAAAGAAAAACATACAAAAAGAACAGAAAAAAAAAGAAAGAAGAAATGAAAAGAAGGGGGACAAATAAATAAAAGGAAAATAAAGACAAAAGCGGAAATAAATAAGAGAAAATGAATGAATAAAGAAAGAAAGAAAGAAAGATGAAACATTATGTTCCATGACGTTAGTAAATGAAAACATACAAAAGTCTATAAATAAGTTTGTTATTGTTTTTGATTCACAATGATTCCAACAGTTCAGTATTTTGTTTATTATTTAACTTGTTTCTTCTTTTGAAAGCTGCTCCTCTATTGTTCGTTATTTCAAATCGCGTCTCGCAATAATATCTTGGGATTTGTTGGTGTGTGATTTTTGTTTTGTTTCTTTAATTTCCCTTTTTGGATGTTATTTTTTATTCATCCTTTCGTCTTGTCTTTTAGACCTATTCTTGGCTTTGATCCGTTCAATTTGGAAGCCTACTGTAGCGTGATGGCTAGACTACTAGTCTCCTAATCTATTTCTCTGGTGTCGTGAATTCGATTCTCATTGGTTGTTTCCTTATAATGGCCTTGCGCCAGACGGATTTATGTTAACTACGAAATTAGAACCTCAGTCCCATAACAGAAGTTACATTTAAAGTATCAAATATGTATCAAAATGCAACAATTTTATGTGACAGAGGTAGTATCCCTCCCCCCAATTCTCTAATATTATTTCACTTTTTTTTAATCGATGATGTTTTTCGCCTCCTTTTTGCTTCCATTTGTTTTTAAATTCACAGATGAGGCGAAAGAGATTTTTATTCAACTTTGAGAACGTTTGTCAGCCTACAAAGCAGAGTTTGAAATCCGGAATTTTAACTGTTGTTGAACACTGATCCCTGCTAGCAGTAGAAACTTTTTTTTTCACATTAATGTTTATCCAATGCTAGGTCCAAGAGCCGCTGAAGCGTTACTGTTTGCTGTTGTATGAGATAGGATTATACAGGTGTTGTGGCTTTGTTAAGACCAGAAATAAAGACACAAAGAGAAGAATTGAGTTAAACAAATATATTAACAGAAACAATAATACAAACATATACAAACGAGAGTGTTACAGCAAGAATGTTCAGTCCGACTGCTGGAAACTTACCTCTCCAAAAGGCAGTACCTGCTCCTATATATAGCTGGGAGAGTCCATGCGTGCGTGGGTAAATTGCCATAACAGCGGGAAAGAAAACGGTTAACCCTAGACTTGAAGATGTCAAGATTGTAGTGATTGGGAAAACACGCTGCCGGAATTCTGTTCCACAAAGCAGCAGTTTTTGTGAAAGAGCTGTCTGAATGAAACTAACTTCTTACAATTTTTAAGTATAAATGTCCTTTTTGTTTGATTTTCTCTAAAACTTCGTTTTTGCTCACGTGTTAAGTCAATAGTATTTCAGCATCCTTCTGTGGATATTTCAAGTGTTTGTTTTCTTTGGAAGTGACTTCGTACCGTCCTGTTCTGTTATAAATTCACATTTCTTTGGAAAAATTGTTCTTCTTTGTTCTATGTCCCTTGAGTATGTTGGCCGGTAATGGCTATCAACAATTTCCTATCCTTTGTACTTCTTAGTGACTTTTGTTTTTTGCCATCTCTCCTGAGCCATACCCCGTAAGCCATTCACTCAGGTCTTCAGAACGTAGATGACCATGGCTCTCCACAACTTCTTATGCATACAAACTCGTTAGGTAGGCTACACGATATTCCCCTCTTCCTTGCTTGCCTCAATATTCCCTGTGAATATCAAATTCACCAAACCTTCTTTCTTCAACTGTTTCTTTCTTATTGAAAGTATAGTACTTCTTTCCGTTTCCATTTTCATTCAAACATATTTGTTGCTCGCATTTTCTGTCCATTGGATTCTCAGCATCCTTCTGGAGAAACATATATTTGATTATTTCTTAATACTCTCTTTATATTCTTGAAGGTACCCTTTGAATTTTGCTGCCACATTTTCCGTCATCTCTTAAAGCACTTCCCAGATAGTTAAACATTTGTACCTCTTTAAGTCTGATGTTTAAATATGTAGCTCACACCATGTGATTTCTAGTTGACAATCATGAATTGCGTCTTCCTGCTATTTATAGTTAGTCCTTTCTTCGGGCTTTTTTCATGTCTTGTCTAGGTGTTCTTCCAGTTTACTTTCATTGTTGGACTTGTCAAAATTCGAGAATTGATGACCTTCAAGTGAAATCATCAGACTCATATCTTCATAAATATTCTTAAAGTTCTATTTCTTTAATAATCTTCGAGGATAGCAAGCTTATCATTGTTCAACAGTGGAACTGACAGAAAAAGGAATCTCCCAGAAAAGAGGAATTTACAGAAAAAAAAAAAGAAATCTTTCAGAAAAAAACGAATCTCGCGGAAAGAAATAAGTTTTCCATGAAAACGAATCTTTTAGAAGAACGAGTCATCTAAAAAAAAAAGAATCTACCAGGATAAGGAATCTTCTAGAAAAAGAAATCTCTCAGAAAAACCAATCTTCTAGAAAAAACAAAAAAAAACAATCTCCCAGAAAAACGACTCTCCCTTAAAAAAAACGAGAAATGTATCTCCCAGAAAAAAAAAATTAAAAAATTAATATAAAAATACATCCCAAAAAATAATCTTCCAGAAAAATGACTCTCACAAAAAAGAGAAACGAATCTCCCAGAAAAAAAGTAACGAATCTTGCAGAAAAAAACATTTTCTCCAGAAAAAATGATTCTTCTAGAACACTAATTTCTCAGAAAAAAATACGAATCTCATAGAAAATCTAATCTTCCAGACAACGAATCCTAAAAAATAGAATTTCCCAGAAAAAAAACGAATCATTCAGAAAAAAGAACTTCTCAGAAAAATGGATCTTGTGACCCCACCCCACAAGAAAAACTCCTTATCTTTCAGAAAAACGAATCTCCCCCAAAACAAATATAATTGCATCCGTTACCTATGTGCGTGTGTGTGTGTGTGTGTGTTTTTTTTTAATATTTGTGCTTTTGTAATCTATCAGTTTTTTTTTGTTATCCACATAGATAATTCTTTTTTCCGACCTTTCTTTTGCAGAGTAAGGAATTATTCGTTTATTCAAAAACAATCGAAAAAAGTAAGAAATGTCCATTATCCTTTGATATATGAATCTAATATCATTTAACGTATCAAAGACACCCCTTGGGATCTTGATTTCGATCAATTCGCACCACTCGAAACGAAATTCTCGTCTATTTTCAGTTCGAAATGTATATTAAATCATCTATTTCTTCTTTTCTTTACTAGCAATACCCTAAACGATTTATGAAGTCAGGGGTAATTTGAACTACTACCTGTGACCATTTCTTTTATTACTGTTTCAAAGGAGATTAGTGATTTACTATTTCCTCTCTCTGTTTAGTCGTCTTCGTATCCACCGGGATAATCAGCATGGCCTGGCCTCTGCGCTGACCTGTAGATGAGTAGTTTATGTGTTAGACGAGTAGACCATTACAATTAAGTAGCGAGTTCGATCACCATTCTTCGCCTCACATAGGCGGGTTCGAGCCTGACCAAGCTAAGACTTTCAAGATCCGAGATGAAACCTTTTTGATGGCAGACTCAGTAGGAAAACTGTAGGAACTGTTAGACAAGGTAGTAAAGGAGGACGAAAAGAAGGAACTAACTACTGAGTATAAGACGATATATGAGCCCAAATGCGAACTGCAAATCGGAGGTACCAAAATCAAACAAGTGTAGAAATTTAAATAACTGGGAAGTATTTTGTTGTAACCTAGAAGAGGGTATTGAATGAGGAATAACCAAAACGGAGGTTGGAAATGTTATAATGTTTATAATATCAACAAAATACAATACTCGCCAGCGGCGTGAAGTAGGTAAACCACTGCTAGTAGTGGACTACTTATATAGCATATTACGATATTTACGTGTCTCCCTACGCGGTAGGATGCAGCGCAAGGTCAAATTGAATGTGGGGAAATCAGAGTCCGTGGGCTCGGGTAAAAATTGCCCGTAGACCCCGTATACGCGGGATCGGGTATCTGTCAACCTCCCCGGACGAGACTCTGCCCTTCGGCATAGGCTCGTCCGGGTTCCCCTCTGCTTGAAGGCAGAGAGTTCGACGCGGCAAGAGCTTCCCACGCTGACAGCTCATGCTGCCAGCTTAGGTTTGCATTGAATGTTTTCTTGTTTTCATTGTGGCAAACTGGTCAATGACATCGTCAAAACCTCTTTGTCTTGTAAGCTTGTTTTCAATGTACAGCACAGCCAGATCCGACAGTCTCGACTGGCTCCTGGTTGACGTAATTTTCTGTTGCTAATTTGCCGGTGCATCATTTTCTGGGTAGCATTTAATTACCAATGATGTTTGAAAGTATTTTTCTTGACAAAAATGTTGTATTTAATTTTTAATTTTTAAGCATTTTCCGGAACATTGTAAATCAACTGCATTCTTTTAAAGGTTACCTAGAGAATTTATGCAAAGTTTATTTTTTTGTTTTTTCTTTATACAAGTAAAATAAATTTACATCATATTTTGATGTTATTATGATTTTAGTTTTAGTGATAATTTAAAAACAATAAATATTTATCATTAGTACCAATAATGGAAAATTAAGTTAAAAATTTAAAAGAATCGTTTTTGGAATCTAAAAAATAGGCACAAATTTTTCCGATTCCGATACCCCCAAAAGTTTCGATTTTTCCGATTCTCGATTCCGATTCCGATTAATCGTCCCAACACTAGTATATCACTCACTCAATGGAAAATTGTATCTCAGAGAATTGATACACAGTCAAGACTGAAATTGTTGCACTTTTGGCTTCGTATTTCGTTTTGTTGTTATTAATGATGCAGAGTTAAAACACCATATCACCCGCATTAAATGTTACAACAATGGCTCTTGTTAGTAACCAAGATTGTAACAACTGAAACAAATGAAAGCTGAAAACATTGCTATTTTTCCTACTCACAAATTTCCCGACAATTTATTAGAAAATTTCTGACGGGGGTGATAAAAAACTGAGGGGGTGATAAATTATTTCTGGGGGGTCATATTCCCACCTGCGAAACCCTGTGTCTCCACCACTGTTTTCAGTCTAATTTTGGCACCTTAGCCTGACTGAAAAATTTTGTTGGGTGTGACATTGTGTCACCCCTTCTGTGTTGGCACCCGGGCCGGTCTGCCCCCTCGCCGTCACTTAGCTACGCCACTGGGTGTACCCATTCAAGACTTCCCTCTAAGAACTGAAGCCTTATTGAGCGTGTTACACATAACCCCATCATTGGTATTGGGCATTACCTCCAATTTAGACCCCCGCATGAAGAAATGCGCGCCTGAGCTAGCGCCCGCCCTCTTTAAACTATATAATTACTGCCTTAAGGAATCCTGTCTTTAAGAACTCTGGAGACCCCCTCTGACCCCTCTAATTACTGTCCTATTAGTCTCCTACCCCTCTTCTGCAAAGTCGTCGAAGCCCTAATCAACGCCGAAGTAGTTAACCACCTTACCTCACACGACCTGCTCTCAGACAAGCAATATGGTTTCCGCTACGCCCGATCTACAGCTGACGTGCTTACGGCCATCACTGAATTCGTCTACCAAGCCCTTCAAAATAACGGTTAGGCTCGTGCTGTGGCCCTAGACATCTCCAAAGCGTTTGATAGGGTTTGGCATGCCGGACATCTTCGCAACCTCCAGGTTTATGGTATTACAGGTCGATTGTTTGACCTAATACAATCATTCCTGTCAAAACGTGAATTGAACGTCGTTCTCAACGGATTCTCCTCCAGTTCCTATCACACGAACGCAAGTTTTCCCCAAGGCTCCATCCTTGGCCCCACTCTATTCCTTATTTTCATCAACGACCTTCCTGACGCCATAGATTCCCAAGTTGGCATCTACGCGGACGACACTACAATTTACTCCTGCCTCAAAAACAAATCTAGTGTCGCTGACAAAACTAACCTGGCCGCTCGTCTTGAAATGAACCCTCAATCGGTTGTTAATTGGGGCAAGAATTGTCTGGTCAACTTTAATGCTTCAAAAACTAAACTGCTCTCTATTAATCACCATAGAGATCCTTCTCTGCCTTTCCATTAGAATGTCTGATAGTCAACTTCTTGAGAGCAACTCTCTGCGTCTGCTCGGTCTCACGTTGACTGCTGACCTGAGATGGAACAAATACATTGAGTCAATTGCTTCGTCCACTGCGAGGAAAGTTAGCGCCAGGAAAATTTTCTCCCCGGAATCGATACTTCAAATATACAAATCGACCATTCGCCCTTGCATGGAGTATTGCTGTCATATATGGTCTGGTGCACCTTCTGTTTACCCAGGAGTTCTTGACAAGATCCAGAGGTGGATATGTAATATAATTGGCCCTGATCTGGCATCTCGTCTACAGTTGCTCTCTCACAAACGCGCCGTCGCCTCTCTCTGTCTTTTTTTTACAAATACTTTCATGGTAATTGCTCCGATGAGCTGCTTTCACTGGTTCCCAGACTCCATGAATTCAATCGCCCTACGTGACTGGCATCCCGCTCTCACCCTTTCACTGTAGAAACTTTTAAATGTAACCGTCTCGTCTACTCCAATAGCTTTATATCTCGCACCTCTCGCTTGTGGGACACCCTTCCCTATTCCAGTTTCCCTGAGAGCTATCCCTCTCCTCATCCTTTCTTCTATCACTCCTATCTGCTCTCGCTTCAATTCTTCTGCAACCCCCTGCATCCTAGTGGCTTCACGCCTTGCTCGGGGCGTAATGCTTAAAAAAAAATGAAGACGAGACTCAAAGAGACAGAGGTGGTTCTACAGAAGGATGCTGAGAATGAACTGAATATGTGAGTAACTAGCTAATTCTGCAAAAAAGAAATTGGAATGAATGGATGCTTTTCCTTACAATTATAAACAGAAGGTTGAAATTAGTGAGACACATGATGAGGAAACAGGGATTGGATAATTTAATATTCACAGTTCATAAGTGAATCAAGGAAAATAGTGACTAAGTTATTTGACGAATTTGTATGAAGGGATGGCAGAATAAAGACAAAGAAAGATGGTAAACAGTCAAAAGTTGCTTAGAGCTACAAGAGAAAGGAAGTCGTGAAGAACCATGATTGAGTAACCTACCTAATACGTGTGTGTATGGATAAGAGAGCAAAAACAAAGAAAAATGCTAAAGTGTCAAACATTGCTTAAAGCTACACGGGAAAGGAAATCGTGGAGAACCATGAACGAGTTACCTACCTAATATGCTTGTGTGCATGGGTGATAGAGCGAGGATAAAGAGGAGTGGTAAAGATTCAAACGTTGATTGGAGCTACAAGAGAAAAGAAGTCGTGGAGAACCATGATCAAGTTACCTACCTAATGAGTGTGTGTATGGTTAGCAGGTCGCGGGCAAAATGAGAGATAATAAACAGTCAAATGTTGCTTTGAGCTAAAGAGAAAGAAAGTCGTGGAGAATCATGATCAATAACCTACCTAATGAGTTTGTGGGTATGGATGACAAAGCGAGGACCAAGATAGATGTTAAAGAGTCAAAAGAGTAAGCCACAGTAAGTTACAAGAGAGAGGATGTGGTGGAGTGCCATATTCATCGATGTCCTGAAAGGACACATAAAATGGTAAATTAAGCATATTTGGGCGACAACCCCGTGCGGTAAAATTAATCCAGCAGGCTATCACTGTTGCTTAGGGAATTTTATTCTCAATCAGTTACTAAGCTAATGTTTTCGAATACTTAATTAAGTGGCCCAAACAAATCGTTATAATTGCGGAGTGAATATTATTCCGTTGTTATATCGTGAGAAGACAGCATCATTTAATTGGTAAAAGAGTCAGTCATTGAAAAAGTGATGTATGGCAAAGGGCGATAACTTTTGATCCGAGTTATGAGCCGAGTCATAAAAAAAATCTGACCTGATGTTATTCTTTTCTCCTTGAAAGAACATGAGATGTTGTCACCCGAGAGGCTGGGAAAAATGGAGCCAGATAGTTTTCCCTGAAAAGTTTATATATATATATATATATATATATATATATATATATATATATATATATGAGAGACAGAAAAGTTAATAGATATGATTGTAAGATAGATATGAAGAGGCCAAGTTAAAGATATATATATATATATATATATGTAAGAAAAATATACGGAAAAAACAAACAAAAATCCTAATATGCAATTATGCTGTTTTAATGTTAATATAATGTCAACGTCGGACGTTTCGGTCTAGTAGACCATCTTCAGAACATATTCATAAAATATAATTAACATTAGACTATATTTAATTCAACATGAAAAAATATATGGAAAAATATATGGAAAAAGAAAAATCCGAATATGCAAATATGCTGTTTTTTGACATTGAAATAACATTAAAACAGCATATTTGCATATTCGGATTTCTGTTTTTCCATATATTTTTCCTCATAGATAGATAGATAGATAGAGAGAGAGAGAGGGAGAGAGAGAGAGAAAGAAAGAAAGAGACGAACAAAGAAACATATGAGGAGGCTGAGATAGAGATAGACAGATAAATGGATATGAACATAGCTAAATAGAGAGACATAGATATAAACAGATTGAGATCGATATGCTGAGGTTGAGATAGATACACAGATAGATATATGAACATAGATAGATACATACATACAGAGAGTGAGAGAGAAAGAAAGAGAGAGAAAGAGATGGACAGTCAGAAATGGATACCAATACTGTTTGAAGTCTCTTCAAATTAAATCTTAAATTAAGTCCCATTTCTTCTCAAAGTTGAAGAAACAAAGCAACAGAAATGTTGTTCTACAGAAGAATGCTGTACATGGACGAAACAGATGAGCAGCGACAAAGATTTAGAGAAAAGGGAAACAAAAAGAACAGAAAGAGAGAGTAGAACTTTCTAGGTATCTAATGAGAAAAGAGGGCTTGGAAAATCTGATACTCACGTCATTAATCATTGGTTTTGTTTGTTTTGTTTTACGGTATATTTAACTTAATGGTTTATTTAATGCCGACAAGGATTTTACCGCAGGAAATATATTTTTTTCAAAAAATGTAATGCTGGTATTTTTTTTACTCCCAAAATATATTGCTGGTAATAATTTGCTTTTTCCAAAATTTTTGCTGGTAGTAAAATCTATTTTTACACTTTCATAGTGCTTTAACCCCAGTTTAGGGGTTAACTATTTGCCCATAGCTGGGACCGGT
>OZ010604.1:43519572-43547072 GCA_963932145.1 Acanthosepion lycidas
TAAATACACCATATATATATATATATATATATATATATATATATATATATATATATATATATATATGTAAAATGACAATTGGAAAAAAGATCTTAGATTTTGCCGACGCGTTTCGTCTTCCGACTTTTTCAAGGCAAAAATGAAATCGAAATGTTCTTGTTGTTATAGTTACATTAAAAAATCTAAATTTAAAAAGATAGACGCTTCTGTCTAAGCATTTTTTTCTGGTTAATGTAAATTACATTTATACTAAGAGATTTTTTTGGGGGATTTTTTAATGTAACTATAACAACAAGAACATTTCGATTTCATTTTTGCCTTGAAAAAGTCGGAAGACGAAACGCGTCGACAAAATCTAAGATCTTTTTTCCAATTGTCATTTTATTTATACCAATCTGTCTTGTCCACAGAATTGATCTGGGAGTTTAACTATATATATATATATATATATATATATATATATATATATATATATATATATATATATATTAAACAATAAAAAATATTAAAAAATTAAAATCTTCAGACACACTGGGTTGGTTGTAGATTAATATTATATTCTTTCGTTTTTTTTATTATTATTTCATTTAGATTCCTCGACTAGTTTCGACCAAAATGTCCATCATCAGGAGAAGAAATATTTCTGCTTGCTGGTAGCAGTGGACTACAGAAATGAATGTCTTGATGGAGAAAATTAACTTTTGTCTGTAGTTTTCATTTGTTTTTTTATTTTTTTATCTTTTTAACATGAATCTTTTAACATTCCTTGGGTTGGTCAAACAGTCTCTTTTAAGTTGTTATTTGAGATAAGAGCTGGATGGATCTATGCTGCTCTGAATTCCCCTGGTCAGTTTGACAGTTTTATTGGTCCTGGAGAGGGGATGTGTCTCTGTTTAGTGTTTGTGTGTGTGTTATTTGGTTCTTAAGGAGTGAGTGAGTATGATATTTGTAGGCGTGTGTATTTCTGTGGGTGTGTGTCATCATTTGGCTCATTAGGGAGTGAGTGAGTATGATGTGTGTAAGTATGTATGTTCGTGTGGGTGTGTGTATAAGTGTGAGGCCTCAACACCTCTGTAAGCATGTCTGTCTTGTGTGAGTGAGAAATGTGGGTAGGTTTTGATTTGTAGTGTTATATATTAGTACTATCTATATTGTTAAATTTATGGTTTAGCCCGGCTAGATAGTGTGTTTTTAAATGTTGTATCCACTTATTTTCATGGGACTCTAAAATCTTTCTAATGTTATCTGCTCTGAACTTTTCTATTCTCTCAATTATAGTGAATTTGGTATGGGTTTTGAAATCGTTTTATTCTAGGGGGAAATGTTATATATATATATATATATATATATATATATATATATATATATATATATATATATATATATATATAGATTAATTTCTGTAGTTTAGTGCAAGCAGCAAGCAGAAATATTTCTCCTCCCGATGATGGCCATTTCGGCCGAAACTAGTCGAGGAATCTAAATGGAATAATAATAAAAAAACGAAAGAATATTAATCTACAACCCAGTGTGTCTGAGGATTTTAATTTTTTAATTTTTATTGTTCAATATATATATATATATATATATATATATATATATATATATATATATATATATATATATATATATATATATATATATATGGTATTTGTACTGCAATTTTCTTTTTATAGAAAATGTATTAATTTTTTTTACTTCCTTATCCAAGTTTTATTAAAAAAAAACTTTTATTTTACTCCTATTTGCGGAGGTGTTTCTCGTAGGGATCGTGGCAGTGCAAATATTGTCCGAATTCTAAACATTTTTGCCTTTTACCAGCCATTTCAATTATATCCTTTCTGTATAGCAAATATGTTTAGAGGTTTTAAAATTTTGTTTATGTTACGCTCTACTTTCAATGTCACGTTATCATGTGGCAATGCGTGGTGTGTTATTTTTGCTAGCTTATTTTTCAATCTATTTTTATTTCATAACAATTAATAAATTTCATTCAAGTTAGGAACAAATATATTAAACATATTTAACAAATAAAAATAGTAAATAATAATAATAATTGAATAAATAAATAAACAAAACACGCCACAAATTATCACATGACAGCATGACATTGAAACTAACGACAAGCGTAACCCGTAAATGCATTTCAAAGCTTTAAACGTATTTTATCAAATGAAATCTAATCTTTCATTGAAAATGGCTTATTAAAGCCGAAAGCGCCTAGAATTCGGACAATGATTGTACAACTTCTCACTCCTGAGAAGTGAGGAAAAAATTAATAAAAAAAAGGTTAACTCTCGTTGGTTTAAAATTTTCTCTCGTTCTCTCTCTCTCTCACACACACACACTCGTATATATATATATTTCCTCGCCGGTTGCGCAATAAGAACTCTTCAGGTGCTTAGTTAAAACTGGTCGTTTCATAATTTAAATAATTATATATATACCAGATTCTCTTCATAGAACAGAGATCCATATTTACAGGGTTTAATTAAAAAAATTAAAATGAATATAAATAAAAGTTAGTTAAATTATGTAACGATCAGCCAATGAAGGTTGCGTTGTGCATGAAATTTCAGAGTTGTGCTACCAGTGATGAGAAAATATATGTTTATTATTCATATATAATTTATACCTCACTTATGTTACATCCAACACTATTAACACAGCACTCAATGTGCGAGATCATATATATATATATATATATATATATATATATATATATATATATATATATATAGAGAGAGAGAGAGAGAGAGAGAGAGAGACAGGGGCAGAATTTACACACTCTTCAGCAAAGGAAAATCTCGTATAGATTTTGTAAACTGAATTTGAGACATCACAAGATTAATAAAAATTACTTTTGGATTCTACAATCCCAAGAGATTCTCAAAATGGTAACATATAGTTTCCAGATATTTATTAGTACGACGAACTACAGCTTATGCAACGCCAGCGAAAGTTCCCAATGGGATTACTGCACTTGGATTTTCAATTTCTTGTCTAAAGTAGTCAGTTTTCAGCGGTACGCAACATTCTTTATGGTACCCTATAGTAAACTTTTATTGCAATTTGATAAAACTACGAAAGAGTCCATACATTTTTTGACGGACTCTGTATATATATATATATATATATATATATATATATATATATATATATATGTGTGTGTGTATATTAATCGGTATCCCCCCATGTAAGGTAGTACAGCCACTATCAGGCAAGGGGTTAGAGGTTGTGGAACAATGAGTAACAGAAACATTATTAATGAGGAGAAGGAAAGGAACAGCCACGAGGAGAGTAGATAGCGATTTACATTGCATTTAAATTTTTGCATATTAAAGTTGGTTGGAAATACTTTTTGAAGACGTTTCCTTAGGCACATTTGTGTCTGTTCAACACCCAAAGAGCCTACCCGTGGTTTATACTGCACTATGCTGAGCAGGCCTTAGTTACAGTTTCTGGGAGAGAGCGCGCTTTCTCGCAGAAAGTGTAACTAAGTTTCGTTCTGCGTTATAAACAGTCTGAAGAAAGACATCACATTCTTACATTCTATTGAAGCTGTGATTCCGCTGAATTTTGTCTGCAGCGCATTCGAGGATGAACCAGGAATGACTTGACTAATTTTTGCTGGATTTTTATCAGCATAAATCTTTCAATTTCCAGAAAGGATCCAATCAGTGACAAGGGCAGCAGTTTTGGAGGCAGCATGTATGAAGAACGTTCGGAGGGGTAAATCCATCATGTAGGATCGAAAGCTGTCCCAGTCTGTCTTCGCCTAGCGAAAAATCGTTCTATGGAACGGTGCATCAGGGTATGCCTTAGGCGTGGCATCAATCTGGACACTGATTAGGGAATGGTGCCTAATTGTAGTAAAACTTTTGCTAAGCATTCATATATATATATATATATATATATATATATATATATATATATATATATATGTATATGTATAGAGAGAGAGAGAGAGAGAGAGAAAGAGAGAGAGGGGGGAAATAAATATATAGATAGCCGTTTAAATTAGTGCAAGAAGATATCGTCTGAATAATTGAGATACAATTAAAAAGTTAGTTCCAATTTTTCTAGAGAAAAATTATTATATTCTGAGACTTCAGATATATTCCCAATTCTAACCCCATCCCCTCATCAGAGAAGGTTCAAGTGCCCTAACGGTTAACGGCGAGAAAAATGGAACTGGTCAGACGTGTTTAGATTCAACTTAATACAGTCCGTGTTTATTTCACACTAATGCATTTGGGAAAGGCAAGAACATATAATTTTCCCCTCAGCTGTTAGGTAAATAGCAGAGTCGACTGACCGCTATCTCCTTGGTTGGCAAACAGTCTAGGGAAAATACAAAACTGAACCAATTTGCAACTATTTCCTTATCTTTCCCCAAAACGTTCATGGTAAAGAATCCTCGATTTGATAGAATTGTCGTCTCTAGAGTAAAAAACAACAACAAACAGTGAAATTCTTCAATGACAAGTCATTGAGCAGGGCAGTTTCAATCCCACCTGAGGTAATGTCGAGATAAATACAAGCTAGTGCTTTGCAATAATTTCGTTGGAAAACGCATGCATCTACGTCTTCCCTTTTTTAAAAATATTATTTCGCCCCAAGCAAAGCAATAAAACCACTATGATGCAACGGTTACTTAGTGTTAGCAACTATGACAAAAAACAAAAACAAAAAACAACAACACCCCCCCCCAAAAAAAAACCAAAAAAACAAAACAAAACAAAAAAACTATTAATGAGAGAGGACAATAAAAAGACAGAAGATAACGATTGACATTGCATTTAAATTTTTAAAGATTAAAGTTGACTGGGAGGTAAGAATCCGGAAGACAGTTCCACAAGCGAAAAGTGCTTGTAAAGAAACTGTCAGTATTGAACTTACGGTTACATCTAGCTATTTCAACTGTAATATGATGAGATCTTGCCGCTAATCTATCACTGCGCTTAAATTCATAAAGTCTAGGTACCATCATCAGAACAATTACCATGAAAGTATTTAGAGAAAAGGCACATGGACGCTCAATTATGGCGATGAGGAAGAGACTGAAACCGAGATGCCAGGTCAGGATCAATAACATTGCAGATTCTTCTTTGGATTTTATCAAGAATCTCTAAATATATAGCAGGAAGACCAAATCAGACGTGGCATCAATATTCAAAGCAAGAAGGAATGGTAGACTTATTAATATGTAACATAGATTTTGGGGAGAAAAATTGTTTAGCACGACATAGAGAACCAACTTTCTTATCTGCAGACTTATCAATTGATTCAATATGCTCCTTCCACTTTCCAACTTTGGATGGTAATTACCGCAAATTGCGGCGTACAAGTCGAGTAGTCAAGCCTAAAAAATCACTATACTTTGGGTCGACTTATATGGCGGGTATAAAAAGCAAACCATTACCATCGATTTGTAGTGGGAGAATACTCCTAAAACTTACTGTACATAACTTACCATACCTCCTGCAGGCCGCCACAAATATACGCAAGTAAAACTTCTATTTGGTGAACATATTTGACATATTAACACAGAACTTAATATATATCTATAACTCTCAAAATGTGTGTGTGTATGTGTGCATGTATGTGTGCATGTATGTGTCTGATGCTGTTTATGCATTTCCACAGTTTTCATCCGATTTTGATGAAATTTTCCTTTGCTTGATAGATAATTCTTCAGTGACGGTTTTGTGTCCAAGTTGTTGGCAACAATGGCTCTCCACTACTTCCTGTCCATTATAACTCTCAGCAACGTTTTACTATTTACTATCTATTCTTGAATAGACTGAACAAAAATCTCGCAAACGGTCCAGCTGGACGTTGCCTGATGTTCTCCACCACTATTTCTTCTTCAAGTCCAATGGCGCCGTCCCCATGGACTTGAGAAGCTTATTTCCCTGAAAACACTTCTAAGAGAAAAATTATGTACATTTCAGCAGCTGGCAACACTAACTGTTCGGTTAATGAATGGCGGATGTTTCCTTATAAGGAAACGTCTCATCCTATCATTATGTTCAAAGACAATCTCACCCCGGGATGGATGGGTGTTTTGATAGGCAAGTTAGATAACTTCTTCTTCTTCTATGTACCGATTTTGTCAGTGACGGCTCTCCACAATTTCCTGTTCTTTGTAACTCTTAATAAATTTTGTCTTTTTGTTATCTCTCCTAAACTTTGTTCCACCAACCATTTACACAAGATCGCTAGGTAGGTTATCCATTGTTTACCTCTGTTCCGCTTGATTTCATCTTGCTTTCATAAAAAACTTTAATAAAAATAAATAGTTTAAATTATTAAAATAATATTATTTATTCTTATACAGTTCCCTTTTCAGGATCAGCCCCCCATTCAAATTGTTAACCTCCTATTTGGCGATGTGCCTCAGTTGCACCCAAATGTTACTAATATTGATTTTCGGGTGGGCTGACTTTAAACTTAAACTGCTCCAATTGAACGGCAAAAATTGCCAATAATGAAAGACCCGGGCAAAGACGGGTTATCCTGCTGGTATAAAATAATAATACAAATTCAGTGTTCTATTAACGTTACAGAACACATCGCGTCCAATGGCTGATACACTAAGTGAAAGCACTGAGCGAAGCGCCGTTGCTGAGAGCCCTTATAAATTAACACCAAATTTGGCAGGGTACTGAACGATAGAGTGTGTGTGTGTGTGTGTGTGTGAGAGAGAGAGAGAGAGAGAGAGAGAGAGAGAGAGAGAGAGAGAGAGAGAGATTTGGGGTGGATACCGATGGAAATAGATAATTTATGTTTATTTCTGTAAATGTTGAAAGTGCCCTGGAGACAATAATGAATCCCTGAGGCGGTTTTCTAAGCCTAGCTTACATGTGGCACAAGTCCGAAATTAGAGGGCACCTAGTGAGGATCGAATATCACAATTCAGTCGTAATCTTTCTAGCGAGAAAAGTTTGTTAACCATTACACCACGTCTAGGCGCCCAAAAAGATTTTTAAGCGTAGCTTAGATGTGGCTCAAGGCCGAAAGTATGGGCCACCTAGTGAGTATCGAACTCACTACTCAGTCGTAATTTATCTAGCGACAGAAGCTTGGTAACCAATATACCTCTTCGAAGGTTAGAAATGATTTTTAAAGCGTAGCTTAGGTGTGGCTCAAGGCCGAAAGAATGGGCAACGTGGTGAGCATAAAACTCACTACTCAGTCGTAATGTATCTACCGAGACAAGCTTCTTAACCATTACACCACTTCGAAGTTCAGAGATAATTTTTTTAGCGGAGCTTAGATGTAGCTCAAGGCCGAAAGTATGGGCCACCTAGTGAGGATCGAACTCACTACTCCGTCGTAATTTATCTAGTGAGACAAGCTTGTTTACCATTACACCACTTCGAAGTTCAGAAATGATTTTTAAGCGTAGATTAGATGTGGCACAAGACCGAAATTATGGGGCACCCAGTGAGGATCGAACTCACCATTCAGTCGTATTTGATATAGCGAGACACGCTGTTGACCATTATACCACATCTAGACGCTCCAGCACTGATTGCTTGTGGCTTAATCAAGATTTGATGATGGTGAAAATTTTGCTGGTAACTAGAAAGCAATGAAAGAACAAATAAATTTAAGCGTTTACTCTGTTAAAAACATCATTTATTTTGATCATTTGGGGTCAGATTATTTCCTGGTCATGTGAAACTCATACAATAGAGAAAATATTTAGAATTATTCCATACTTAACGACCTTGATTCATTGTCGCATTTGCTTTGGTCAACGTAAATAGTATGTTCGGTTTCATTAAGTAATTATTATTTTTCGCATTAACTTTACAAAACAACATATTTAACGTTTTGTTTCATTATGATCTAGCTTTCAAAAAATAAATTCAGAATTCCTCCCTTTCAGACCTTTATCTTTTTCTAAAAATAACTTTACTCTAAATTTTTTATTCTTGTCTTGTGGGGAGTTGTTTTTTTTTTTTTTTCATTAAAAGATTTTTCTTATATATTAGATTGTTTAGAAAATAATGTCCGATATTCAAATAAATCTTTTAATTGTGTTCTAATATATTAGGTTGATCGGAAAATAACGTCAGATTTCCGAATAAACCTTTTAACTGCTTTTTTTATTTATTTTTAAAGCATTTCAGGCCAAGCAAGGCAGGTGTGACACTAGAACAAAAGGGGTTGCCAAGATTGAAAGTAAAGAGAGGTGTTTGAGTAAAGAATAAAGAGAAGGACGGAGATCAAGATCAAGGCATCAGAAAATGACGATTGACATTACATTTAAATTTTTGAAGATTATAGTTATCAGGGAAGATAGTAAGAGGAAGGGAGTTCCATTGTCGGGAAGTGTGGGAGAAGAAGCTGTTGGAGTAGAAGAGGTAGTTACATTTAACTGTTTTGACGGTAAATGGGTGGGACCGAGATGCCAACCACGCTTAAATTCATGCAGTTGATACACCAGTGAATATAGCTCGTCAGAGCAGTTAGCAGGAAAATATTTGTAGAAAAGACAGGGGGAAGCCACATCACGTCTGTGAGACTGGAGTCGAGATGCCAGGTCAAGAGTGCATTTCGGTCTTTGGATCTTGTCAAGAACCCCGAGATGAATAGCGGAAACACCTGACCATATATGACAACAGTCAAGGACGAATGGTATATTTGTAGATCTGAAGAGTGGACTCAGACGAGAAAAACATTCCGATGCGACACAGAGAACCAACTTTCCTTGGGGTAGACGTAGCTATTAATTCAATGAAGCTGTTCCACCTCAGGTCAGCGGAAAACGTGAGACCGAAAAGGAGCAGAGAGACTGTCTTGTGAAGTTGAGGATCAGCCATGCTGATAGGAGGCTGGAAGGTTTCTCTCTGGTGGGAGCAGTTTCGTTTCAGAGGCAAAAAAGTTTACAAACCATTTCCTGTCACAGTCAATCACAGATTGGAGGTCCTTTTCGAGACAAACGGCCAGGTTAATATTATTGTGTTCTAATATATTATAAGATTTGGGATCTTTGGATCCCAAAATATTACGACTACGACCTACGTCGTGAATCTTGGAAAAACGCCTAAGTAGGGGATTGCTTATCCAGGGTGAAGAATGGTAAGCCTGTCAAGAACCTAGAAAAGGTAGGCAGAAAGTGATGTTGTACCGCTATTCGGGCTGGCGTCAAGGCGATCCCTAAAAGATCTGGATTTCTGCAAGCCGACACAGTTCCATTATTCAAGACTGCCTATCTCAGCCACATTATAAGCAGCGGAGCGAACTGCGTGGGCATGAGGTATCCGAACCGTCCACCCTGAACTAAAATCACGCAAATGGTCCAGCTGGATGTTGCCTGATGTTCTCCACCACTATTTCTTCTTCAAGTCCAATGGCGCCGTCCCCATGGACTTGAGAAGCTTATTTCCCTGAAAACTCTTCTAAGAGAAAAATTATGTAAATTTCAGCAGCTGGTAACACTAACTGTTCGGTTAATGAATGCCAGATGTTTCCTTATAAGGAAACGTCTCATCCTATCATTATGTTCAAAGACAATCTCACCGCGGGATGGATGGGTGTTTTGATAGGCAAGTTAGATAACTTCTTCTTCTTCTATGTACTGATTTTGTCAGTGACGGCTCTCCACAATTTCCTGTTCTTTGTAACTCTTAATAAATTTTGTGTTTTTGTTATCTCTCCTAAACCTTGTTCCACCAACCATTTACACAAGATCGCTAGGTAGGTTATCCGTTGTTTTCCCCTGTTCCGCTTGATTTCATCTTGTGAGCATCAAATTTTCCGAGCCCACTTTCCTCATTTTGCGCAATAGAAATCTCAGCTGCAACACCCTGATGTTAAGTATAATTGTCCTTTTTGTTTCCATTTTCTGTAAAACTTCTTATTGTAACCTCCATAACTTTTCTCGATATTTTAAATTTATTCGCCGTTCTCTTGATGGTTCTTGAATGGACTTTGAAGATGTAAGCCAGTGTATGAATGTTGGTACCATTACTGAAGGCCTGAATGATCTTTTTGCTCAGTTGGGAAGACAGAAGATCTGACACAAAACAATTTTAAGCTGCTCTCTTTTTAGCTGAATAACTCAAAGTTTTCAGTGACAAAGTGTCAAGACGGTTTTCTTATCTGAAAATCTGTAAAAACAGAAACTCAATTAGTTTAGTGTTTTTTCTAGATATCAAATATTTTGCGGGAAGGATAATTTTGCTGTTACATAATTTGGGCTATTCTGTAGTTCCACCCGATACACACACACACACACACACACACACACACACACACACACACACACACACACACACACACGCACACACATACATATATATATATAATTTAAATAAAAACAGACCACTTTAAGGTTCTATGTAATAAATTATTTAACTACGGCCCTTTTAAAAAGACTGCGCATCATCAGACTTTACTTCCAAACAAAAAAGGAATAGAAAATTTACACATTTTTGACGGTCCGTATTAAGCATATGTAAATTAACGAAGTGAGGAAGTGAGGGTGGAGAGAGAGAAGACACGAGTGAGTTAGCAGATTATTGACACATTTGTTTAAATGTGTCAATAATCTGCTAACTCACTTTATTTAAATTATTTGCTCTGGATTTACATTGAGCTCTCTGGATTTTATCCTCCTTAGGTTTACCCATACGGATTAACTAGTTTTTCATAATATATATATATATATATATATATATATATATATATATATATATATATATATGTATGTATATATATATATATATAGGATTGGTATATACGGAATAAATTCCAATAACCAACAATTACTATTCTTAAAAGAGTGCTCATTACAGAGTAGAGCGAATATAATTAATTATTTAAAAATTATGACATAAATATGTTATAAAATCACTACAAAAATAGCCATTTTGTTTCAACACCTTCGGTGTCTTATCAAGTGATGATGTTGAATGTAAAATAAAGGTTTTAAAACTTCTGGTGTCTTATCAAGCGATGGTGTTGAATACCGGTCCCATTACTTGCATGTCACACTGGTTAACGTAGAACGAAGAAATGAGCTTTCATACAAAGTGAATTTCAGTAATTGCTGCCTAGATAATAAGTTCAGGAAGAACAATGTTGCTTTTATTATTTTTTTTTGTAAATAAATAGGATTTTCTAAATGTATATATCCACATAATATATACAAATATATTAAAACCGGGGTTGGAGGTAGATAAGTAAAAAAAAAAAAAATTACTCGCCGTAAAGTTGTGAATTGAAGAATATAACAAAAAAAAAAAAAAAAAAAAAAAAAAAAATAGCTATCCAATTATCGCTCCTCGCTCCTCACAGCTCAATTCAGGGCAAAATATAAATGGGAGGACAAGGGCCAAAAAATGCGAAGAGAAATAATTTATACTACCCTGAGAATCATGAATATAAATCACAGACAAAATACATTTGGGTCTAGTTGCCATTATTTCTCCTTGAAGAGAAAAGATTGCTGTAAGTTTGGATACGCGGATGGTGTAATGGATAAGGCTTCGGAATTATTAATCGGAGAGCCGAGTTCCAATTCTCGTTGAATTCGTTATAATCACTTTAATGTATGAATCCATCTCTTCTCCCACTACTTATGGGTTAATTAGTTTTACTTGTATCCCTAAAACAATTATTATCTTCCCTTGCAAAAAAAAAAAAAAAAAAAAAAATCATAAAATCTAAAAATATTTCCGTGCTTTAAACTAACCGGCAAAAGGTTGAGAAGCCGTAAAAAATGAATAAATCGATTAAACATCTACTGACGATCGCGATAAAAAAAAATTCTCTGTTAAAAGACGAAGCAGAAATAGGATTATTTAGAGGACGTTCTGCAATCGTAGAACCGGAAGTATTGACAAGTATATGCAGATTTTTACGCTGCCTTCTACGGATCTGTTATTTTTGTTCACAGTATTGACAGGAGACAACCATATACAACATAGGAAAAGAAAAGAAAAAAAAAACTAAAGCATGCTGAATATTTTCAAAAACTACTGTCACAGGAAAAAAAATGCTTAAATTTGCTGATAAGAGGGGGAATGGATTTACGCATTACTTAACAAATGCGATGAGCTTACCTTAATTTCTAGGCTACAAAATCTCTGTGAACTGGCTTCATAGATTACCCTTTTCCTGTTAGTATGGGGAAACTTACTTTTATGCCGTCAAAAGATTTATATGTTGTTTGTAGATAACGAATTTCGACGATGGTTTTCTGCCGAGGAATATACGAGTCAATGGAAAAATAAAAGTTATGTTCCGGTGTGGCATCAGCCAATGTAAAAAAAAAACTGAATAAAAACAAAGTATTTGTTTGCAAAGCTTTCTGTTCCTTTCCCGACAGCTTCGCGCTGATATGTAAATTGAACAGGCAATTAAAACGATGTAAGAGGCTTTTATGTGGCAGTTATTGGCTTTGTGATGAATAAAAGAATTGTTAATTCAGGGCTAGGAACAAAATTTCCCAGGGAGATCCTAATTCCGAAACCTTGAAAACATTTCTTCAATGGGAAGTCAAACTGTTCTGGTGTCCGCCATGAATGTAATAAGAAGCATATGGCGTTGTTTGAAATAGAAACGTCTCCTAATTTATTCAAAGAATCTGTGGCATTATTACTTTAAGATTAATTTGATTAATCTTTTTTTGCGTCTTCTTATTAGTATAGATTTTTATCGCAAAGACCAGGTCGTTCTTAAATTCTTCGACTGTAAAGTAATCAGCATAGATCGGAAGTAATTACATATTCGATTTACCGAGCAAACTCTAATTTTTCTTTTACATACAAACATATACATGCCGACTCAAATATATCTGCATACACACACGCGTATATGCTTATTTTATATGTATACTTGTACACGCGCATACATACACACACACATACATACATACATGCAACTATATATATTACAATGAATCATTCAAACAAAAAGTAAATTAGTAAAGTTAATGATATAAAATGGCGAAATCCCTTCGCTAACAAAATTTTAAAGATGCATTAACCTACCAATCACTCGATGAATGTTATGATCCTTGTTTTTTAAAATTATAAGCTGTATTAGGCCTTTCTTAAATACGCAAGTACTTTCGACTGTATATTCAATCATCTTCAGGCATGGAAATTTGTTTTTGGTAAAATTCAGGTAGCATCCGAGACGAAAAAAATATAATGCGAATCGAAATGTGTTATTGACATAGGATACAAACTTGTGGAGAGAGCAGTCGCAAAGCTAAGCTTGAAATTTTAAGTGAGCGCATTTTTTACTAATATAGCAATTTGAGATTTTGTTGTGGGGGTTTATCAGTCAATGTGGTATGAACTAAATAGTTCGATAAGTAATGTCTCAGTTGTTATCCCGAAAATTTGCAGTGGACACTGAAATCAACAAGCGTCAACAATATGTTTTATGCTTGAACGCAATCTTCAGGCCATGTGTCTCGACTCGGCTATTTATATATATGCTGGTCAATGGTGCATGGGTAATGAGGTCTAATGTATTACCCTAAATGTTACTGGGTAGGCAGTAACAATTATGTTTCAATTTATCATTGTGGATCCGAATATGGTCATTTGTAGCTATTTTATGATACCGGCTATCACCACTTGCTGTTGACCGCAGTCTCCACTTTTAAATTTACATACGTCCTATTTCTATACCAATCTAAATAATATACATTAAAACTATATATATATATATATATATATATATATATATATATATATATATATATATTAAACATTTCACCCTAGCAAGGCGGGAGTCCCACTAGTACGCAAGGTGTTACAGAGAGTGGGAGCAACAGTAAAGAGGCATGATAGAGGAAAAGATGAAGAGAAGGACGGAGAATAGATCAAGGCGTCTGGAGATGTCGATTGACATTGCATTTGAATAGTTGGAGATTATAGCTATCAGGGAAGCAAGTAAGAGGAAGGGAGTTCGACAGACGGGAAGTGCGAGACATGAAGCTATCGGAGTAGCAGAGACAGCTACATTTAACTGTTTCGGCAGTGAAAGTGTGAGACTGAGTTGCCAAACTAGTAGCACGTTTAAATTCACGCAGTTTGCGGACCAGCGAAAGTAGCTCATCGGAGCAGTTACCGTGAAAGTATTTGTAGAAAAGACAGAGGGAAGCGACGGCACGTCTGTGAGAGAGCGACTGTAAACGAGATGCCAGATCAAGGACAATCACATTGCATATCCGTATCTGGATTCTGTCGAGGACCTTAAGACGAACAGCGGAGACGCCAGACCATATATGGCAGCAGTATTCCATGCAAGGGCGAATGGTTGATTTATAGATTTGAAGGATGGATTCAGATGAGAAGAACTTTCTGGTGCGACACTTAGAACCAACTTTCCTTGCAATAGATGAAGCTATTGATTCAATTTATTTGTTCCATCTCAGGTCAGCGGAGAGTGTAAAATCAAGCAGTCGCATCAGACATTCTAATGGGAGACAGAGATGGTTCTCTGTGGTGGGTAATTGAAAGAAAGAAAGAGAGGGAGAGAGAGAGAGATAGAGAGAGAGAGAGAGAGAGAGAGAGAGAGAGAGAGAGATTGGTTTCTTTAATTAGGCATACTCTTCCAGTACCGGTTTGAACTTCGTTTTGAAACTACCTTACATTGTTCTATGTCTGTCTGTTCATACTATCTGTCTATTATGTTGTTAGATAAATTATTTCGTTTTTTAGCATTTATTTTAATACTTGTTATTTATTAATTGTTCTGATTAATCATTGAACAATGTATTCTCCTTCATTGCTTACGACCCAATAACTCTTTCATAGCTCGACAATATAAATCACTAGTGTTTTACTCGAAAATTTAATCAAGCCACATTTTAAACTCCACATCATTGTTGAATGAATCACCCTTCAAACTGTTAGAAAGAGACCGAAAAGGGTGGTAGTGTGACGTGGTTAAATCAGGAGAATATTTTGGGGGATGACAGAAACTCCCAAGTGAGATATTTAATTGCATGTTTGGTCATGTTAACGACAAGTGGGGAGAATTGTCATGTTGAATAACACTGTATTGCTGGTTAAGTCTTTTAAGATAAATTGTCTCCTTGAGCGTGTTCATGGGTTCACTATTCAGCTTAGTGTTCTCCGTTTTGTTATTTTGAAGGATTTAATCTATTGGACACAGGACAAATGTCTTGAGTAGCTTTGTGAGCTTGATTAAAAACGATGATAGGATGTTGAACATGCATATTCTTGTCTACCTGACATTCCATCTAGAATGGGTGTCCAGTTTGAAATAAAATTTCAATAAGAATAGACAACAGTTTTCCAGGATGATCAGATCTAGCTAGGAACCAAAAAATGCTACCAAGGATTATTCCTCAAGATCATTCGCAGAACACACAAGGAAACGAATATATGTAAGAATCTAATATCTATCTATATGTTTCTACTTATTTAACTTCATCTGTCAATCTCTATCTCTATCTATTTATCGCTATAGCTGCACATGTCTCTTCATATATATGAGTATGTACATATCTATCTATCTATCTATCTATCTATCTATCTATCTATTCATATTTAGCTATCAATTGCAATCTCTGTATGTATTTCAGTCTGTTCATATCTATCTATTCTACATTGCTCTTGTCTACGTCAGTATATCTATCTATCTCAACCTCTTAGTATTTATTTCAGTATGTTTATATCTACAAATCTATCTGTCTGTATATCTATATATCCATCTATCTATCTTACTAGTGAAGTCCATTCATATGTATCTGTCTCTTGCATTCTATTCATATCTATCTATGTATCTAGATTGTTCATATCTAGATATCTCTGTTAATCTCTCTTTCTCTGTATCAGCTATCGATCTATCTGCCTATCAGTATGTTCATATCTATCTATCTATCTATCTATCTATCTATCTATCTATCTATCTATCTATCTATCTATCTATACTTAGCTATCTATTGCAGTCTCTTCCTATGTATTTCAGTCTGTTCATATCTATCTGTCTATTCGATATTGTTCTTTTCTATATCAGTACATGTATGTATGTATCTATCTCAATGTCTTCGTATTTATTTCAGTATCTATCTATCTATCTATCTATCTATCTATCTATCTATCTATCTATCTATCTATCTATCTATCTATCTATTAAAGTCTATTCATATCTATCTCTTGCAGTCTATTCATATCTATCTATATATCTATCTAGATATCCCCGTTTGTTCATATCCACATATCTCAGTTAATGGCTCTTTGTCTCTATCATCTATCGATCTATCTGCCTATCAGTATGTTCATATCTATCTATCTATCTATCTATCTATCTATCTATCTACCTATCTATCTATCTATCGATCTATCTATACTTAGCTATCTATTGCAGTCTCTTCCTATGTATTTCAGTCTGTTCATATCTATCTGTCTATTCGATATTGTTCTTTTCTATATCAGTACATGTATGTATGTATCTATCTCAATGTCTTCGTATTTATTTCAGTATCTATCTATCTATCTATCTATCTATCTATCTATCTATCTATCTATCTATCTATTAAAGTCTATTCATATCTATCTCTTGCAGTCTATTCATATCTATCTATATATCTATCTAGATATCCCCGTTTGTTCATATCCACATATCTCAGTTAATGGCTCTTTGTCTCTATCATCTATCGATCTATCTGCCTATCAGTATGTTCATATCTATCTATCTATCTATCTATCTATCTATCTATCTATCTATCTATCTATCTATTGCAATGTCTTCGTATGTATTTCAGTCTGTTCATATCTATCTGTCTATCCGACATTGTTCTTTTCTATGTCATTACATGTATGTATCTATCTCAATGCCTTCGTATTTATTTCAGTATCTATCTATCTATCTATCTATCTATCTATCTATCTATCTATCTATCTATCTATCTATTCCACATTGTCCATATCTATCTATCTATCTATCTATCTATCTATCTATCTATCTATCTATCTATCTATCTATGTAGTCTGAAGTTAACTGTTTCAGAAGAAAATAATTTTCTACTTGGCATTTTCTTTACAGTTGTACTGATAAGCGTTTTAGAAGATGTATCACTGAAACAGCACTTAGTATTGGATCAGAAGCACTTTAATCGGCTCGTAGCATAGCTCACCTCAAAGCTGAATGAATTGATTGTCCATTAAATATTTCCATACAACAATGACAAGATAAATTTAATACATCAGGAAGTCAAAAGGAATTCGTTGTATGTCCATTGTACTTTTTCTCTACGATTCATTCACATAAACATGTTGTTTACTGGCTGTTTTCACAGCTTCTCTTGCCTGCAATATGTCCTATAAGCGTTATATTCTCTAAGCCTTCTTTTCTTATTATGTGTCAAGAAATTTTCCTTTCTGATTCTAAGTATCAAGTCATGATCCTCACATTTTCTGCCCATTTTATTCCCAGCATCCATCGAATAGACCACATCTCTGTTGCTATATGTCTCTTCTTCATCTGTGAAGTGATTGTCTGCCATCTACTGTTATATAGGGGATTAGATATAGTATAGTTCAGCATTTTGTTCTCTGTTTCCGACAAAATGCTTTTAATACTTTGCTTAACTTCCGGAAGGCACCTTTTTCTATATCTATGCGTTAATGTATTTCTGTTTCATTTTCATCGTCTATCTATCATTCCCCTTTGCAGTTAGATTTAATACCTGTATTATTTTGACGTCCCTATTCAGCAACTCGCACCTTACGCTCTCCCTTTTGCTGACAACCATGCATTATTATAGATAATAAGCTTTTTTTTTGCTTTACATTATTGAAGAGTTCTTCCAGTTTTCTTACTGAGTCTGCGTTTTTATATTGTTAAGAATTTATTGTGGAATTGAAGAATTACCGAAGGTCTAATATTTTATAATCATCTTACCCCAATGAATGCAACAAAGCCACTAGAATGCAAGGCGTTGTTGAGTGTGAAAGAATATGAGAAGAACCTTATTAAGGAGAGAGAACAATAAAAGAACAAAACATTAGGAAAACAGAAGATAACGATTGGCATTGCATTTAAAAAGCCTTTCTGATGATGACCGTGAAATATTAAATCTCTTTAATATTTCACGGTCATCAGTAAAAAAAAACATGGAACTGGGGAACATGTCCTCCATGTTTTGATAAAAGTCAACGAGGATGTGTATCTGTAAACTTTAGACTCTCATAAACACATCTGTCCATTAACAACTGAAGCGCGAAAAAATTCATATTTTATAAAATACTTCTGAACATGACATCCGGGTTCGAATCTCATAACGATCGTTTTATCAAAGAGTTGACTTTTTCATAATATCAGCTTGAAAATCCTTCGTTATATTAAATTGAAAAAAGAAATTTTCCTATGAAATATTAAATGAAACTTCTTCCATTTAATATTTGTAATTGAACACTTCGATGGAAAATGCAATGAAAAATGAATTATTAACGGAAAATTCTTCGTTATATTAACTGAGAAAACAAACTTTCCAATGAATTATTTAAATAAAAATCCTTCCAGTTAATATACCTAATTGAACATACCTGTAGAAAATACGAAAATGCGACAGGAATACTCCCTACATATTCCTCCCAGAAATATATTTCACATAATGGTAACGGCGTCTTCATCTATTTCTTATCATTAGTTGGGCGGTATTTCTGTGAGTTATATGTGCTAGGAATTTCTGACGAAACGTATACATTGGAAAATCAATTAGGATTGGAAATTCTTCGTGATAATATCGAAACACAAAACGTTTCAGTGAATTATTACCAAAAATCCGTGTTGCTAATATTAATAATTTAACATATCGATGGAAAATATATTGTGGAAGTCGTCTGTTGTTATGCAGTCTCCAGAAACACTCTATTTATTAAATACTGAGTATCTCATATAGTTCACATTGTTCATTGTTCACTGAATACGATTGTTGATTTCTAAAGAAACACAAATCTTTTATACAAAGGAAATATGCCAGGTTTTTGTTCTGTTGGAATTCTTACTTTCCGACAGGTTTCGAAGAATGTTAAACATTTCCATTTACTGGTATGTTGTCTGTTTAAAGTTTCAGTCTCTGCCTCTGCCAAGAAATAATTATAAAACCGTACGAGAAATATGATAAACCATCTTTCGTTTATGTTCTCATAAGATCTAGGAAGTTTCCAGAACTTTAATTATACAAGTTTTGATTTTTTTTTCTCACTTGCACGAAATCTACACATATTCACTACTGGTCGATGGTGGGAGAAGAATTTCTTCAATCACCTTCATAAAATATTAACGACAATTCCAGAAAATCGAAAGCCAATATTTATGGATTAAATTCCAAAATCTGCATGAAATATTGTTAAAATATTTATGTTTAAAAAATACAATGACAAAAGAAAACAAACAAAAACTATATGCATACCGTTTACGTATATATCATGTTGAAACACCGATTCTCATACCATCAACGAAGTTAAGCAACGTTAAAGACTGTTCAGTATTTAAATGGGCGACAGACTTGGAATAATACCAAATGATATAAACTTGGATCTACATTTAGTTTGTGGTGGATTTTGTTTAGCGGTATATCAACATCTATATGGGTTATTTAATGTCGAAATCTTAATATTTTGTACGTAATTTTAGGCTTTCGAGTACAGATAGTTTGTACATAATTTTATATTAGGTTGGTGCAAAAATAATATCGTTTTTTGACGTTAAATAATACGTCAAAAAACGATATTATTTTTGCACCAACCTAATACTTTCAAGGTAAGGGTATGTTTTTTAGATATATAGTTTGTGGATCATATTGTTGATATTTTTTAAAAAATATATTGCTTGTAATTTCACTACAAAAATGTATTGTTAGAATTTGATTTTATGTAAATATGTATTTTCATAACTTTTTAGTGTTGCACTGATTGTCATTTTACTATAAAAATGTACTTTTGATTTTTGTTAAGGGGTTTACTATTTTCCCATCGCTGGAGCCTTGACAGGTGCTACCACCCCGGGTTAAGCTGGACCTCAGATTTCTCAATCAAAGGTCTTCCTGACCGATGTAGCTTATCGTCATACCCACGACGATGTAAATTTGGTGTAATAAATAACGGCTCGGAATTTGACATGGAATTCTAGCCAGGATCGTTATATTGACATAAACTTGGGAAATGTATGAATCAACTTATTATCCCCTACAGATATGGGTTAATTAGTACAACCTGTATTATTATCTCCCCCAAATTCTTCTAGTCTAAAAAGTACTTTTCGGGTTTTAAGTAACCTGCTATAGACACTATTTACATTGTTCGGACTATCATCCTCATCTTTGTTGCCATATTTATCACAACGTTTCGGCCTCCTTCATGTGGTTGGAATGTCGTACTGAATACTTTATTTCGCTCGGTGGGTGTTGAGATGTTGAGTGTTTCCGCGTGAGAGTATTGAAATAAAGACAAACACAGACGTAGGGAAAAATACTGGTATATTCGAAGAGGTATTTACAACAGAGAGATTAGTAGTCAAACAAACACAGGTTAGTCAGTAACAATCAGAAAGAGTATAAAGTCCAACTGTATCTTCCGGTAGAGAGACGGAAGTGTGATGGTCACCTGATCTCCCCAGAACTCTATAGAACTGTCTTATTAGTAGTAGAGAGATCAGTCCATTCTGATGAGAAGGTCGGTGCGCCCCAACAGTGGGTAGATTGTTCTAGTACCACGTTCAATGGATGTCAGTTATCTCCTGTTAATTCCCCTCACCAAGTTCTTCACTGCCTTAACCAGGTATTGAACTCACACTCTTTGGGTCCTGTCACTGGATCTAACTTTATCCACTGTGCCATGTGTTGAAGACATCTGTGTACGAATTTCTGGGTATTATAAACCCGTTCTCGTCTTTGTTGCTATATTTATCACAACGTTTCGGCCGCTATACGCTCCGGCCTTATTATATAGACAGACCCTGCAATAGATTGATAGGTTGTAAAATGACATTTCGAACATTGTGTTCTCCGGCCTTCTTCAGTTATCTTTAAATTCAGGGAATTTTGAACGGAAGATTTGAAAGATTTGTTTGCACATATTTCATATAAAATGTACCAGTTTGTTTTAGTTTTACCATTCTGGAACTGAATTATCATTTAATGTTGCGGTTTGGTTAACTTTATTGGTCCGAATAATTAACTGAGTAATGAAACGTTTACGGGTGCAGAAAAAACAATGAAGATCAGCGAGCCGAGTTCAAATCCTGAACTAGGTTTCAGTGCTCACGTTAGCACAAACCCACGTGGAAATAGTATGAATCTGTCCTTTCTGACACCCCAATTAAATAGCAAAGGATCATCGCTTCTCTGTCCTTGCGAGGCAATCAGTAAGAAAACACTGAATCCCAAACCGCACAGTGAATGAAAATAGTGATCGCTTACATGCTGAAGGGATGTGGCATTTAAGTAAGTAATTGTGGTCGCATAGGTTGTTTTCCTGGACAGGCAATAGGAATGAAAGTACAAGCAATATTATACATTTTATTGCCTTAGCAAAACTAAATAGGGAGTATATAAAAAAGAATTGAACAGAAGGCGTCCTTATTTGTACAAATGTCATGCGCAAAGTTCTATTAAAAAGATTGAGGCTTACATCAGAGAAGAGTTTCTTGTTGGCTTCGTGAAGTTATCAGCTTAGGGCTTTTGTGTGTTGTGGTGTGTACAAGACGTCACGTGGTTCGCTGCGAACTAAAAAGCGCCCGGCTGAGGAAACGAGACACGTCCTCTCTCAAAGGCTACCTGTAGTTAAAGAGATAGATAGATAGATAGATAGATAGATAGAGAGAGAGAGAGAGAGAGAGAGATTTGACTCCTTTTCTTTTATAATGCCTTTGGTGTGGCAATTTAGCAGTCGTTAGCAGAAGTATTCTAGCAGACAAGTGATGTAATAGCACATTACTTTCTCACTCTCTTATATATGACCTTCTTCTTTCAAAGTTTGCGCTTGCATATGAGTAAAGAATTAAACGATTTTCAGCTTCACATATATATATATTCCCTATTTGATTTGTATTTGATCTCAATTCATATATTAACAGCCATCTTAGATCCTCTAATTTATCGGTCACTTGTACATATTTCACTGGTTTTATTTGTTTTTGTACAAACTTTATCCCGCAATAATTTACTATAATCACTGATATTTATCTTTTAATTTCGTGGCATTATAATTCAATTTCTACATTAATTTATTTTGTAGATGATTTTAATTAAGTGGATGTACTTTTGTGACCCACGTGTGTGATTTAGTGTCAAATTCGATAAACAATTGTTTTGAATTATGTGTGTTATATATAGACGTACTCGATCAATAAATATCTCTCCCCGCTCCCCCCATATATATATATATATATATATATATATATATATATATATAGGTTGATTGAAAAGTAACTCCCTATTTTATGTATAATGGATTCTCCCATCTAACTATAATTTTTTACAAGATCGGGTGAGTACATCATACATAAAATATGAAGTTACTTTTCAATCACCCTATATATATGAAGAAATATAGTCTTAGGATGTGCTATATTTATGGGATAAAGTGCTCAATATCAGAGATAGAGCGTGTGTAAATATAAATATAAAATTAAATATTGAAGTCAAGACCCAGAGGCGACAGGCTGTTTCATGCTGGGCACAATCGTCAGGCCGACGATTTCACCCAGTGTTGACTTCAGTTTTTACTTATATATATATATATATATATATATATATATATATATATATGGCAAAGGGAGAGCCTATTTTAAATGTCACGTTTTGACCTCAGAGAGACTTTATCTATGCAAATGTAAGGATTTTATTTTGCCACAAATATTTATATACTATAGCAAAATTTATTAGTTTTGCAAAACTTTTTGTATAAGAGCGCTCATGAATATTCATCAGTTTAGCGGAAAAGTCAGGCAAGTTCATGGACGTGATATGATACAGTTCAATGACTAATAAACGAAAGTGAGTAGGAGGTATTCTTTTTTTTTTTACTCACTTTAATCACTATGGTTTATTAGGCATTGAACTGTAACACCTCACCTCTATGAACCCGCCGAACTTTTTCCGCTAACATGATGATAAGCTTTCCTTTTGTCTTTTCTCATATTGTCCTTTTACAGATATACTCTATCTGAAATTTCTATTTATAAATATATAATAATAAAGAAAGCTTGTCCCCATATGCTTCTCATAATACGTAGATATAATAGGCCAGTGAAAGAAAGAAATTTGGGAGATAAAAATAAGCAAAAGTAATAATATTGATTATATAATTATTGTATATAATCAATATTTAGTAGGCTTTTTTTTAACCAAATGGGAGAATAATGAAAACGATGTTAAAAATCAGAATTTTTGGACACGCCTGTGTTCTTTATCAACGTGACGAGAAATAGAAAGGAAAGAAACATGAAGCGGAACTTTCTTTTCTAGGGTAATTTTTTTCGCATGTGTTATATTAAAGAAGAGATCTCAGAAATTGGGGCTACTTGTTTGCCACGATTAAGGTTGTAGAACGTATCTGTTGTAACGGTGGTAATTACAAAAAAACAAACAAACAAAAAAAAAAAAACCCAAAAAACAAAACAAAAAAAACCCCAACAAGCAAACACATAGGACAATTATTCAGTTTTTAGCTAACAAAAATAGCGTGTTGTATTTGTATAGAACCACTTTTCTCTTTTATGATCTCATCCTTGATATCTCTCGACGGAGGATGGGAATAACTGATGATCAGCCAAAGGACAGGGAAATTACGTTTTATGCTTTTCTTGAGATGACACAGGTCTTCAGCTGGTAAAATTGAAAAGCTTACTATTACGATCTTCTAGGTGATCTCTTCGAAAATTACACCAACGTTTATAAATCGTATTGGTGGGGGAATATTTTAAGAGCGTTACCGACCCGGTACTGAGTTTGAACCCCCGACCGACTAACCAGATCTAATTTTGGTAACCAACTTATTAGTGCATTTAACTCTGAGGTTGGTCCAAAATCTTTTTTTTCTTCTCCTCGTTATGGTGCTCGTTTTGCTTTGATCTGGGGCCAAATTCCTAGTTGGAAATTTGCCACCAAATAACATGGGTATTAAGTAAAAATAAATGCTATTCGGGTTGAAACTGCTACCCCGCCATTTAGGTGTCCAATTTTACGAAAACTGTTTTGATATGAAGAACCACTAATTTGGTGCAATGAAATATATGGATATTAAATAAATCTTAGTAAATGTCGATCGTAATATATTCTTGACTTTCATATCTAATAAAAGACTTCGTGTAGCTTTATTTGATCAGTTTTAGTATTTTAGGGAAGGAAAACTGTCTATAGGCAATCTGAAATTAAAATCTTCAAAGTGACCAATAAAATCCATTTTAAGACCATATTGAAGCAAGATGATAACTTAATAGACAAAGGTATCTGAGAACCCCACATGAAAGACTTGAACGAATAAGACTGCAATCTAAGAAACTTACGAGAAAAAAGACTCATTAATTAAACGGTAAATTTTGATAAGGAAGTAATTTTGTATAAATTCAGATAAATATTTCATTTATATAGATTATTAGAACGACTAAGAGAATTAATTTCTCAAAAAGTTGATTTACCCTCTACCCACTACATATGGGACAGGAAATAAACAGGACATATATAAATAATTGCACATTGATGAATATTATATGGTTTTTAATAATTGAACATTGATGAATATTATATGGTTTTTAATAATTGCACATTTATAACTATTATATGGTTTGTTGATAGCATTGCTATTCCTATTGAATTTTTAATTTCAAATATATAAAGATTGCCAGGTAAAAGTCTAGAATAATGTCCCTTAAACAGGAGCCATAATTCGCGATGAAGTACTAGATGGCTATGTTTGCAGATGCGAATTATGGACTCTGTTGTATGGTCCAAATTCTAGACTTTTACTGATTGTCATCTGTTGTAAGAAAAATATAAGTTCAAATGTTTAATTGATCCTACGGCTTATCAACCCTTTACAGGTTATTTAAAACCAGAAAAATATTTTAGATTGTGAGAATTTTTGTGACTTGACCGATTATATTCTTAATTGACATGGCATTTAAGAAAAAAATGATTAGTACAGCCGGGCACAAGGCTACAAGTTTGGGTCACCCAGTGAGGATCGTACTCACAATTTTAGTAATGGCCTGGGAGGCTAGAGGTTTCATCTAGAGGTTTTGCTGTGATTTTAGGATTGTGGATAGTTTAACGGCTATCGGCACGGAAATTTGTGAGATAATAATGATTTAGTGATTAGTCTTAATAATTAACCCATAGCCGGAGGAGAAGAGGTGGATTCATGCCTTTCTCAAAGATATTTGCGCGTAAGGTAATATAACGAAGCCAACGGGAATTGAAACTCGGTCCCCCGATTAATAATTACGAGCCATTATTCATTACACAACACGCGCATTCAAAATAACAGCATCTGGTAGTTCTAAGCGGCCACCCATGTAGGATTTACGTTGCCTAACTTCGGTAATCATATGGGAAAAGAGCTCTTATCTCAGAACACATTTCGAAATTAAAAAAAAAAAAAAATGGAAATCCATTTTCACTCTTCAACGTCTTGTGATAACCAAGTCGAGCAAGAGACGATCTATATATTTAGCATCTACGGTCTGAGGATCGCTTAAAACGTGAAACTGACAATTAACATATAGTGTTGATTTGTATATATATAGAGAGAGAGACTGGTTCTTGTGAGAGGAACGCTAAACGCGTAATATAACGAGAATTGGAACTGCGTTTAATTTAGTGTTCCCCTAATGAGACTAAGTATAATTATATTTTTTAAATCAAAAGTAATAATTCGTGCCTGATAAGTTGGTAGAATAACGAAACTTAAGTTGCACTTCGAACGTAGGTATATGTATATTTATCGATATATACTTCTTAGATTTGTCTAAATTGAGCACTGTTTTGTTAACACCTTAAATTGATTAAATATTTATTCGCTTACCTGTGTATGCACGCTAACTCACGTATACATAGTTGCTAATATCTAGTTATTTGATTTATCCACGTCAAGATCTCTCTCTCTCTCCCCCTCTCTCTCTCTATCTATCTATCTATCTATCTATATATATATATATATATATATATATATATATATATATATATATATATATATATATATATGTATATATACAGAGAGAGAGAGAGAGAGAAATACAGTTACTTCACAAAGGAGTATGGAATCGTAGCTCTCAACAAGCAAGGCGTTGCTGCTGTGGATCCTGTGAATACTGTAGTTAAGTTACATAACTATAAAATAGGGTTTTATAGGATAGTGTTGTTAGTCCTTTGCAAATCGGCATTCAATTCTAAAGATATCATTCACCTAGACAGGCAACCCTGTCTGGTCTACAATTTAATTAATAACAGGCGAGATGAAAGAAATAATGGATTCAAAGGTTATTACGCAAAAGTTAACGTAATGAAATCAACTGGAGCTAAAACGTATCCCGCCAATAAATATATATATATATATATATATATATATATATATGTGTGTGTGTGTGTATATATATATGAAGAAATATACGTGCTATATTTATAGTATAAAGGGCTCAACATCAGAGATAGAGCATGTGTAAATATAAAAGTGAACATTGAAGTCAACACTTAGAGGCGACAGGCTGTTTCATGCTAGACGCAATTTCGTTGCCTGACGATTGCGTCTAGCATCAAACAGCCTGTCGCCTCTAAGTTTCAATGTTCACTTTTATATTGATATATATATATATATATATATATATATATATATATATATATATATATATATATATATATATATATACAGATGGATAAATGATCGTCTAAATAACGCAAAAATGAAAATAACACGTTTCATTTAAACAGATTTATTCAACAAAATTACAGAAAAATATCTTATTCAATAAAATCGCCATTGTCTTCAATCACGGCCTCCAGACGACTTTGGAATCTTCTGCAACTCTTCTGGACGATCTCCTTGTTTAAGTTGCTGAATGCTGGCATAATATTAGGTTGGTGCAAAAATAATTTCGTTTTCTCACATATTAACATATGTTAGAAAACGAAATTATTTTTGCACCAACCTAATACATGTCGTCAGATGATCTTTGGTGTTTCAAGGAGTAATCACGGGGATTGCCGTTTGGGGAGTTAGGTGGCCAGATGTAAGGTCTGTTGTGGTCGCAGAAATTGTCTGAGAGTCATGACTGGGTTCTACTTTGTGGCATATTGCAGAGCATCCTTGCCAGGCATAGGATCTTCCAGCAGCCACCATCTTGACACAGGGTTGCACTAGCTCCTCCAGGCAGTTTATGTAGGCCTCCATGCTGAGTCTAAGGCCCGAATGGAGGCATAACGTCGCCATCATTAGTGATCACTTCCAAAACCTCTGTAGTCGCCATTAGACTCATGCAGCTCTTTCCAAATC
>OZ010604.1:43549572-43622072 GCA_963932145.1 Acanthosepion lycidas
ATAGGAAATAAATGAAACCCTTCTGAAATGATAAATAACTAATTTATTAAGCTGAAACTGACACCATGTTGATGAATGACTATTTTTCCAGCTACCTCTAATTTTTTTATCCTATATTTAAAGTATCCTCATTCTTTGATGTGATAAGCAGTTCAAATGCTTCAATTACCTCTTCCTTATTGGAGAATGTTTTATTGCGTATGAAAAGCTCAAAATTCTTAAATAAGTGATAATGAGTAGGAGAGCTATCGGGTGAATATTGGGCATGAGATGAAATTTCATAATTCAGGCTATACAGCTTTTGAACAGTTGAGAAGCGTGCGACCGTGCGTTGTCGTGCAGTAAAATTGGGCGATCCCTGTTCATAAGTATAGGATGTTTCTTTTGCAATTTTTCATGCATACAGTTTCTTCAGAATGCAAAAATGGTTCTTTTTTCCTAATTTGTACTCATATGTGTAAGATTACTCGACATTGTTTCATTGTAATCATTTTCATTGCGCTTATGAGTAACAATATATTCAACCATTTTCCAAATTCTTCATCCTAATTTGTTTTGAATACTTTTGCATACACACCCCCATACGAGGTTGCTGTTATTGTTTTCCCTTGAGGCAAGAATGAATAATTAATAACCCCTTTGAAAGACCACCATACATGACCATGATTTTTTTTAGGTCACAGTGGGTATTGTTTTAGCGATTCACTAGCATCTGACCAATGGCTTACTCTCTTACTGTTGTCAAAGAGTATCTATTTCTCATCGCATGTAATGATTCAATGCAAAAATGTTTCTTTTTTTCAAATTTGTACTCATATGTGTAAGATTACTCGACATTGTTTTATTGTTATCATTTTCATTGGGCTGATGAATAACAACAATATTTTGAAAGGAAAATTATCTGAAAAGGAAAAGAGTTAGGAATAAGTCAATATTTTTTTATACTGAGGAGGTTACTATTAATTATTAGGTTGAACTTTACCAAAGAGTATCTAGAATTAGTTTATCATTTCTTCTATCCGAGAGTGTACCGTTTCAGTGTTTCATTTGGAATAATTCAACTAGAGAATTTCGGTTCCTTATGATTTTTCGCTTGAGGAACAAACATCCCACCCTTTGCGGCACTCTTTTCACTGGGAATGCTAACCTTTATTTTTTAATTTCAAATATATAAAGATTGCCAGGTAAAAGTCTAGAATAATGTCCCTTAAACAGGAGCCATAATTCGCGATGTAGTACTAGATGGCTATGTTTGCAGATGCGAATTATGAACTCTGTTTTATGGCCCAAATTCTAAACTTTTACTGATTGTCATCTGTTGTAAGAAAGATATAAGTTCAAATGTTTGATTGATCCTACGGCTTATCAACTCTTTACAGGTTATTTAAAACCAGAAAAAATATTTTAGATTGTGAGAATTTTTGTGACTTGACCGATTATATTCTTAATTGACATGGCATTTAAGAAAAAAAAAACAAAAAACGATTAGTACAGTCGAACACAAGGCTACAAGTTTCGGTCACCCAGTGAGGATCGTACTCACAATTTTAGTAATGGCCTGAGAGGCTAGAGGCTTCATCTAGAGGTTTTGCTGTGAGTTTAGGATTTGTGGGTAGTGAAACGGCTATCGGCATGGAAATTGGAATCGGTGATCCGAGTTCAAATTCCGGCCACGTCAATTGCAATCATATTTCGTACCCTTGGGGAAGATAAGAATCGGTTTCTTCACCTCGCACGGTTAATCATCACAACGGTCAGGTTTCTTTAGTATTGCGTGGCAGTTACTCTCGAAGACGGACAATTCTGAATGCAAAAGAGAGATGCGCTCCGTCAGTATATCTTGTCATTGTCTTGATGGTTGCACATGCAACATTTTACGACATTCATGAACATGATCGTGATCTTAAACATGAAAGACATTGTTGTCTAGACAGATTTCAATATAGATTTTCAAATTTCCGAAAATTCCCCAACAATGAATTAAACCAACATTGGAATAATTCCCTTTTGATAGGCCATTTCAATTGGGCTTAAAATCGCTGAAAACAAGGAAAATACTTTTATGACAAAATAACAATGTTTAAAATTCATGCGAATAATAAAATATTTTATTAAAAACTTTACATCAATTTAACAATGTATATATAAATAAAAAGAAAGAACAGTAAGATATATAATCCGGTGTTCTTATTGATATTTTTATTTTTACAAAATAGTGCTCAATGTAAATTTACAGAGCATTAACATTATAAATTAATTGATTTAAAATATGTTTTTTTTCGCTGCACAGTTCTAGCCATGTTTCAAAAATGGAAGCTGAAAACTCCGAATTTAATTTTGTAATTAAACTAAAGACATTAGTTCCATTTCATCCTCAAGCGAAAAATTCGCTTGAGGATGAAATGGAACTAATGTCTTTAATTTAATTACAAAATTAAATTCGGACCTTTCATTTTTGAAACATGGTTAGAACTGTGTAGCGAAAAAAAAGACATATTTTAAATCAATTAATTTATAACATCAATTTAACTATAGACGTTTTGTCGTTGTGCAAATACTAGCTAGCCAGTCTCCACAACAATTATATTGTTCTAATCCCAAGAGGTGCTCCGCAGTTGTTACCTTGTATCAGTTTAACATAACTTAAAACAAATTACTGAAGTTTTTAATTGATTATAAAACATTTCAGTTACCAGGTAAGAGAAAGTTTTGAATCAAAAATTTTAATTGGAAATTTTAAAATGGAATATTAGATTTTAAATCTAGTTTATTTTTCATTAAAAAAAATTAATTACAATTTTTTTCATTTAAATTTTGGCTCCAGGAAGAATATTTTAATGAGTTGGCATTCATTAACGCTAAAAGTTTATTTCGTGAAACGCAAGCAAAATTTTTTATAAGGTAAAAATAAACATTTCGAAAATAAAGACATTTACAATGCATTCGAAAGTATCAATTAAAGCGTCTTCCTGAAAACTTTCATTAAAATTTAAATTTTGTTGAATTTTCTAATTATCCAAACAATATATGACCTTTTCTCTCACTGTTTGGTTTGTGGATCTGTGTCGCTAAAAATATTAATTGCTAGGAAATAACTTTTTTAATAAAATTTATGTTTTTGAAAATTTCAGTCGTTTGATGGATGTATATTTTCTAAAATATTCTAACCATTATCATCATAAGCCCTATTCCGACAGAAAGTAGCCAATCAGGGATCTAATTAGATTCTTGTTTCCAGGCAACATCTGACTCCTTAAAATTCTTCCTTGTCTCTGCTTTGTGATTTATTCATACAAATTCCTTAGATAAGTTACTATTTTCCTATACCCTCTTTCCTCAGTATTGTGCTTTCCAGAACGCTCTTCCTCAGAATTTATGCAAGAAATTTCAACACCCTCTTTCTGATTTTAAGTTTTTTCTTTAGAACCATTCTATTCTTATAATGCTGTTCGCAGAGAATATCACGGAGCAATACGAGATTCTATAACCCAAAAGAAAGCGAAGAAAATAAAAGCCAATAGAACCCGTAATAAAATATTCTAATTGCAGATATAAAGAAAATATAAAATATAGTAAAGCTAAAAATATTGAACCGTCATTTTCAATTGGGTCGTGCCTTTGCTATGAATAAACGCAGTATGAACGAAAAAAAAATCGCCTTTACAATAGGGTCTGCTACACTTAATGTGTTAAAAGAAGTAGATCAGAAAATTTGATTCTTTTGTTTTTTACCTCCTACCAACCTGTTGTAGGTTATTTAAAGCCAGAAAATACATCTGGATGGTAAGACTTTTTTTTTAGCCAACGATTTACTAATACAAGTTCTATTAATTAACCCACGGCGGGGGAAGAAGAGGAGAATTCACATCATTCCCAAGGGTATTTGTGCGAAAAGTGAATATAAGGAACACAAGCAGATTTCGAACTCGACTCTCATATGTCCAATTCCAAGCCGTTATCCATTGAAATATGCAAGCTTACAATCCCTGGTATTTCCAAGCGGTCACTCATCTAGGTACCAACTAGGATCGAATTAGCTCAAATACGGTGATAGTACGGGAACCTGTATTTCAATGCTTGGATGCCCGAGTAGCCATCCTAATCGCACGTCCAAGCTTACAGCACCTGGTATTCTTAAGCGGTCACCCATCTAGGTACTAAGCAGACTCGACGTTGCTTAACTATACGGTGATAGTATGCGAACATGCGTGTCAACATGAAATGGCTGTAAACCATCCTAATCGCACGTCCAAGCTTACAGCACCTGGTATTCTTAAGCGGTCACCCATCTAGGTACTAAGCAGACTCGACGTTGCTTAACTACGGTGATAGTATGCGAACATGCGTGTCAACATGAAATGGCTGTAAACCATCCTAATCGCACGTCCAAGCTTACAGCACCTGGTATTCTTAAGCGGTCACCCATCTAGGTACTGAGCAGGCTCGTTTGGCGTTTTCACGTGATATAGTCTTAAGCCTAGAGCAGAAGAGAAAACCTCTTAATGGAATAAGATTTGCATGAGAAAGTATGCAGAAAGGATTCGCTAAAAATCTAAGAGCATAAATGAATCTATTAATACATACCATTTGAATATTAATCACAATGTTTATCAATATCTCAGATGAAACTGCATTTTTTTTTTAATCATTTAACCCCAATCAAAGCCATAAATCCAGTAAGATGCATCGGGTTACTGCGAGTGAAAAAGAATGAGAAAATTTTAGAAAGTACAGGATGACAGAAGATGGCGATTGTCGTTGCATTTAAACTGTACTTGACGAGAAGTCCCGGATAAGAAACTATCAGAATACAACATATGGTTGCATCTAGCTAGTTTTACAGTAAGGCAGCGAGACCTAATATCATATATAGTAGGACAGTTAAATTCATTTTGTCGAGACACCAAGAAGGAAAGCTTATCAGAACAATAGCCATGAACATATTTATAGAAAAGACAGAGTGATGCCATGTCACGTCGGTGAAAAAATGGCTGAAGCCGAGATGCCAGGACAGGATCGATTACATTACAAATCCTTCTTTGAACTTTGTCAAGAATCTTGAGATATATAGTAGGAGCATTAATTCAGATGTGACAGCAATATTCGATAAACGGACGAATGGTAGATTTAAAAATGTGCAAGACGGATTCTGACGAGAAAAATTACCAGGCATGACATAGTGGATCAACTTTCCTAGCGATAGACTAAGCAACTGCTTCAATAGAATCACCTCACTTCATGTCAGTGGAAAACGTGATCCCAAGAAGACGCAATGAGCTTCCCTCATGGAGGTTAGCATCAGCCATGATGATAGTAGACATAAAAGTTTCTCTGTAGTGTTTAAATGAAAGCGGTTTCGTTTTGGACGTCTTAAAATTTACTAGCCATTCCTTACAAAACACAGTTTTTAACATATAAAGTTGCTCTTACGTTAACAATAGACCTATAGATTTAATAACATTTCTAGAACATTCAGGTCGAGTGACAGATATATATATATATATATATATATATATATATATATATATATATATATATATATATATATATATATATATATTAAATAAATGGAGGGTCTACTTAAATACGATTATCCACTAAAAATAACGTTTAAAGTGATGAAAATTCTTTTGGAATAATAAAAATCTTGCCTTAGAAAAATTCGTTTTGTTTACGCTTGGATACGAAACAGTGCAGATATGAAATATTTCAGATCTATGACGAGAGGTGTTTCGCTTAAAGAAAACAATTCGAAGGTTCAAATGTAGCCGGAGAGCGTAAATTTTTTTAAGAAGATCTCTTGAACGTTTAGACCGGTAGACGAAAATAAATAAATATACCGCTTAATAAATAAACAGAGCGTCGACTCAAATAGGGGTATACACTAAAAATAACTTTTAAAATGATAAACAAAGCTCATCTTAGAGACTAGTAGGCTAGTATAATGGGCTCAATGTTGACCGAGTACCCCACTACTCTAGCCTTATGCCAGACTAGGGCGAATTTGTTTTTAGTGCTATGACCTTTCAGGATGTGGGCGATCATAGCTTTTCATTTATTCCTTTTCTTATCTGTGACTTGCCATGAATTCTTCAGAAGATAGTCAAGAGGTTTCCCATTGTCTTTCTACTGTTTGGAATTCAGTATCTTTCTAGGCTTAGTTGCCACCCATGGGCAGAGATCCCAATCTACACTGATATTTAAACCAGAGATAAAATATGTATTGATGCCTTTCTCGAGAACAGGTTTTCTGGTATTTTTGGACTCACAGTTCTACATTAGACATCACTTATACAACTTATGTATATTTAAATTTCAAATGAGACGCTCCAAAAATTCCAGAATGTTGCTAATTCGTTCTGGTCAACAATAATGACCATATTTAGTTTGTTCATAATGACTGAAACGATCAAAAGTCCTTAAACAAAACCATGAAATTTGTTTACCCACAATTTCGATACGAATATACAGTAACCTAGGTGGACATTGGAAAAATACACGTAAAAATTAAGCAGACAGATCCCTTGTAGGATAAATTGAATAAAACTTATTTAAATGAACTTTTGCTGCCGAACAATGCATTGTAAAAGATGCGATGGGTAAATTATCGCTATTTTATATTTTTAATTTCATGCATTTTGCCGACGGCACAAAATAGTAGGGTCAGTTGGGTACCGTCTGTGAGATAAAAAAACGTAATTCCGCCAGAAATTTAGAACTGACATGATTTACTGCATGACATTCGCGTTGCTTCCAACTAATACGAACGTTTCGGATTCTTTGAGTGTCAATCTGGAGAGAGTGCAAAGGATTCGGAAAGAGTTGGACGAGTCTGATATTGATTACGAAGGTACAGCACTCACTCTGATCGCTTGACCAGAAAAGTATTCCAGAATTTGTTGGTGAGGGCCTCAGACTCAACACGGAGACCTACATAAAGTGCCTCGAGGAAGTAATGATGCCCTGGGTCAAGTGGGTGGCTGCTGGAAGATCCTGTCTGACAACAGGATTTTGCACCATGCCAAACAAGCAGGGGAACCCAGTCATAGCCATCAGACAATTGCTGCGATCACATAACCCCTTACATCTGGCCACCTAACTCCACAGACTCCAACTCCCTTGATTATTATGAGTTGGGCGCAGTAAGGCTACAGACCAACAAAACTCATTTTAACACCAAAGATGAATTGAAAGCAAGGATTATGGCAGCATTCACCAACTTAAACAAGGAGACCGTTCAGAAGAGTTGCAGGGGATTCCGAAGTCGTCTAGAGTCCGTGGTTGAGGCGAATGGCGATTTTATTGAATAAATTTACTCTTTAGTATTTCAAGATATTTTTGTGTCATTTTGGCAAATATATCTGCTAAAATAAGATGTCACTTTTATTTTCATTTTTGCATCGGTTTGATGACAATTTATCCATCGCACCCTCTATGTATGTGTGTTATATGTACTGGAGCATAGAGTGAGGTTTTATGAGATTTTTACGCAAAAAATAGGGGATAACGCTATACACAATTTACTTTTTAATCATGTAAAAAGTCATTTTCGGTGACTTAAAAAAAATCTAATTCTTCATTTATATAAGGTGTTTGCTAACATTAAGTGGCATACATAGTGGATAAACTTTTGCTTTTCATGTATCGACAAAAAGGTATGCAAATTCGGTAGCGTACAAGGCAGCTACCGTAGTCAGGCATGAACGCAAAGAAAAATACGGTATCTAAATCTTCATATCAGATGTTTTACAGTATGTAGTTTGTCTCACCAATTTGTGGGTAGCATTGTTTTTATCGATTGATTCGTTTGCATGTTATTTAAAGACAAAATATTTTTTAGAATATAAGAATGTTTTTTGGGGAGATAATAGTGGACTGGTGTTACTAATTAACCCATAAGTAGTGGGACAAGAGGTGAATTCATACTTTTCCCAAGTATATCTGCAATTAAGTGAATATAACGAACCCAACGGGAATTGGAACACGGTCCTTCGTTTAACAATTCCGAGCCATTCCCCATCATATCACCAACACATCCCAGCTTGCATCACCTAGTATTCCAAAGCGGTCACCCATCTAGGTACTGACTGGACTCGACGTTGCTTAACTACAGTGATAGTACGTGAACCGGCGTTCAACACGATATAGCTGTAAGCCATCCTACTCGCACGGCCAAGCTTACAGCACTTGGTATTCTTAAGCGGTCACCCATCTAGGTACTGAACAGGCTCGACGTTGCTTAACTACGGTGATAGTACGCGAACCGGCGTTTCAACATGATATAGCTGTAAGCCATCCTACTCGCACGGCCAAGCTTACAGCACTTGGTATTCTTAAGCGGTCACCCATCTAGGTACTGAACAGGCTCGACGTTGCTTAACTACGGTGATAGTACGCGAACCGGCGTTTCAACATGATATGGCTGTAAGACATCCTAATCGCGCGTCCAAGCTTACAGCACCTGGTATTCTTAAGCGGTCACCAATCTAGGTACTGAACAGGATCGACGTTGCTTAACTACGGTGACAGTACGCGAATCGGCGTTTCAACACGATATAGCTGTAAGCCATCCTACTGGCACGTCCAAGCTTACAGCAACTGGTATTCTTAAGCGGTCAATCATCTAGATACTGAGCAGGCATAACTCCGTATCGCGTACTATCGTACGGAACCGGTGTTTCAACGTGATGCGGCAGTCAGTTATCTGCTATAAATTATTTCCAGGATGATGCCCAGTACTGCAATATTTGGGAACAGTAGGCTTACTAATCCTGCTCAGATGCTGGGGTCGATTTATGCGCGAACTATATGAAAAGAATCAGGTTTTTCACAAAACATTCAGGCGTCGCAGTATAGATGAAGTAGACTTATACACGAGTATATACGATATATATATATATAGTGTGCGTTAAAATATAAAATGATTTGAAATTGCTTTTGTCCGTAAAGTATAATCTAAATTTACTGGGTTGTTTAATTTTACATGAAATTTATTCGCTAAAAGACATGTTCATTTTTGCTTTAAGAGTAATCAGCTTTGGTTTGGCTTGTTTTAATTTACGGCATATCAACTTCAATGGGTCATTTAATGCCGACAAGATTTTTATTGCTGGTAATATTTTTTTTTCCAAAATGCATTGCGCTGGTGGTATTTTTCTTCCCCAAAAATGTATTGCTGGTATTAAGTTTTCTCCAAAAATTCATTGCTAGTAATATTTTTACAAAAATGAATTGCTGATATTAAAACTTATTTTTATACTTTCATAGTGTTTTGATCCCAGTTTGTGGGTTAACTATTTACCCATAGTTGGGAACCTAACAGGCGCTACCACGCCGGGTTAGAATGGGCCTGGGAACACCAGCAATTAAGAGGTGGTTCCACGCTACTCAAAACCTCCTGATCAAAGGTCTTGCTGTCGGATGTAGTTTATCGTCTTACCCAGGACGCGGATGTAGTTTATCGTCTTACCCAGGACGCGGACGACGTAGTTTATCGTCTTACCCAGGACGCGAATGTAGTTTATCATTATACCCAGGATGCGGATGTAGTTTATCGTCATACCCCGGACGGGGAGTAATCAAAATGCAAATTAAAAATCCTGTATCTTTTTGTATGAAATGATGAAAGGAAGCAAAAACATCTCGTAACTAATAAACATTAATAAACAGTAATAATATTAGGTTGGTGCAAAAATAATGTCGTTTTCTCACATAGTAACATATGTGAGAAAACGACATTATTTTTGCACCAACCTAACAGTTAGAAATAAAAAAAAAACAAAAAAAACTGGCAATTGTAAGTTCTGTCTCTGAGTCTGGTAGTGCTGAAACATCGCATATTTGATTCTGTGGAAGAAACGGGCAATTCGGTTTCTTCTTCTTCTTCTTCTTCTTCTTCTTCTTCTTCTTCTTCTTCTTCTATGTACCCTGTCATAATAGGACGCTGGCGATTATGGCTCTCCACAATTTCCTCTCTTTTGTAGCTCTTAATAACTTTTATCATCTTAGCATTTCTCACAAACCCTGCTTCGCCGTCCATTCACTCAAGCTCGCCAAGTAGGTTATGCTTTGCTTACCTTCAGTCTGTCCTTATGAGTATCGAATTTCTCAAGTTCTCTTTCCTCATTATTTGCCCTAGAAATTTCAACTTGATGTTAAGTATAACTGTCCTTTTTGTAGCCATTGTTTCTAGAACTTCATTGCTCACATGGCACTTCTAGCATCCTTCTGCAGAACTACATTTCTGTTGCCACTTTATCTGTGAGGAGGTTCCCCGGCATTCGATGATGATGCCACGTAACAGTTCTGTAGCCTTTCCTTTGTTTCTAACGATAGTTTTTTTTCTGTTTTGGTGATAAGGGTTATCTCCCCTGAGCTTGTAAATCACAATGAGACGAATCTACTCTCGTCGGCAAAATAAAGGGTTCGGTTTGAAATTCTAAGTAGGTTATGGAGCATGAAGACAAAAAAAAAAAAAAAGACTAGGATCGAAGGCTATAATTTTAGCATTTTGGTCCGTATCGCAAAGGACATAATAATGATAATTACTCATCTAAAAAATACCAACAAAACTTTAATTGTTTTGCAAGAATCTAAGTAGTAATGCTGGTCCAAATATCAAAACATACACTACACTGCTCTTTATCTCTCTGTATTTATGAGGTGACGTATTGTAACTATTTGCACTATTTACATTGTTCGGACATATGTCCTCATGTTTCTTGTCATATTCACAACATTTCGGTCGTTGCACGCTCCGGCCTACTTCAAGTGATTTGAATTTCGAACCGAAACTTTTATTTCGTCCACGGGGGAAGATTGTTCTAGTTCCACGTGTCATGCCTCGCCCGGATATCTAGATTTCAGTTATTTCCCTTTAGTAACTCAACTCTCCAAGTTTTTGTTCATGTCTGCTGTGTCCAAGTATTGAACTCACAACTCTTTGGTTCAAGTCACTGGATTACTTCAGCCAACACCGTGAATATGAAATCGAAGATGCGGACAATGGTCCGAAATATGTAAATAGTTTAAATAAAGTTCTCTTTGCTTATTTTTAACAAATATAAACTGTCAACAATTTATTTGGCTTATTCGGGAATGAAAATGGTTTATTTTTGGTACTAACAGAAACCACGTGACTTGAGGACTTTCAGTAGTAGCAACAACTAAAAAGAATAGCTAATATAACTCAAATAATGACATAATGACGATGTTGACATTCGACACTACTTCAAGTAAAAGGTTAAGAAATAAACTCCCATCAATACTGGAAAGATTGATAACAGTGGAATTGAGAAACCAATTTTCCAGAAAGATTGATTTAATAGAAAAATTTTATATATTTCAATCGACAATAACACGGATCGAATGCTTCCTTATAAGGAAATGACTAATGTTACCAATGAATAAAGTATTTACGGGTCAATTTTAATTGACTTATTTTGAATTTAAAAAATATGGGCCTTATCCGAAGTAAAACTATAAGATATAAAAGGAAAATCGTCAGATTTTGGTGGTGAAAACTACTAATCCGCTTCATATTTTCAGTTGAAGGAAAATCCGATAATCAGATTATGTTACTAAGGGACACAAGTGAAAATTGTATTTGAACTCAAAAGATTTTTTCATTGCTTGATTTGTGGTTTGTTATCATTGTTGTCGATAGTATTCTGTTTCTTTCTTTCTTTTTTTCTTTCTTTTTTCGTCATTTTTAACGTTTCTTTTTTTTTTTCTATGCCATTTCCAACTTTTCTTTATTTTTTTTAATGAGTGAACAATTTAATAATCCTCGACCTAAAATATTTTGTTTGGTGGGTTGTTTAGTCTTTAATTGTTTCTAAGGTGGAATAGAAAGGAAGGAAGAAAGAAAGAAAAGATCAAAAGAAAGAAAGAAAGAAAGAAAGAAAGAAAGAAAGAAAGAAAAAAAAGAGCAAAAAAGCAAAAGTAAGAAAGAAAGAAAAGAAAGAAAGAAAGGAAGAAAAAGAAAGAAAGAAAAAAGGAGCGGAAAAGCAAAAGGAAGAAAACAGCAAAAGAAAGAAAGAAATGAGCAAAAGAAAGAAGTTAAGAAAGAAAGAGAAGAGTAAAAGAAAGTAAGAAAGAAAGGAGCAAAAGAAAGGAGCAAAAGAAAGGAGCAAAAGAAAGAAAGAAAGAAAGAAAGAAAGAAAGAAAGAAAAGAGCAAAAGGAAGTAAGAAAAAAGGAGCAAAAGAAAGAAAGAAAAGAGCAAAAGGACGAAAGAAAGAAAGAAAGAAAGAAAGAAAGAAAGAAAGAAAGAAAGAAAGGGGCAAAAGAGAGAAAGAAAGGGGCAAAAGAAAGAAAGAAAAATGTAGTGCAAAAGAAAGAAAGAAAAATGTAGTGCAAAAGAAAGAAAGAAAGAAAGGAAGAAAAAAGAAAAGGGAAAAAGAAAAGAGCAATAGAAAGACAGGGGCAAAATAAATAAATAAATAAATATTATTTCTATCTTTCTTCATCATTCCTAACCGTTTTTATGTGACTTTCCTATCTTTTTTCTTTCTTTCATTCTTTTGATTTATTCAATCGATCCCTTTTTACTTACTTACACAAGCCTAACTATTTTTCTTTCCTTCTTTAGTTTTCTTGATCATTACCAGATATTTATGTGAATATCTTTCTTTCTTTTCCTTGATTCAGTGGATACATTTTTTCATCACTTTCTGCATAACCCTAATTATTTCTTACCATTCTTTATTTCTGTGCCATTCTCGACAATTTTTTTTATTATCTTTCTTTCATTCTTTCTATTGTTTTCCTTCCCGAGTTTCTTTATTCCCATTAACCCCGGCGTTATTTAGTTTCCTTTTTACTTTTCGTCTTTTCCATCCGGCTGCCTAAATCATTTGGATGCCTGTTAGTAACAACATAAACCTTGGTAGAAACAAGAAATACGATGATTCTGACGAGCTTGGAACTAAGCCATCTCAAAATAATCCGCAGCAGATGTCAAATATTCCTACCATCCTGACTCAATTAGTGGATTAACATCATATGAAAATGGGACAACGAAAGCAACAACAATGATAGTATTCACTTTGCTTAAATGCTAACACCGTTTCCCCACGACGCCAGTTTTTAGTAACTGCTTTCCCATGTCAATCTGAATATCTTCCATTTTTTTCTTACCTTTCATTTATCGAAAGCCTCATTCATCAAATCGTAATTTGACCAGAATCGTTTTCGTAATGATAACATTACTTAAATTGAGGATATTTGCTATATCGTTTGGGGTTCTGTCAAGGTTGGCTATGAGAGTAGCAGCATAGTTGCTTAATTGAAAGATTGATTAATTTACTACGGATTATCAACACTTTGCAGATTATTTAATACCAGAAAATATTTTTAGATTGTGAAATGATGTCGTGATAAAAGTCAGTAATTAATCCATAGCTAGGAGAGGAGTTACAATACTATATGGCCGTAAGCCTTTCAAGGTTGTTTTTAAGTTTTCACTAACTCTATCTCTTTTCGCTATAATTGTGACATTGAGGAGAAATTTTGTCAAAATAACTCGTGCACAGAGAAGCGGGTTCATGCCTTTCGTAATAGTATTAAAGTTAAACTAATATAAACAGACTTAAGTAAAATTATAACTTAAGATGATATTTTTATGCTGTGAATACCATAGATAGTCGGAAACCTGTGTGACTTAGGTTCAAATTTTACCATGGTCGATTTGTTAAGGATGTGACTTCCTCATAATACTGTCATAGAGAGACGATCTCAGAGAGCTGTACCGTTGGAAGGTACTGGAAAACCATACCATTGTTTGATCCAAATGAGTGAACTTTAACGACCTTTCTTCCTTGTCCCCTCGACCACATGATTGGCTGCTCTATTTTACTATTTTACTGCTGAAATAGCTAGATTTCTTTTTTAATAGTATCTTTTCTCGCAGTTTTCACCTGTGGAACTCTTTTCCGATTTCCTACTTCTGTGCCACCTACGTTCTTCAAAAATTTTAATTCAACGTCAATCGCCATCTTCCTTCTTCCTAAACCCTCTTCTTTTATTTTCATTTTGCCTCATTAAGGTTTTCTCATTCTCTTTCACTCCCAGTAACCACTTTCATAGTAGCGTCATTATCGTCTTATTTGGGGCGAAATGTTTAAAAAAAGAAATACTCAGATAGACGAAACACTTCGGGCGCCGTTAGTGTTTCCGCTACCACGAAAGTATAAGTGAATGATTTATTTTTATATCTGGGACGTTTTAAGATGTCTTATAAATCTTAAAATTTTAGCATTGATGTTAAAATTGCAACGGCATGGACAGCATTATTAGAAGTGAATGCTAATATTTGGAAGTTAAAAATGGAAAAAAATATGTCTTATAATGCACTCATAAAGTCAGCAGTGTAAACAGTTCACGTATTCCAGATCAACACACAGACGACATAGGAATAAGAAAGAACTGGATTGAGTATGGATAACAGAAATGGTTGGAGATATGTGGTAGAAGTGTTCGTTTGAGCGTGATCAAAGTGATCGATTTCTTCATTTTCGTTATGCTTGGCTACAACAGTATATTTCTTTATCCTGACGGATAGGTAAGAAAAGGATTCTTCAGATAGTATTGTAATCTGGTGAAACATGAAAGTTAACAGGCTATTGGAATTGGCAAGTGAATGATTTAGCCTGAGATTACTATACACATATAATTTTACACACATGCGCACATACACACACGTATATATATATATATATATATATATATATATATATCTATATATATATATATACATATATATATATATACATATATATATACATATATATATATATATATATATATATATATATATATACATATATATATATATATATATATATATATATATATATATATATATATATATATATATATGTGGTATTTATCAATCCACACACGAGGATTGAATGTGGCACAAGGCCTTATATATATATATATATATATATATATATATATATATATATATATATACAGGGTGTTTCAAAAAGAATACGCCAAAATCATCACGTGATGTGTCAAAAACGAAAAAATTTACAAACCTCTAGCATGAACACATGTGTTGTATATACATTCAAGTTTCATTTCATGTTTTAGAAGTGCTCAATGTGGCCACCACCGGCAGCGCGGACAACATCAAGCCGATATGAGAATTCCTCCCAAACGCGCCTCAGCATGTCACGGTCCACCATGTTGATTACAGCTGTTATTCGATCTTTCAAGTCATCGATACTTGCTGAAAGTGCTGGAACATAAACTTGGTCTTTAACATACCCCCCACAAGAAAAAGTCACACACAGTGAGGTCCGGGGATCTGGCAGGCCAAGCACAGAGAGAAGATCTTTAGCACCTCTCCTCCCAATCCATTGCTGAGGCACGTTTTCATTCAGATAAGTACTAACCCCGAGATACCAATGGGGTGGTGCTCCATCTTGAAAAATGAAGTCATTCGAATCTGCTTGCAGTAAAGTGAATAGCCAGTTTTGGGTGCTCTGTTCCCCAAATGCACACATTGTGACGATTGACTGTGCCTCTCAAATGGAAATTCGCTTCGTCACTAAAAACTAAACGTGAAAAGAGAGTTTCATCACCTTCCCCCATCTCCAGCATTGACTCACAGAATGTCCTCCGCATCACCTTGTCATAATTAGTAAGTGCTTGGACGAGGCTTAGTTTGTATGGTTTCATGTGTAATAGTCTCTTTAACACATGCCAGACAGAGGTATGAGGGATGGCAAGCTGAAGACTTGCTCGACGTACGGACTTACGTGGGCTGCTCTCAAATGCATCATGAATCCTCTCCACTTGCTCCTCTGTAACACGTGGTCTTCCAGGACTCTTTCCTTTGCACAGGCACCCACTCTCTTTAAACTGTTTAACCCACCGTCGAATGCTCTCACGATGGGGCGGATCAATGCCGAATTCTGTTCTGAAAGCACGCTGCACCGTGACAATGGCGTTTGGTTTCGCGAACTCAAGCACGCATAATGCCTTCTGCTGAGGAGTCGCCATTTTGATTGATCTTCCCACAATTCAGCTGCACCAGAAGCGGAGAAAATGACGCTTAATCAAACTTTGATAACTACTCTATCAAATAACCACTGATTCAGTCCACTACAATGCTATAGACCTGAAAAAACAGCGTAATGATTTTGGCGTATTCTTTTTGAAACACTCTGTATATATTTTGAACAATAAAAAAATTAGTATCTTTAGACACACTGGGTTGTAGATTAATATTCTTTCGTTTTTTTTTATTATTATTCCATTTAGATTCCTCTAATATATATATATATATATATATATATATTATAAACTAATTGTTTGTTAAATGTTTTTTTTCGCTACACAGTTCTAACCATCTTTCTTTTTATTCATATATATATATATATATATATATATATATATATATATATATATATATATATATATATAATCAAGTGAGGAGGTTATAGTTGTTCCAACGAGAGAAAAGTGTATATATTAAAAAGAAGAGAGAAATCGCAAACGTTTTTGGTTGTAATGTCGATTTAAAAAAATATATATTATGCTTTATTTTCCATAATTTTGCAACGGGTTTCGGGTCTCACGACCTTCTTCAGCCAAAGATTTTATATTTCTACGTATTATTAAAAGGAATTAATTTTTCTTATTTTTTCGATGTTAAATATTCTCGATGTTAATCATTCTCTTTTTTGTGTGTTAGACAAATGTCTTCCTTGAACTGGCAGTGAGAAAGTTCTTCTGCATGAAGGGTAATAAAACAATTAAGACTGGCCCGAGAAAGGGTGCGGAAAGATATGTGTATCTTATCTTTTAATGACCTCTGTATGTGCGTATATATGTGTATACTAATTCCTTATAATAAGATGGTATGTATGTATGATGAGGGGATATACGTATACATACGCATGCTGACAGAAACATACACAATACAAAAAATATAATAAAAAATTATCATATATATATATATATATATTATAATTTTTTATTATATATATGTATGTATAGGGGTATTTAAAAGCATCAAAATAAAAAAACAACTTCACACAATCTGTCCAATCAAATTTCTTTTCAGAGTGTCATTTTGAATATATATATATATATATATATATATATATATATATATATATATATATATATATATATATATATAAGTAGTATCACATTTGTACCCCGTGGCGTCCGAATCTATTTAAATCCTCTTGTGAAGGTTTAAAATAATTAAAGTGTTTTTAAACCGTACAGATTTTTGGTGTCTGAGCTGTATCTTGTTTAGCATGTGTCTGAATCTGACACTGCCTGCAAGGTAATTGTGCAGTGTCCTTGGCTATAAGAGAAAACGTTGAACATTCTTTAAAAATTTATTTCTTAATTAACATAAATTACTTCGTATCAATCTTCATCGACTCATGTGGACCAACGTACTTGAGTTCAACTTCTCTTAAATTTTCTTAATTAATCAATCGCCGCCTCCCTTGCAATGACGTATCAATTATCTATCCACTCAAATATAATAATTGATCCTCCCGAGTATTACCACCCACAGAAAAGCTTTCATGTTCCCTGATTTATAACGTTATCGATAGAAATTTAGTCGAAAATATGTTTGGTGTTTTTTTCCTAAGACTGAATCTTCTATAATTTTATTTCACGAAACTATTCTATCAAGACACTTAGTCAATTGACACATACACCCACAGACACACACATACAGAGATAGATAGATAGATAGATAGATAGATAGATAGAGAGAGAGAGAGAGAGAGATTGAGATTTTGTTATACTTTGATACTCTTCGTAGCCGAGGAGTAACGCAAACCGGTTCATCCTAAAAAGGGAGAGACGGTTTCGATTTCTTTATTAAATTTTCTCGAATACGCAGTGTGACAGACGCAATACACAATGTTTAAAAGAAAAAATTGTGCGTCCATTTCAAATACTAGTATCCACTATCATATCTTTTGAAGTAGTAAAATTGTTGGATTAAACTAAATCTATTAATTTCTTTAGAAATATATATATATATATATATATATATATATATATATATAATTGAACATAGAAGTCAACAGTTAGTGGCGACAGTCTGTTTCATGCTAGATGCAATCGTGGCCAGACGATTGCATCTAGCATGAAACAGACTATCGCCTCTAAGTGTTGACGTCTATGCTCACTTTTATATTTACACACGCTTTATCGCTGATATTGAGCACTTTATCCCATAACTATGGCACATCTTAATACTATATTTATTCATATATATATATATATATATATATATATATATATATATATATATATGAAATAATTTTCATTTAAAAATATGATTACATCGCGACACAGAAAATATGATTCAATTTAAAAATAAAAATAACTGCTAAGAACATCGAATTATAAATATTAAGGTATTCAAAAGCATCAAAATAAAAAACAATTTCACACATACTGTCATATGAAATTCATTTACAGAATGTCATTTTGAATATATACATATATATATATATATATATATATATATATATATATATATATATATAATTATTTATTTAAAAATTATAACATAAATATGTTATAAAATCACAACAAAAATGGCCATTTTGTTTCAACACCTCCGCTGTCTTATCAAGTGATGATGTTGAATGTAAAATAAATGATTTTAAAATCGAGTACTATATATATATATATATATATATATATATATGAGAGGTATCAGTGGTATAAAATAACTGAAGTCTTTGATAGGTTACTAATATCAAAAGGGAGATAGAATGCACGTTTATCCAATTCGATATTTGTCACTTTTACCCGTCCATCACCGAAAATCTATTAATGTCTGCCGTCAATTTAGTAAAAATTTTCCGTCCTATTATCGATCCGTAAATAAAAATCATAAAGCAGGAGGAAACATCTATATTATTCTGTCATGGTTATATGTGGACCAAAAGAAATAACATACAATTTAACATTGCTATGGGGACATTTGATTCTGCTAAGACATGCGAACTTCTTGAAATTTTCTTATTATGGTGACTAAGATTCGTTGCCGACATTAAGGACCCCTGATTTTACAGAGATGACGGTGTAATTCTACTCCGTGAATCAAGTTCAAGAAATATAGACAAATTGAGAAAGGAACTGATAAATGATTTCAAAGATCACGAGCTAAATATTATCTCAACCAACAATGCTAATGTGATCAACTTTCTCGATGTGACCTTGGACTGGTTATTACAAACCATATACTAAAGATCTATATAATCACAGATACGTTAATAAAGAAACTAACCATCCTTATAATACTGTAAATAATTTACATAAATCAGTCCAAGTTAGATTATCTACCATCTACAGCAATAAGGAAATATATGATAATAATAAAATTAAATGTATAAAAACTTTAGAAATAAATAGCCATAAAGTAAAAAAAAAACAGGTAAAAAGGTAAAAATAAACTAATATCCTCAAAAAATTATTACATATATGCACAACCAAAGTCCCTTTCTCCGACCATAATTGTAAGATCTACACTCAAACTAACGGTGTTGGTATGGGAAATCTGCTTGGCCCGTTCTTTTATAATTACTACATGTCCCACGGAGAAAACATAATATTTTAAAAAGTCACTGAAATTAAAATATATGTCCGCTACGTTGACGATATTTTTATTTTAGCTTAAAACACGCAAGAAATAAATAATCTCAAAACCACATTTGAAAAAAAAAAAAAACCCTGTCCTTAACTTTATCTATGGACTTAGACGTTCTCGTAGAATACAGTAAAAACACTTTCATCAACTCATTGTACAAAAAACCCACAAGCAGAAACTCTTGCCACCTTAATTTTAAGAGTGAATGCCGACTGAGATACAAAATAGCAGTGATAAAAAATTCTTAAAAAGCGTATACGAGAATTCATCCTTTCGTCTAATTTTCCTTAAAGAATTCAACAATGCAGAACAGATACTAGTTAACAATAGTTTTCCTAACTACCTCATCGACCACCAGATTAGACTACTTATTTCCAAAATAAATAATAATGATACATAAATATCTTCTACAAAAGATACTGCACATCAACTATAAGCAAAATGAATCTTCACTTAGAAACTTTATAAAGAAAAATACTACCCCAGTTGACCCGAACAAAAAAAAAATTAAATTTTTTATCTATTATCCAAACAACTAACATTTCCTAACAATATATATTTATTTTTATTGTATTTCTCCAGTTTTCGCATCAGTATTGTGCTGGAAATTGTGGATAAACTGTCTGAAATTCATATTTTGTTATATTTGTTCAACTACTTTCGACTTTCGCAGTCATTATCAAGAACCGATGTGATGTCTGTGTGGTAGAATTCATTTGTCTACATCTTGGCTTTAAATTAATTTTGTAGAGTAGTTTCACTGTGGAGGCTTGTATTTGTACTAAGCCGGTCCTAAAATAGGTTCGACGTACAAAACGTTGGGAACTTGATATAATAGGTAATCTAGTTGTGGTGGCTGATACTTTAGTATCCGAGTAACGGTCGTCCGACATCGACTGACTGACCAACGATATTTAGTCACCCCCCACGAGGGTATCATGTGACACAAGGCCGGTTTAACGTGGGATCTCCGAGCCCGTGAGCTCGGCCAAAAATATGCCCATATGCCAAAAATATGCCCATTGAAGCCGTATAAACGGGTTCAGAGTCGGTTTACCTCCCCGAAAGAGACTCCTCCCTTCGGCGAAGTCTCTTTCGGATTCCTCCCCGCCCGAAGGCAGAGAGTTCAACCGATCAGCCGGTCGACCGACATCGACTGACTGACCAACGATATTTAGTCACCCCACCCCACCCCACGAGAGCATCATGTTGAACAAGGCCGGTTTAACGTGGGATCTCCGAGCCCGTAGGCTCGGCCAAAAATATGCCCATTGAAGCCGTATAAACGGGTTCAGGGTCGGTTTACCTCCCCGAAAGAGAATCCGCCCTTCGGCGTAGCCTCTTTCGTGTTCCTTCCCGCCCGAAGATAGAGAGTTCAAACGATCAGCCAGTCGACTGAGTGACCAACGATATTCAGTGACCCCCACCCACGAGGGCGTCATGTGCCGCAAGGCCTTTTTAACGTGGGATCTCCGAGCCTGTGGGCTCGGCCAAAAATATGCCCATTGAACCCGTATAAACGGGTTCAGGGTCGGTTTACCTCCCCGAAAGAGAATCCGCCCCTCGGCGTAGCCTCCTTCGGGTTCCTCCGCGCCCGAAGGCAGAGAGTTCAACCGATCAGACAGTCGACTGACTGACCAACTCCCTGAGCGACTCCTACTACTCCTACTTATTATAGATAGGAGAGTCTATTAACTATAGAATAGGTGTGTTCCGCTATAACAATTAAATAAATAAATTAATCGCAATCTTTTTGTGTGGCCTCATTCCGAGGAGCCGTTACATATAACATCAGATTCGACCATTTCAAACGTGCAGATTCCGAAAGAAAACCAGGATGCAGACAAAGGAGGAAGACTAACGAGCACAAGTTGTCGCTGTCTCCTTGTTTAAGCTGGTGAATGCTGCCATAATCCTTGTCTTCAATTATTCTGTGGTGTTACAAGTTTTGATGGTTTCTAGCTCAACTGCGCCCCACATAAAATAATCAAGGGGGTTGCAGTCTGGGGAGTTAGGTGGCCAGATGTAAGGGGTGATGTGGTCGCAGAAAATGTTTGACAGCCATGATTGTGTTCGCCTGCTTGTGTGGCATAGTGCAGAGTCCTGTTGCCAGATATAGAGTCTTCTAGAAGCCACTCTCTTGACCCAGGGCAACACTACTTCCTCAATGCACTTGATGTAGTCCTCTGTGCTGAGGAAGTCCGTGTGGGAAGATGATTGGAGGCATAACTTCGCTATCATTAGTGATAACACGTTCGCAATGCCGATTAGACTCATCCAACTCTTTCCGAATCTTAAACTGACACACTGAAATGTTCGTATTGGAGATTCCAGCGCGAATGCCAAGTACAGTATGTCGTCTCCAAATTTCTGACGGAGTGAAGTGCGTCATGGTGTTTTTTTTCTCACAAACAATACTGACCCTGATATACTCTGCACTTGACAAAATCAAAAAACAATCAACGTGCATGTGGAAAATAAAAAATATAAACTGGCGACAATATAGACATAGCGCCCAGTGTGTGTATATATATATATATATATATATATATATATATATATATATATATAGAAAATATACTTTTATGATATGCTATATTTGGGAGTAAAATTGCTCACTATCAAGGACAAAGCGTGTGTGAATATACAAGTCGACACTGAGGATGGCGAAAGTCTGTTTCATAGTTGAACGCAAAGCAAGCCATGTGAGTTGTATGGTGTCCCGATTATTTGAATATGCTGCTCAATGTGGTATTATGGGTGGCAAAATCAGTTAATTCCGGTTTATAGTTAAAAAAAAACGGTTACTGAGGAGGCGGCAATACACACACACACACACACACACATATATATATATATATATATATATATATATATATATATATATATTATATAAGATATGCTATATATATTGGTTAAAGTTTACAATATCATGGATAGATCCTATCTGAATATAAATATAAAAGGTGCACATTGAAGTCAATACCCAGTGGTGATAGTCATGCCTAAAGATAATCGTCATTTCAACGATTGGGTATAAGCATGAAACAGACTATCGCCTCTCTCTCTCTCTCTGTCTCACTCTCTCTCTCTCTCTCTCTCTATATATATATATATATATATATATATATATATATATATATATATATATATGAATAAAGAAAATTTCTTTACCGACACAGTTCGTCCTCTGTTGGACTTTCCCAAAGCAAATTTGCAAACGTGTCGGTAAAGAAAAGTTTCTGAAGAAGTAGTAGACGAAAAAAGTTTATTGGTACGAAATTTTTGTTTAAACACACACACACACACACACACACACACATATATATATATATATATATATATATTGTCGAAATTGTAGAGGAGCTGGCATTTTGGGCAGAGGTTAAGGAATTAAGTTTGTTCGTTAATATATTGGAACTGATTTCTTCAACCTGGGCTTAAAGTGCCACCATCTCTCCACTGTCGATGGCAATATTAAAAAAGCATATATATATATATATATATATATATATATATATATATATATATATAGAGAGAGAGAGAGAGAGAGAGAAAGACACAGAGAGAAATTTTTTCCTGGGTTATTTAAATACGAACTCTTTTCATGTTCTTGTGAAATTCATTATCGCTGCATCCTTCTATCTTGTTGACGGTTTTTTACAATCCACAATCCGTCTATAGGCTGCAGTGTGAATGCGGTAATTATTTCCCCGATGTAAATGCAAAATGGCGACACTTTTTAATTTGAAATTACTTCTCGAAAACTATAGTTTTGGTCCGTCTTTTTACTTTATTTTATTTACAAATGAAAAACAAATAAAAAAAAAAAAAGAAAAAGAAAAAGAAAAACAGAAATTCAGATATTTTAATCTAAAAACCGGCATTTTTTAAAAACTTTGTTTTATTGTTAAAAAATAGCTGGCAGCACGACAAAATTATTTGAGAATTAGTCGAAGAAAATCTGATTGTGTGTTGACTCAATTCGTACGAATTTATACTTAAAGTGATTTTATGTGTCCATGATGATTTTGTCCTGTATCATCAAAAGAATGGCTAACGAGTTCGTTTAGTTACGTATTTGTTGTAGCATACCTACAGACGATAATGGGCATGTCCCCATTCACATAAATACAATAGTAAATACAGTATGTTGGTCTTCAGTTGGAGATTCGTCTCCAGTTGTCCTGATCAAATTCACTACCTCCGAGACTCTGCCCTTCAACATACCCTAGTTTCGGGAAACAACTACCCGATCTACGGGTAATTTTTGGTCTAGCCTACGGGCTCGGATACCTCACATTAAATTCAGCCTAGTGTCACATATGACCGCGTGGGGCGGTTGGTAGATATCCTGCAGTAAGAGATTCATTGTGGAATTCATTTGACTCGATTGTAGCAGTTGACTACTTCTACGCGCCGCTGGCGAATCTCATATGTGTTGTTTGTGTCCTAAGTATTATCGTTCATTAACAGCCTTCGTTTGATTATTCTACTCAGTAACCTTCCCTAGGTTACAACATTATTGATAACGAATCTTCTTCTATGTGCCGTTAATCTTCAGGTTGTTGGCGAACATTGCCCTCCACAATTTCTCCTCCTTTGTAGGTATTAATGAATTTTGTTTTTGTTATCTCTCCTAAACTTTGATCCGCCATCCATTTACTCAAACTCGCTCTATCGATTATGAGTTTTTCCCTCTGTTACTCTTGCGTTCAATCATTAATCTTCATTTGAGTATCAAATTTTCGAAGCTCTCTTTCCTCAAATGGCGCCAATTTTCATCTTGATTTTAAGTATAAGTGGTCTTTTTTTTTTCTATTTTCACTAGAATGTCATTGATGTTCACGTGTTCGGTCCATTGTATTCTCTGCATCCTTCTATGGAAACATATTTCCGTTGCTCCAAGTCTTTTCTTCATCTGTAAGGAGATTGTCCAGCATTCACTGAGTGACTTCAAATCGTAGATGCGGCCTTGTGCCAAATTATGCTAAACATATTAAAATAAAAAGCATCACACTAAAATATTTGCGACGCAAGAATTCGAGCTAATTCTTGGCGATAGTAGATTGATCGACTGACTGATTTGTTTCTTTTAAAGCTGCAGATTATTTGAATAGATAAAATATTTTTAGATTATCTCCTAAAAAAATCTTGCAATAACAATGCTTTATTGATAAACCCACAGCGTGAATATAACGGACTGGAATTCCATCTCTAATTTCGATTGGGCGTAGAATATGTAGTGACAATGTAAATATTTACAAAGGTCATACACAGTAGCAGTAGTAGTAGTAGTAGATATCTGTTTATCACACGATTCGAAGTTAGCGCCTTGATTGTTAAAAACATCGTCCTTTTAGTGGAGTGGATTGACATTCCGCTCTTTGTAAGGTAGTCTCTTCTGCAGTTGTGGCAGTCTCTTCTGAAGGTGTGGCAGACGAAGCTGGAATGTGGAATGAAAGTCTTAGATTTCTCTCTTTCCGCATCATGCGTTGTCTTCTGATCTCCAACTGTTGGTTTCGCTTTTTCTCGTTCCTCATGACTCCCCCTTGAACAGCTTAGCGCCAGCCATAATGATAGACTGATCAATCAGTTCCTGTGAGTTTCAGTATATATATATATATATATATATATATATATATATATATATATATATATTCTGGGCCTTTAAACAAGAAATTTTCTTTAAATTATTAAAGACAAGAGACATTTTGTGCCGATTAATTTTAATGGTGGGCTTTTTCCAATTCTGAATAATCCTTCGCATACAAGGAGGATATTTCCGCCAGAAATTGTCCGAAGATCATTTCGGAAGAAATTGTCCCAAGTTTATTTCTGGATAAACCGATCAACACAATTTAATTCACAAAGCTTGTGTCAGTTCGACATACGGTTTTCAGGTATGTTCGAGTTGTGCCGTAGGTTCGGATCACTTCCCCAGGCCGATAACATCATACCGACAACTGTGAGGGGTACCTCGTGCCGGTGTAATGGTTAGCAAGTTTGTCGCGATAGAACAATTACGACTGAATCGTGAGTTCGATCCTCACTGGGTGCCCCATACTTTCGGCCTTGTACCACATCTGAGCTACGCTTGGAAAATCACTATTGACAATTGTGAGATTCATGAGAACCTGATTCTCAAATTCTACATTCTAACTACCCGCCTATATATATATATATATATATATATATATATATATATATATATATATATATATATATATGCGTGTGTGTGTGTGTTTGTCTGTGTGTGTGTGTACGAAAAATGCAGAATATGAAATAAAACCAGAGCTAGTCGTGTTTCAACTTCGAATTGAAGAAACGTTAGTCCAGATTCAATTTTAGACTTACTAAGTTCGTGGTAGTTGCCTTAAATATGGAGAACTTTTTTTTTTATGGCGGAACTTTTTTTTATGGCGGAAGCAAATTTCATCCGGTTTCCATGTTAGACATTAGATACTTTTTATCGTGTAAGCATACTGTCGTAATTTCACTCACTAATTCAATAGAGGAGGCGGATATGCAGCCATCAATATTGCTGACTTCACCTGGCTTAATTTACAAAAGTTACCAACTCCCGCGTAACTCTTTCTTACTACACAACATTTTACATTTTATTAAAACTTCTTTTCGTCTTTAATTTTCCAAACGTAATTTGACAGCCGTGTTATTACAATATTTTCTGAACCTGAATGATGTTACATAGTTATTATACTTCCTTTTTAACGCGCCCTCGATCAAACCAATGTAAGTCATCGGAGAGAGACACTCTACATCAACTTCGGCTCAGTATACAACGTTATCTTTCAATCACTGCCCGTTTAAGGGGCAATCGTCGTTTTTTACGGTAATTACACATTTTTATATTAGACGTGTGCTTACCCTTCAGCCCTTTTCTGTTTATGAGTCATACGTTAAAACACATTTAAAAAAATTAATTAAATCATACGGATTTAGATTAATTAGAATCATATGTTTAAAAAGATTTCCAATAATCGGGTAATATGTTAAATCAGATTTAAGAAAATAAGGTCATTCGTTAAAACAGATTCAGAATAATTGGGTCGTACGTTAAAGCAGATTTACAATGATAGGGTCACATGTTGAAACAGGTTAAGAATAACAGAACCTTACGTTAAAACAGATTTACGAATGTTTTTGTTCAAGATTTCTTTTTGCTTGTTTGTATGCGATAACATTTCTAGAATAATAATATTCTTTTGTTTCTTTTTCCAGATAATTCAAAACCGTGGTATCTTATAAAGTTCCGTCCGGAGTGTTTTAAATCCTCGTAAGTGGCGAATTATTTACATAGATTGATAACATGCGACAACAAGAACGCAACAAAAGAAGATAACAAAAAGGACGCAGCAAAAGAATTTAGCTAACAGAAGTCAAACAAAAAGAAGGCAACAGAAGAAGGCAACACAAAATCGTAAAAAAAGGCAACAAAAAGATTAGAAAAAGAACGAAACAAAAAAGAACGGAACAAGAAACGACACGAACATAACAAAAAGAAAGAAAGAAAAACAAGGCTAGGGAAAAAGGGGTAACAAAAACGAAACGAAACGAAACGAACGTATCAAAAAGAAAGTAAAACAACAAACAAAAAAACGAACGTAATAAAAAGGAAGAAAAACAAGTTTAGGGAAAAAGGGGTAACAAAAACGAAACCAAAGGAACGTATCAAAAAGGAAGTAACAAAAAAAAACAAAACAAAAAACTAACGAACGTAACAAAAAGAAAGAAACAAGAAAGTTAAAAAAGAAGGGAAAAAAAAAAAAAAAACGAAACAAAAAACGTACCAGAAAACAACGCAACAGAAGAGACAAGAAACAAGAATTGTTTCTTGGAAAAATACTTCATGTTATTTGTCATTCCCTAAATCAGACGGCCTGAAGTGTTGGGATTAAATTTGGCGCTTAACTTTTTAAAACAGTCCATCAAACATTCCTGATTGTAAGAATCCCTTTTTGGCAGGGATACTGTCTAAAGAAACTGGCATGTTGGAAGACTTTTTTCCAACGAGTTTTTTACTACAAAGTATGTTTTCTTCATTAAAATGGTGAATTATCTATAGACCACTGAAAATATCGTGACGTTCTGACTTAGCCTCCGTTATATGATCCATAAGTTAAATCAGAAATCCATTCAACTCTCATAAACGAAACTAGAATACAGATATATTGCGCAACGCGTTATTCATTACAAATATTCTGGCATCACGGATTTTATATTTTTATCGCTAAAAAAGCGAGATAACTTCGATCAAAAGAAAAAGAAATAAATTTATTTCATTTAATATATCTTCCAATTCCTTTGGGTTTGAAAATTATTTTTGACTTATATTTTGATTTGCATTTATCTAATATGAAAAAATCCCCCACAAGAATCAGAAGCGTTATGTATTTGAACATGTTCAATTTAACAACCATTATCGAACTGTAAAGATTTTATTCAAATTTGTAATTGCTATCGAAATGTGAATAAAGCATTCGAATTAAAACAATGGTCAACAAAACAAAGTTGTCAGAAATTACACATATATAAAAACGTACATATTTATATGTATATAAATTTATATATATATGTATATATATGTATATGTACATACATATGTATATATATATATGAAAGGTCATTAAGATCTGGGTAACCATTTACAGTCATTCCTTATCAAACTGGATTTTAATATTTACTCTTAAAAAGATGGCGTTTGTGCCAAATACACTTTGCGTCAAGCTACGCAAGTCCAAAGAACATGGACTTGGTATCGTTGTGAATGAGCGGACTGCAAAGCCTCAAATGATTATCAGCGATGTATTAATTAATGGACCAGCGAAAGAGACTGGCTTAGTTAATATCGGTGATTGCATACTTCGAATTAACGACATTGATGTCAGCGAGATGAAATATGAATGCGCATCTGAAATTTTAAAATCAGTCCCAGTCGACTCGACAGTCTTCCTATTCCTTAAAGGTCCCGAAGGGTATATGACCCACTTGGAGACCGTATTTCTTGACAATGGCCTACCGCGGACAATTCGGGTGACAAAACCATTGGCTGTTGAGTCTATGCTTAGCAAGTTCAAGCGTTCTTTCTCGCCGTCCATGTCGTCCTCGATGAACAGCTTGCGACGACTCTATCACGGAGATTCGAAGCGTAACAGCCCATCACCAAAGAAAGAACAGTATGTGAGTATAGAAAAGCTATCGACGAAGAGCAAATCCCGAACGTGCGACGACATCATGGATGTAATACAAAATGGGGTACCGCCGTTCGTCTACGATGATCGAAATGACGTTAGTACGCAGACTCAAAAGAACGTGGCCAATGGGAGCGTTGGGACAGGAAAGAACGGCGGGAAAGAAACCATACTGGAAGATGGCAGTAACGGCTCGCCTAAGATCACACTAACTACCATTCCTTGCGGGGGAGGAGGGGGCGGTGGTAAAGAAGGGAGTGGGGGAGAAAACGTAAAAGGCGACGGTCAGCTGTCTGATCGAAACAGCGAAACGCGGCGAAGCATAGAGATTCTGCAAGAACAAGATCACATTCAAGTAATTGTCAAAGGTGATGTGACAGTACACAGTGGTTCGTATGCACCAACCGCAAATGATAAGGTAGAGCGAGGGAAGGCAAACGGCGTTGAGGGCGAGAGTCATGGTCAGACTGTCAATGTTAGTACGAAAGGCACACAGTCCGAAACGCCTGCCGAAAAATCTGAAAAAGTGCCAGACGTCATAAACGGAACGAATAAAAGTCGGTCGCGCAGCGGCAGCCGACACAGTTTGTTTAGCGAGAATGTGTGCCGCAGCTCGCCGGAAAGAAGGGGCTCAAGTCCCGCTAAGTATTACAAACTGAAATCTTACCATAACGACAAGGTCACCACGGATATGCTTCATTTAAAAAACAGCGAGGTAAGTTATTTTCTTCAATATTGCTTCGTACGTTAAAAAAATCGGTTCATGCTGAAATGTTTTTTTTCTTCTAAAATTAAATTTAAGCAAATAAAAGGCTTGAGTGTCATTCAATATAGAGTATTATTGTTAAAATGAAAAAATAATTTTTTTTTAAGCATTTCACACCGAGGAAAGCAGGAGGGACACAAGCACGCAAGTGGCGACAGAGAATGGGAGCAAGTTTAAAAAAACATGATAGAGGAAAGGATGAAGAGAATGACAGGGATTTAGATCAAGGCATCTGAAGATATCGACTGACGTTGCATTTGAATAATTGAAGATTGTAATTATCAGGGAAGCAAGTAAGAGGAAGGGTAATAATTGAAGATTGTAATTATCAGGGAAGCAAGTCAGAATAAGGGAAATAATTGAAGATTGTAACTATCAGGGAAGCAAGTCAGAGGAAGGGGAATAATTGAAGACTGTAAATATCAAGGAAGTAAGTCAGATGAAGGGGAATAATCGAACGCTGATTATATGAGGGAAGCAACTAAGAGGAAGGTGAATAATTGAAGATTGAAACTATCAGGGAGGCAAGTAAGAGGAGGGGGAATAATTGAAGATTGAAACTATCAGTGAAGCAAGTCAGATGAAGGGGAATAATTGAAGACTGAAACTAGGAGCGAAGCAAGTAAGAGGAAGGGGAATAATTGATGACTGTAAATATCAGGGAAGCAAGTCAGAGGAAAGGGAATAATTGAAGATTGTAATTATCAGGGAAGCAGGTAAGAGGAAGGGGTATAATTAAAAACTGTAACTATGAGAGAAGCATGTCAGAAGGAGGGGAATAATTGAAGATTGTAAAGATGAGGGAAGCAAGTTAGAAGGAGGGGAATAATTGAAGATTGTAAAGATGAGGGAAGCAAGTTAGAAGGAGGGGAATAATTGAAGATTGTAAAGATGAGGGAAGCAAGTTAGAAGGAGGGGAATAATGGAAGATTGTAAAGATGAGGGAAGCAAGTTAGAAGGAGGGGAATAATTGAAGATTGTAAAGATGAGGGAAGCAAGTTAGAAGGAGGGGAATAATTGAAGATTGTAAAGATGAGGGAAGCAAGTTAGAAGGAGGGGAATAATTGAAGATTGTAAAGATGAGGGAAGCAAGTTAGAAGGAGGGGAATAATTGAAGATTGTAAAGATGAGGGAAGCAAGTTAGAAGGAGGGGAATAATTGAAGATTGTAAAGATGAGGGAAGCAAGTTAGAAGGAGGGGAATAATGGAAGATTGTAAAGATGAGGGAAGCAAGTTAGAAGGAGGGGAATAATTGAAGATTGTAAAGATGAGGGAAGCAAGTTAGAAGGAGGGGAATAATTGAAGATTGTAAAGATGAGGGAAGCAAGTTAGAAGGAGGGGAATAATTGAAGATTGTAAAGATGAGGGAAGCAAGTTAGAAGGAGGGGAATAATTGAAGATTGTAATAATCAGGGAAGCAAGTAAGAGGAAGGGCAATACATGAAGATTGAAACTATCAATTAGGCATGTAAGAGGAAGAGGATTCATTGAAGACTGTAATTATCAAGGAAGCACGTAAGATTTTAGCTATCAGGGAAGCAAGTCAGAGGAAGGGGAATAATTGAAGATTTTAACTATCAGGGAAGCAAGACAGAGGAAGGGGAAGATTTGAAGATTGAAAATATCAGGGATGCAAGTCAGAGGAAGGGGAATAAATGAAGATTTTAACTATCAGGGAAGCAAGACAGAGGAAGGTGAATAGTTGAAGATTGAAACTATCAGGGAAGCAAGTAAGAGGAAGCAGAATAAATGAAGATTGTAAATATCAGGGTAGGAAGTCAGAGAAAGGGGAATAAATGAAGAATGAAACTATCACGGTAGGAAGTCAGAGGGAGGGGAATAAATGAAGATTGTAAATATCAAGGTAGCAAGTGAGAGGAAGGTGAATAATTGAAGACTGAAACTATCAGGGAAGCAAGAAGAAGGAAGGGGAATAAATGAAGATTGTAACTAAAAGGGAAGCAAGTCAGAGGAATGGGAATAATTGAAAACTATCAGTGAAGCAAGTCAGAGGAAGGGGAATAGTTGAAGACTGAAACTATCAGGTAAGCAAATAAGAGGAAAGGAAATAAATGAAGATTGTAACTATCAGTGAAGCAAGTCAGAGGAAGGGGAATAAATGAAGATTGTAAATATCAGGGAAGCAAGTAAGAGGAATGTGAATAATTGAACATTAAAACTATCAGGGAAGCAAGGAAGAGAAAGGGGAATAGTTGAAGACTGAAACTATCAGGTAAGCAAGTCAGAGGAAGGGGAATAAATGAAGATTGTAATTATCAGGGTAGCAAGTCAGAGGAAGGAGAATAGTACAAGACTGAAACTATCAGGGAAGCAAGTCAGAGGAATGTGAATAATTTAACATTAAAACTATCAGGAAGCAAGCAAGAGGAAGGGGAATAGTTGAAGACTGAAACTATCAGTTAAGCAAGTAAGAGGAAGGTGAATAATTGAAGATTGAAACTATCAGGGATGCAAGTAAGAGGAAGGGGAATAAATGAATATTGTAAATATCAGGGTAGCAAGTCAGAGTAAAGGGAATTATTGAAGATTGTAAATATCAGGGAAACAAGTCAGAGGAAGGTGAATAATTGAAGATTGAAACTATCAGGGAAGCAAGCAAGAGGAAGGGGAATAGTTGAAGACTGAAACTGTCATGGAAGCAAGTAAGAGGAAGGTGAATAATTGAAGATTGAAACTATCAGGGATGCAAGTAAGAGGAAGGGGAATAAATGAATATTGTAAATATCAGGGTAGCAAGTCAGAGTAAAGGGAATTATTGAAGATTGTAAATATCAGGGAAACAAGTCAGAGGAAGGTGAATAATTGAAGATTGAAACTATCAGGGAAGCAAGCAAGAGGAAGGGGAATAGTTGAAGACTGAAACTGTCATGGAAGCAAGTAAGAGGATGGTGAATAAATGGATTGTATATATCAGGTTAGGAAGTCAAGGGAAAGGGAATAAATGAAGATTGTAAATATCAGGGTAGCAAGTCAGAGTAAGGGGAATTATTGAAGATTGTAAATATCAGGCAAACAAGTCAGAGGAAGGGGAATAGTTGAAGACAGAAACTATCATTGATGATTGAAACTGTCAGGGAAGCAAGTCAGAGGAATGTGAATAATTGCAGATTGAAACTATCAGGGAAGCAAATCAGAAGAAAGGGAATAATTGAATACTGTAAATATCAAGGAAGTAAGTCAGATGAAAGGGTATAATTGAAGACTGAAACTATCAGGGAAGCAAGTCAGAGGAAGGGGAATAGTTGAAGACTGAAACTATCAGGGAAGCAAGTCAGAGGAAGGTGAATAATTGAAGATTGAAACTATCAGGGAAGCAAGTCAGAGGAAGGGGAATAGTTGAAGACTGAAACTATCAGGGAAGCAAGTCAGAGGAAGGGGAATAGTTGAAGACTGAAACTATCAGGGAAGCAAGTCAGAGGAAGGGGAATAGTTGAAGACTGAAACTATCAGGGAAGCAAGTCAGAGGAAGGGGAATAGTTGAAGACTGAAACTCTCAGGGAAGCAAGTCAGAGGATGGGGAATAGTTGAAGACTGAAACTATCAGGGAAGCAAGTAAAAGGAATGGAATAAATGAAGATTGTAAATATCATGTAAGCAAGTAAGAGGAAGGGGAATAACTGAAGATTGAAGCTATCAGGGAAGCAAGCAAGAGTTATGGGAATAAATGAAGATTGTAACTATCAGGGAAGCAAGTCAGCTGAAGGGGAATAATTGAAGATTGAAACTATCAGCGGAGCAAGTAAGAGGAAAGGTAATAATTGAAGATTGAAACTATCATGTATGCAAGTAAGATGAAGGGGAATAATTGAAGATTTTAAGTATCAAGGAAGCAAGTAAGAGGAAGGGGAATAAATGAAGCTTGTAACTATGAGGGAAGAAAGTCAGAGGAAGGGGATTAATTTAACATTGTAACTATCAGTGAAGGAAGTCAGAGGGGGTGCAATAATTGAAGATTGAAACTGTCTGGGAAGCAGGTACGATGAAGGGGAATAATTGAAGATTGTAACTATCATGGAAGCAAGTCAGAGGAAGGTGAATAAATGAAGATTGTAACTATGAGGGTATGAAGTCAGAGGAAGGGGAATAATTGAAGATTGTAACTATGAGAGAAGGAAGTCAGAAGAAGGGGAATAATTGATCGTTGTAAGTATCAGGGAAGCAAGTCAGAAGAAGGGGAATAAATGAAGATTGTAAATATCATGGTAGCAAGTCAGAGGAAGGTGAATAATTGAAGATTGAAACTATCAGGGAAGCAAGCAAGAGGAAGGGGAATAAATGAAGATTGTAACTATGAGGGAATGAAGTCAGAGGAAGGGGAATAATTGATGATTGTAACTATGAGGGAAGTAAGTCAGAGGAAGGGGAATAATTGAAGATTGTAACTATGAGGGAAGCAAGTCAGAAGAAGGGGAATATTTGAAGATGGAAACTGTCAGCAAAGCAAGTCAGAGGAATGTGAATAATTGAAGATTGAATCTATCAGGGAAGCAAGTAAGAGGAAGCGGAATAAATGAAGATTTTAACTATCAGGGATGCAAATCACAGGGAGGGGAATTATTGAAGATTGTAAATATCAGGGAAGCAAGTCAGAGGAAGGTGAATAATTGAAGACTGTAAATATCAAGGAAGTAAGTCTGATGAAAGGGAATAATTGAAGACTGAAACTATCAGGGAAGCAAGTAAGAGGAAGTGGAATAAATGAAGATTTTAACTATCAGGGAAGCAAGTCAGAGGAAGGAGAGTAATTGAAGATTGAAACTATCAGGGAAGCAAGTCGGAGGAAGGGGAATAGTTGAAGACTGAAACTATCAGGGAAGCAAGTAAGAGGAAGTGGAATAAATGTAGATTGTAAATATCAGGGAAGCAAGTCAGAGGAAGGGGAATAATTGAAGACTGAAACTGTCATGTAAGCAAGTAAGTGGAAGGGGAATATTTGAAGACTGAAACTATCAGGGTAGGAAGTCAGAGGAAGTGGAATAAATGAAGATTTTAACTATCAGGGAAGCAAGTCAGAGGAACGAGAGTAATTGAAGATTGAAACTATCAGGGAAGCAAGTCAGAGGAAGGGGAATAAATGAAGATTGTAACTATCAGAGGTGCAAGTAAGATGAAGGGGAATAATTGAAGATTTTAAGTATCAAGGAAGCAAGTAAGAGGAAGGGGAATAAATGAAGCTTGTAACTATGAGGGAAGAAAGTCAGAGAAAGGGGATTAATTGAACATTGTAACTATCAGTGTAGCGAGTCAAAGGAAGTGCAATAATTGAAGATTGAAACTATCTGGGAAGCAGGTAAGAGGAAGGGGAATAATTGAAGATTGTAACTATGAGAGAAGGAAGTCAGAGGAAGGGGAATAATTGAAGATTGTACCTATGAGAGAAGGAAGTCAGAGGAAGGGGAATAATTGATCGTTGTAAGTATCAGGGAAGCAAGTCAGAGGAAGGGGAATAAATGAAGATTGTAACTATGAGGGAAGCAAGTCAGAAGAAGGCGAATGATTGAAGATTATAAGTATCAGGGAAGCAAGTCAGAGGAAGCTGAATATTTGAAGATTGGAACTATCTGGAAAGCAGGTCAGAGGAAGGGGAATAATTGAAGACTGTAAGATAACAATTGGAAAAAAAATTTAGTTTTTTGCTGACCTGTTTGGTTTTCTGAAAATCTTTCGTTTTTTGAAGTCAGAAGATGAAGCCCGTCGGCAAAAAACGAAGAATTTTTTCCAATTGTCATCTTTCTATCTATCTATCTATCTATCTATCTATCTATCTATCTATCTATCTATCTATCTATCTATCTATCTATCTATCTCCCCTCTCTTCTCTCTCTCTCTATATATATATAACTGTTTCTATCTATCTATCTATCTATCTATCTATCTATCTATCTATCTATCTATCTATCTATCTATCTTTCTTTCTATCCCCCCTCTCTTCTCTCTCTCTCTGTATATATATATATATATATATATATATATATATATATATATATATATATATATGTATATATATCACTGTATCTATCTATCTATCTATCTATCTCTTCTCTCTCTCTCTCTATATATATATATCACTCTATCTATCTATCTATCTATCTAACTATCTATCTATCTTTCTATCCCCCCTCTCTTCTCTCTCTCTCACTGTATATATATATATATATATATATATATATATATATATATATATATATATATATATATATATATATATGTATATATATATATATATCACTGTATCTATCTATCTATCTATCTATCTATCTATCTACTGCGTACGAATGCTATGTTGGTTGCATTCGTTTATATATAATACGTTACTTCGATATACTTAAAATTACAGTGACGCTTCAATTTTGATCGACATTGAATTCGAGCTTTAAGTCATGTTTTCAGCTTCGTGATAGATAACTTCCATTCTGCTAAGCGATTGATATGGATCATAAAAATAGAGAAAGATTGTTAGAAATGGGAGATATTCTTACATGCGCTAAATTATTCACAGTGACAACCTGAGTTTTTTTCCATCACCCCCACTCAACCACACACTATTTCAAACGGAATTTTATTTTATTTGCTGCCCTGGGAACTTGGGTCGAACTTTTGCGTGGGAGAATCAATGCGAGAATCGACGTCGAGTTCACGTGACTGTAGTGAGCGGGAAAATTTCAATCAGTCTCTTCAGTATTCGCTTGTGCATGACAAGTCTTGAACGGGCGAATTCAGAGGACACTTTGCGCCTGATTACGTCATTAATGGAGCATATTCAGGGATCTCTTTATGCCTCTTTAAGCCATTTGGATCCTCCACATTTTCAAACATGGCTGCCGTTCGGGCGTGAACAAGGAGTATAACTAACAGAAAATGCAACGTTGTAGAGTCCGGGTCCAGTAAAAGAGATATTTGAGAAAGGTTGATAGACTCTCTCTCTCTCTCTCTCACACACACACACACACACACACACACACACACACACACACACACACACACAACGAGGAAGGAAAACAAGAGAGAGAAAGAGAGAATATGTGGCAGAGAGACGATAAGGAAAAAGAAAGAAAAAGTTAACGAGAATGTGTAATTCGAAGATAAATAGTAGAAAGTTAGAGAAATAATAGAAAGGTAATACATGGCGTCACAATGAAAGGGAGTGATGATTGATTGATTCGTTTTTTACGGGTTATCGACACTTTGCAGGTTATTTAAAGCCAGAAAATATTTTCAGATTTGTAAGATTTTGTTGGAGATATTACTTATGCAGGTCCTACTAATTAACCCATAGCAGGGGGCTGAAAAGAGATAGATTCATACTATTCCTAAGGGAGTTTGCGCGTATGTGAACCCGTCTGGTATTGGAACACTGCTCTCCTATTTCCAGTTCCGAGCTGTTATCCATGACATCAACTGCCCATTGGTATTCCCAAGCGGTTACCCATCTAGCTACTAACCAGGCTTATAGGAGAAGCGGCGTTTCAACGGGACGTAGCCGTAAGCCAAAGGTGGTATGGTGGCAAGAATTAGAAGGATGGTGAGAATGGTGAGACATAGTTACGTTGATGAGCATACAAACGCACGCACACACACGCAAACGCGTAGAAAACACGCACACATACAAACATGCGCAAATACACACACATACAAACAGGCACACACAAACACCCACACGCACACACACTGACACAGATACACATGCGCGAGCACACACTCATAGACACATGTGCACGCCCGTCCAGACCCCAGACACACACCCACATGAAACAATGTCATAACCATTAATTCAAATTCCAAAGGTCAATCTCCTAAATCCTCTACAAGGGACCGCCACACGATATATTTTAAATTCAATGCCTTTAGCTTGGTACAAGCGAGAACTTTAAAAAACACAGGAACTAAAAATAAAAAAAATGATTGCATCAAGAATACTCTGCAGAAGACCAACATTTATGCAGAATGTCTGATAAAAAATCTGCATCTAGATCGTTCACCCTGAACAAAAGCAGTGCATAATAGTAAGAGAGACTTCGAACAGAATCGTGTTGCGCATAAAAACCTCAAGAGAGACGTTCGTAAGGGTCTTGGTGTTAATCTCTCTGAAAAAGTCGTCACAGAATTTGATCAAACGTGTAATGAATGTGGTCGTGGTTGTCGAAGTCAGGCAGAACAAAAATCTCAAGGACGCCACATACACAAAGAAGACACTCACTGCGAGTTATACGGCATATCTACGTGTCGAGATTGTAAAAAGTTTCTCAGTTTGTGTACTAAACGATATATGAAAATCTGCCGAAAAATTAAAGTTGCTAAAGACGCCCAACGTTCCCCCTTTTGTACAAGAGAACGTTAAGACCCTAGTAGAATTAAAAAGCTGCCTCAGCGCTGTCCGTATTCTGATGATAAATTTAAAAATAGCATTACTCCAAATAGAGTCAGAAACATCATATATAACTATATATACGAAATAAGATTTTTTTTCTGATATAGGATAATCAGCGAAAAATTTCAAAGAGAAAAAGTCCAAACTATACATATATATATAAGTGAACATTGAAAGCAACAATTTGTTTATTATTTACTTAGTTTATTTACCATATTTGATGGTATATAATAAGATAAATATCCGACGCACTCCAATTTCAGCAGGGTAAATCAAGAAAAAAATTAGTAATTAGTAAAATTAGTAAACCTACATATAGTATATAAGACTCAGGCGAATTTTAGAAATTATTTTTAGTAAAAAAAAAGCGCGCCTTTATGTTGCCAAATACGGCAATTAAAATATTTGTTTGGATTAATTCAACTTGTTTTTGTTTGTTTTATTTTCCTTTATTCTTGTTCGTTTGCATTTTTCGATTTTTAAATAATGTAGTAAATCATATTTAAATAAGAAAATAATCTAAGTAAATAGACAAATTAATAAACCACGTACGTACAGAAATACACAAGAAAACGTAGTAATAACAACCAACAATAACATAATCAATATTAAATAGAAATTTAACTAACAAAAACTAAAAATAGCCCCCAAACGGCATTCGTATCCACAATCATTTCCACTCAATAGCCCCTAGAATAATTCGAAAATCAACCACCAAAATAACCGTTAGAATAATAAAACAGACTACCCACAATAAAATACAATGGACTATCTATAATACATCGCTGACCTTTATATATAGTCGAGCAAAAACCCAACGCACATGGCCTAATGATTACGCTGAGCATGAAACAAACTGTCATTTCTGGGTATTGACTTCAAAGTCCAATTTTATATTTACATAATCTCTATCCCTGATATTAAACATTTTAACCCATAAATATGCTTAAAACTTTTCCTTAAGACTCAAGGCGGTGTGAGCAGGTGCATTGTTGGGGTGAAGTAGCAACGATATTTCATGCCAAAACTGAGCGAAGCAAACATTAAGGTTGAAGTTATATACCCCCGAGATACCATGTTAGATGATAACACAATCTGCTCATCCCTTTTTCTTCTTATAGCTCAGACACGTGTATATATATATATATATATATATATATTTATATATATATATATATATATATATATATATGTGTGTGTGTGTGTGTGTGTGTGTGTGTGTGTGTGTGTGTGTGTGTGTGTGTGTGTGTGTGCTCCCGGGAAATCCAGTTGAGCTCTCTTGAGAAAAGGGTAATTTAAAAAACAGTGTCTCATATCGCTATTAACGCATTGCTCTTAAGCCGAATTGAATTGAGCTCTCTGGGCCACTGACGTATTCCGCATAGAAAACGGTAAAATTTACCTTCCTCTTTTTCGTACGACGATAGCCTAACGGTAGAATCTCTGACTGATATAAAATCGGTCGGGTTTCGATCCCGGCTTGAACCAATCGGACGTCTAGCCACACTGAAGTGTTATAATACAGCCTGTATATATATATATATATATATATATATATATATATATATATATATATATATATATATATAATCCATTCACCCCAAGGAAGTCAATAACGCCACTAAGTTAGAAAGGACTGCTGTAAGTAAAAGAGAATGAGAAGAATTTTGAAGGAACCACAAAGCCAATCCTAAACGGAAAATAAGGGATAAAACTCTACCCTGTTAAAAAGAACCGTCTTCAAAATCTTTATGTTATGATTAAGAGAAAAGACGAAAGGATTTTTTGATTATTAAAAATAAAAAAGTAAATAAATAGTAAATAAATTTTCAGTGATTATTCAGAAACGTTCGAAGTATAGAGTTGAAGTAGAATTTAGAAGGAATCAGAAATCTAATCCTAAAGAGGCAAACAATGGATAAACTTCTAATCCTGTCTGTTAACCGGACGATAGGTGGATCTGTCTACTCCTATTGAGGGGAAAAAAGTCAGTGAATAGTAAATAACATTTAAGATTTTAGGCACAAATACTAGAAGTATAGAGTTGAATAGACTTTAGAAGGAACCAGAAACCCAATCCTAAATAGGAAACAAGGGTTAAACGTATACTCCTGTTCAAAAGACGGGAAAGGAGTTTGAATCGAGCGATAGGTGAACCTATCTATTCGTATTGAGGAAAAATTAAATAGTAAATAATGTTTCGCAGTTTAGACGTGGACGTTAGACGTATAGAGTTGAAGTAGACTTTAAAAGAACCCGGAAACACAATGCTAAACAGGAAACAAGGGTTAAACCTCTACTTCTGTTCAAAAGACGGTAAATGGTGTTAATCGGGCGATAGGTGAACCTATCTACTCATATTGAGGAAAAATTAGAAAAATAATAGTAAACAAAGTTTCAGAGCTTAGGCGGAGAGATTAGAAGTTTAGAGTTAAAGTAGACTTCAAAAGGAACCGAAAACACAACTCTAAAGAGGAAAGAAAGGACAAACCTCTACTCCTGTTCAAAAGACGGAAAAGAAGTGCGAACCGGGCGATAGGTGAACCTATCTACATTATTGATGAAAAGATTAAAAAAATGAATAGTAAATAATCTTTCACAGTTTAGACGTGGACGTTATAAGTATAGAGTTGAAGTAGACTTTAGAAGGAACCGGAAACACAATCCTACATACGAAAACACGAGATAAATCTCTACTCTTCTTCAAGAAACTGTGGGAGAGCGTGAAACGGAAGATAGGCGAAATTATCTACTCCTATTACGCACGCACACACACATATATATATATATTTAGTTTGATTGATGTTAGTTTGTGGGTTTCACGCTCTTTGCGATCATCATAGTATGTCTGACGATCGCAAAGAGTGTGAAACCCAGGATTACAAACTCACACCAATCCAACTAAATATGTTAGCTCTATCACTGATATTGGGCGCTTTCCAATAAGTACCACTCATATATAATATATATAAAAATTGCATATATATATATATATATATATATATATATATATATATATATATATATATATGAACATTGAAGTCAACACTCAGAGGCGAAAGACTGTTTCATGCCATACGGACTCAACTGTCGCCTCTGAGTGTTGACTTCAATGTTCACTTTTATATTTTTATTATTTACATACGCTCTATCTCTGATACAGAGCACTTTACCCCATAAATATAGCACACCTTAAAACTGTATTTCTTCATATATATATATATATATATATATATATATATATATTATAAGAGATTATAATAAAAAAAGTTGAAATCGCTACACAAAAGCTTTCATGTTTCAATATTTTGATTGTACTTCTTCAGGCGATGGTAAGTAACAGGTGATGAAATGATTTTAAAGGAAATTTAAAACCAAAGTGTTACGTCTTTTCCGGAAGTTAAAGGAGTGGTGTATAATGTCGGAATTAAAAATAGACTTGTGGTTATGTCTTGATTAACCAATTAAATGTCGCTAAATAGAAATAGAAAGGTAAGCTCAGAGGGTGGAGGTGAGTGAATTATTTTTTCATGTCATGATAAACCGAAACATAGACAGACAATCATTGACGATTGCGGAATACATACATATATATATATATATATATATATATATATATATCATTGATGAGTCGTTCACTTTGAAACCAAGGCCCGCTGTTCATGATGACCCATCCTGGTTACGAGAGAAATATGAGAAAACGGTAAAATCAGCAAGTAAAGAAAAGTTTTAGAAATATTAGGTTGGTGCAAAAACAATGATGTAATAATGTCGTTTTTTGACGTATTTTTTAACGTCAAAAAACGTCATTATTTTTGCACCAACCTAATAGATATTTGTAAATTCTTCGTTTCTTTTTGGCAACTGCATCGGTCACTTCCCGGTCTAGATCATCTTCAAAACGAACCTAACTCTACTGATTTCTCTTTCCTCTTTTCTCAAGAACCAAAAACTTTCACAGTCGACTTCTGACGTATCTCGATATTTACAATATCTTTTCTATTTGTACATCAAATGTTTGTTAGCGTTGGAATTTTAACTCTAAAAATAAAAAAAAAAGTAGCATGATGTGTTGACGATTTACTTTATTTTACTCTTCAATGTTAGAATCAATAAACAAAATATTCTCTACTGGGAATTGTTTTAAATATACACAGTTATAGAACAGCTGTTAAAAAACAGTATTTTTGAATGAATATCCAAACTAAACACATCTAATGACAAAAAATTGGAATATACAAATAGAAAATGGATACTAATCTGTAAACGCACACGATGCATTTAAAATGCACTAAACTTGTGGTCGATGCTCGGTGGATAGCGGCTCGGATTGAGGAATCGGAGAGCCGAGTTCGAATTCATTGCATTTACTTGCGTGCCAATAACATTGAGAAAGATATTGATCCTTCTTTTCTTCAATTTTCCTTAAATAGCAGGTAAATAGCCGGCAATCAGTCTAAGAGAATGGAAACTCTGGATTCTTACCACTTGCTGTCTCGTAGGTCCTGCCCCTTTTTGAGAGATAGAAACGGGGTAAAAGGGAAACGGGCACTATTCGGCCTTGAATGTCACCATGAAAGATAATTGCAAGATGAAGGGGAATGGTGACCATAGCGACGCAAAATACGCCAACTGAATAAATAAAAAATCTTCTAACGATAAAAAAGGACAATTTTTACCAACTCAATAGAAAGGCAATACACGCTAATATGTCAGTAGACACAATGGATTTAATAACAACGTTGTCTTTTTTTAAATTTTTTTTAATCAAGTTATTTGAAAGTAAGCGCTAAAAAGAATGATTTTGTCAAGGAAATAGCTACGGCTTCTTTTATCGTTCTTCTGTCTATTTTCATCAGCCGTCCTTTTTTTTTTTTATAGAATCCGGCGAACTTCACAAAAGCCCGTTACAATATTTTACATCATTACACTGTTTAGTTTAGCGATTGACGATGTATATTTGGGCAAAATTGTAATGGCAATATTAGCCGTTTCCTTATAAGGAAACATCCGGCATTCATTGGCCGACCAGCGTCGTCTGAAATTCATAAAATGTTTCTATTCAAACTGTTTTTTTTTTCAGGAAGACAAGTTTTTCAATTCCAGTAACAGTTATTACTCTTTCGAATATTAGTGAGAGCTTTCTCTCTAATTTTTTTTTTGTTTGAAGTGGTATGGAACGTCAACAACTTGATGATGCCATTGTTTTCTCTTCGAGTCGTCTTTTAGCTTTTGTTGTTGAAAGTCCTCAAGGTAGTTTCTTTTATTTGGGGCAGCTCTTTGTTTGTGATCCTATAGCGCCAGATCAGAAGGACCCAACTGTATAGTCCTCGATAAGATGTACAGGCTTTATTCACTCGTAGCTAAATTCTACATCAATGCTAGAAAGCGGTTGTATACAACTGAAAGTTTAGATATTTATGAGCAAGTCTGCCGCCATGCATAAGTCTATACGAGGCTATCTAAGAATACGACTCTCGTTTTCATGTTAGTGGGCTGGTTTTGTAGAATCATGCAGCATTGGTCGAAACTACACCTAGCCAATTCTATGTTCAGTTTCCTTCTCCCTATACTAAATTTGTTATGGCAATAGTAACTCTAAGATGGTATTAAACTGAATATGATAAAGCTAAAAGGGGTTTCGGTAATAGTTCTGCTATTTTTCTTGTAGGCATGTAAACTCGAAAAAATGCTTGGGTGTGGGCGACATTAAATATTAACATGAAAGATTCAAGCTCACACTGCTTACTGGTAAGTCGTAGGCAATACACTGAAAAAAAAAAAAAGAAACAGGCAAGTCAAAATGCTAACTAGTTACTCTTTTTCTGGGTAAGTGCCCTCCGTACACCACATCCCCCTCCCACAAAAGGATGTAGCCCAGAAATTAGGACAGGAAGCGAGCAAGAGGTTTGATACGTTAGATGGCGCCACCTATTCCAAAAAGAGATTCTAAAGCACAGACTATATCGAGTAAATGAAACACAGAACGAAAGGAATGGCCAGTGGACAGCTTAAGAACCGACTGATGGGGTGGTAGATAGTAAAGTACAATGGATAAACATCTTAATGATCAAGGAGTGGCAATAAGACACGCAAACAGTGTCGCATGTACGTTAAGGCACACCGATTCACCTTTGAATGTTTAATGCCATACATAGCAAAAACGTTAATTTAATACGTCCATATCGGTAAATAACTAAATTTATATTAATAAAAAACTGAAATAAATGTACCTTAGTTGTGTTATTTGACTTCAAGCCATATCAAATCTTTTGAGTTATTTAATCGATATTAAATACTGCTCTCTCACTCAATACTACTACTACTAATAATTATAATATCAAATCATTGCAAAAGATCGTACTCGATTTTCGTTGTTAATAAAGGGATTTTCATTAAGAGGGATCAATCAGCAGTAAATAAATCAGTGTTATTGGTGAAAATTTATTTCTTTCTCTATTGGATCATGTTATTTAAGTCATGGCAATTATGCGTGAAAAATAATATCACCCAAATGTCCACCAAGGCTTCGGCGGCACGCCTCCACTCGATGGTCAAACTTTTTGATGACGTAGTTGCCTCCTCAATCACACCAATATGCCTCATTATCTCATCCTTCAGCTGTTGAATTGTTGTTGGCTTGTTGGCATAGACCTTACTTTTGAGATGATCCCAAAGGAAGAAATTTAAAGGCGTCAAGTCTCACGATCGTGGTGGCCAATTGACTTCACTGTTTCGAGAGATGATGCAACCTGGGAACTTCTTATTCAAATTCTGTTTGAACGTGCGTTTTTGTAATAGGCTTTGATAACTTTAACACGTTGTTTGATTGTTAATCTTTCCTCGGTTGAAAATGCCAAAGACTTAAGTTGTTAAATTTGAAAGAAAAAGAAAAAAAATCATTAGACGCTTAAACTTAATTCACATTTAAAATCGGTTCAAGTTATTGGAACACCCTTTATAAAATGACCGGAAGTTGTCACTGGCGTTTGTTTTAGTACCGAATTCAGATGTGATCTAGATTGAAAACTTTCAACGTTCATTTCGGAGTCTGACTTTGTTGAATGTTGACGTTTTGTCCAAAAATGAATGCCTTAAAGATGGAAGATGAACAGTTTCACTTTTGCTATATTATGCTCTATTAATTTCGGAAAGGAGTAAGAGTCGGAACTGCGAGGGAAAAAAACATTTAGAAGGTTTATTTGGATCGTGCTCCACGTTTTCAGACGGTTGGCAGATTTCGTCAGGGTGATTTTGACCTAAGCGATCGACCAGGCTCCGTGCAACTTTCTGACCTCGATGAAGATGCTCTGCTTGTCATCGTGGAGAATAAAACGATTATTTCGACGGAGGAGATTGCTAAGAGTTTGAAAATTGATATCTCAACTCCCTTTTACGATTCGAAGAGACTTGTATTCGTTCTCAAACTCGACACGTGTGTACCACATTCTCTGGTGGAACAAAAGAAGTTCGATCGTAATTCTGTTGCGATTCCTTTGCTGTTACGCGGCAAAAAGGGGCTATTCTTGAACAGAATGGATCGTTTATAATAATATTCGACGCAAACGGAACTGGAAACAAGCTTGTGAGGATTTTGCTGTTCGTTTGGTGGGATTGCAGAGGGATAATTCACTTTAAGCTTCTTCCAACCGGAGAAACAATAATTGCAAAGAAGTATTGCGACCAACTCAATCAATCTCAGTGCAGCTATTCATGACAAACGGCCGATTTTGGAAAATCGAAAAGGTATCATTTTCAACTACGCCAACGCAAGACTGCATGTTGCAAAACAGATCTTGGAGAAGCTTAGAGTTGAAATAGTAAAACCTTCCAGCACCCATCGTATTCTCCTGACTTGGCTCTTTCAGATTTTCATTTGTTTCGGTCTCTATAGAACAATTTATATGACAACAAATTTGAATCTGTCCAGGTACTCGAAAACTAACCCACAACCTCCTTCCAACAAAAAACAACGAAAATGGCACTAACAAGCTTGTAGAATTATGGAAACAGTCGTTAATACAATCAATACTATATACTTAACTAATAACCTTCTTTTGTATGAGTATGTAAAATTGCTTAATTAATTTTCTAATCGGGTACGGACTTTTCCAATGTTCTAATAACAACAACAACAACAACAACAACAACAATAATAATAATAATAATAATAATAATAATAATAATAATAATAACAGCAAAAATATCAAACAAAATGCGGCACATGAACACAGCAATAATTTCAGTTGTAGTTGGAGTCCTCGGTGTTATTGGGAAATGTTCCGATAGACACATTGAACGAATCTCTGGTAACACATACCCTAAAGAAATACAAAAAAATGTTCTCATAAGTACAGTTCGCAACTTACGAAGATCTTTTTTCAATGTAAAATGTTTGTGATCTTAGGTTGTGTTATTTTACTTATTTTCTTTTACAAAAATGATCAGTGAAAAATGTTATGATATAGTTTCTAACCTTAGGTCTTTTGCTGGAAAGGAAATGATTATAGCGCAGAAATCAAAGAATATACTACTATTACTACTACTACTACTAATAATAATATGGAATTGGATGAGATAATTGTCTATATGCCTACATTCTACTACTACTAATAATAATAATAATAATAAAACGGAATTGGATGAGAGAATTGTCTATATGCCTACATTCTACTACTACTACTACTACTACTACTAATAAAAATAATAATAAGGAATTGGATGAGAGAATTGTCTATATGCCTACATCGTACTACTACTACTACTACTAATAATAATAATAATACGGATTGGATGAGAGAATTGTCTATAAGCCTACATTCTACTACTACTATTACTAATAATAATAATACGGATTGGATGAGAGAATTGTCTATAAGCCTAACTTCTACTACTACTACTACTACTACTACTACTACTAATAATAATAATAATACGGAATTGGATGAGAGAATTTTCTATATGCTTAACTTCTACTACTACTACTACTAATAATAATAATACGGAATTGGATGAGAGAATTGTCTATATGCCTACATCGTACTACTACTACTACTACTACTACTACTACTACTAATAATAATAATAATACGGATTGGATGAGAGAATTGTCTATATGCCTAACTTCTACTACTACTACTACTACTAATAATAATAATACGGAATTGGATGAGAGAATTTTCTATATGCTTAATTTCTACTACTACTACTACTACTAATAATAATAATACGGAATTGGATGAGAGAATTGTCTATATGCCTACATCGTACTACTACTACTACTACTACTACTACTACTACTAATAATAATAATAATACGGATTGGATGAGAGAATTGTCTATAAGCCTATATTCTACTACTACTATTACTACTAATAATAATACAGATTGGATGAGAGAATTGTCTATATGCCTAACTTCTACTACTACTACTAATAATAATAATACGGAATTGGATGAGAGAATTTTCTATATGCCTAACTTCTACTACTACTACTAATAATAATAATGATAATAATACGGAATTGGATGAGAGAATTGTCTATATGCCTAACTTCCACTACTACTACTACTACTAATAATAATACGGAATTGGATGAGAGAATTGTCTATATGCCTAACTTCCACTACTACTACTACTAATAATAATAATGATAATAATACGGAATTGGATGAGAGAATTGTCTATATGCCTAACTTCCACTACTACTACTACTACTAATAATAATGATAATAATACGGAATTGGATGAGAGAATTGTCTATATGCCTAACTTCTACTACTACTTCTACTACAACAACAACTCATTCTCTGATGAAGCGAAACATGTTTGATTTATAAACGTTTCCTATTTGTACCTTAGCCTCTCAAAAAAAAAAAAAAACAAACTGGCGGAAATTAGAGGGAAATGAGAAAGAAGAGAAAATAATGAAGATATTGAGGATAGTCATAAAACGGCGAAGAAAAGAAGAAAGGGGGAAAATAAAGAAAGGTTAAAATATGAAAAATAGAGAAGAGGGAAGGAAAGAGAAATTAAGTGAAGAAAAAGGCGGAAAACAGAAACTGGAGCAGAAATGGAATGAAAACGAAAGTGAAAGTTAGAAAAGGCGGTAAATGGATTTATTAAATAACGCTTTCCAATTTCTCTCCGACTTGAGCAATGTGTGGAATTTGGCGCGCTTTTGAATAATGTCTACATGCACAATGGGGTACAAAAAGCTTGAAGTATTATTTTAATTCGCATTACATTCCATCCTAATCATTAACTCATTCATTCACAAAAGATTAAATTCTATCTATCTATCTATCTATCTATCTATCTATCTATCTATCTATCTATTTACATATATATATATATATATATATATATATATATATATATATATATATAGATATATATACACCCCATATATATATATATATATATATATATATATATATATATATATATATATATATATGGGGTGTATCTATAATAACCATATTTGTGGTGGAAGGAAGAGTGAGTTTTATTTCATAAGTTTGCCAAAAGAATCTTTGTCTATAGCTAGTCAATGACTGTGTATCTACTGAATGTTGCGGAGACACATTTCAAATTCTTACGCTTCAAGAAACGGACTGAAGCAAAAATGGTATGAAAGTTGCCTTGACAAGTTCCAGGAAATGTCCACTAGCATTCAAATCGACTTGCCAAGCTTTTGTTGACGTTGAAGCCTAGTTCCGTTTTATCTCATGTTATTTACAAGATTTAATTTTTCATCCAGACCTATTGTCATCCAAATTCCTGTTAAAAAATAAATAAGAAATTTGTATAACACCTCCAGTCCCTTCCGATTTCGTTAGTAAAAAGAAAGTTCGATTCGGATAACCTCTTCCGACGAGCCACTGTTTCCTGAAACAGATTCCTCAAAGGATGCTTTCCTCTTTAAGTCTAGTACTAACTGTTGTCTTTCCTACATATCGTTATAAATTTTACTTCTTAGCTCCTTTCTTTGCGAACATACAACCACCTGCTTCAGTAAGCCTCTACATTGAGTGACTCTTAGCCACTTCAAATCTAGGATTAATCGTTCTCTTTCCTACATGTACTTTTAAACTGCTCATCTTATCTTCGCTCCTGACGTGCAGCAACCTCAACTAGCAGCAGCCCTTGTGTATCTCATGTGCCTTGTATTAGGGGAACAATTAGTACCCCACCAAAAAACAAAAACAAAACAAAAGATCTCTATATTTTATACTCTAAAGACTTGTATCACCAATGCGTGATACAAGATATATATGTATAATATAACGCTTTCCAATGTGTAGAATGGGGTGTATCTACAATAACCATATTTGTGGTGGAAGGAAGAGTGAGTTTTATTTCATAAGTTTGCCAAAAGAATCTGTGTCTATTGCTAGTCAATGATTGTGTATCTACAAATTCTTACGCTTCAAGAAACGGACTGAAATTTGATCTGACGTGCTATACCACTCAGCTAAATGTTTTATATATATATATATATATATATATATATATATATATAGTTTTACTTCAATATATTGTATCTATTAAAAATGACGTATAAACAGAAAATATATTACATAATTGTCGGACTTAATCCATTTCATAATATATATTAATCCATTAATATATATTTAATATTGGTTAGATTAATCATCATTATCAGCAGCAGCAGCAGCGGCAGTCGAAGCAATAGTTGTAAAGGTGGCAGTAGCAACTGAGAGTACAAAAAAATGGAAAAGCGCCTTTCACAGTTTCTATGCTCACCGTAATAGTTTGCTATTCCTTACCAAAAACCCATCGCAGTATCATCTTTAGATCATCTGTTTGCATTACCACTGCGTTTGCTATTCACTGGCAACCACCATCTTATTCCATTGAGAAACACTATATATATATATATATATATATATATATATATATATATATATATATATATATATATATATATATATATATGGATTACATCCGATAATTATTTAATATAATTTTTGTTTATACGTTATTTTTAATAGATACAATTTATTTAAGTAAATGCTCTGCTTTTTAAATAAACGGTATTAATTACATTTACTGGCCCGAATGTACTAGAAATTTCATAGTAAATATGCGTTCTCTGACAGGAATCAAATCTGTGTACTATACGGAACGTCATTTGATCTGACGTGCTATACCACTCAGCTAAAGAGAAAGCGTCTGGTTAGCAAAGTCCAAATTACTAATTATAAACAAAAAATCGTCGACGATCATTAATCTATTTAGTATTGTTCATTTAAAAAGCAGAGCGTTTACTTCAATATATTGTATGTATTAAAAATGACGTATAAACAGAAAATATATTACATAATTGTCGGACTTAATCCATTTCATAATATATTGCCAATGTTTATGTTAAGGTATGTTTCGTGAGCAGATATGATCGTTCGTCAAACACAATCTGCCCTGCTATTTACCTATAGATGGTGGGAATGGGGGGTGGGGAAAGAAATGGATTAATACTTTTCCCAACGGCATTAGCACGTAAGCGGATGTAATAAATTCGACTGTAATTCGAACTCGGCTCTGTGATTCCGTAATCCATTAGCCCCCCCCCATATATATATATATTTGATAAGAACATATCGTTTATCAATCTAATATTATATTATATTTATATTATAGCTTAAATAGAGAATGATCTATGGAGAGAAAACAACATAAGAATAAAAGTAATACATTTTTTCTTATTTTTCTCCATATCTAATTTTCTGATGAATCCTTAATAAATGTGAAACACTTGATAAATGTTTCGTATTTGTTCTTTATCTCATTCTTTCGGATTTCCATCCATATTAAACGTTTACCGGCCTGAATGTCCGAGAAATTTTCATAGAAAATATTCGTCGTTTGACAGGAATATTTTCTATAAAAATTTCTCGGACATTCAGGCCGGTAAATGTTATTTAATACTGTTTATTATAAACAGAGCATTTACTTAAATACTTGTATCTATAAAACGAACGTTAAACGTAAAAATGTCTTTAATAAATAAATAAATATATATATATATATATATATATATATATATATATATGTATATATATATATATGTATATATATATATACATATATATATATATATATACATATATATATATATATATATATATATATGTATATATATATATATATGTATATATATATATATATATATATATATATATATATATATACATATATATATATATATATATATATATATATATATATATATATATATATATCGGTTGTAACAGCAAAATTGTCCCAATCGTGTAACCGCAAAATTGTCCAATTGTTAGATTAAGCTTTGAACTGCCGTATCTTAGAAATGATTAAATATATCTTACTGGAATATAGAACTCTACTTTGAATATTAAGAATGTATTTAGGTGTAAGTTGAAATGATGATTCATCTTCATGTTGTGACCTTCTGATTCAGTTTTCCTCTCTACTCTTCCCTCTTTTTTAAACTTATTCACCGTTCTTTAGATGGTTCTTGACAGGACTTTAAAGATGGAAGCCAGAGTATGAATATTGGTACCATTACTGAAGGCCTAAATGATCTTTTTCGTTTCACCATTGCTCAGTTGGGAAACGTAATGGTGCGGACACAAAATGATTTCAACCTGTTTTCTTTCTAATTGAATAACTCTAAGTGTTTTTCTGTGATTCTTACGACAAATAGTATCAAGATGGTTAAAAACCTCTTACCTGAAAATGTGGAAAAAAGAAACTCAATTAGTTCATGTTTTTTTTCGATATTAAACATTTTGTGGGATGGACAATTATCCCATGCTGTTACACGATCTGGACAATTTTGCTGTTATACCCGGTGTGTTACGCTAACATTTCAAGAATTAAACATGCACATTACGTCGCAAGGTATAAACGTAACGTCACAACAACCAATGAAAACAAGACAAATATAAAATTTTAAAAACACGTGACGTCTACTCAACCAATGAAAACAAAACATAGAATTAAAAATGGAAATGTAACTCAGCTTTACTCCACTTCCTAAAATATCTGATGAAGCGAAATAAATAGCGAAACACTTCAAATTTATAAAGATTTCCTACTTGTTCCTTATTTAATGATTCAGTTGGATTTCATACACATTTTTTAATCAATTCATCCCGAGCAAGGCCATGATGCCACTAAGACGCAATTGGCTACTGGGAGTGAAAGAGAATGAGAAGACTTTAGAAGGAACCGGAAGTTATCCTAAACAGGAAACAAGGGTTAAACCTCTACTTCTGTTCAAAAGACTAGGGGAGAGTGTGAACCAGATTATATATATATATATATATATATATATATATATATATATATATATATATATATATATCCAGCCGAAAGAATCTCTATGAAAAGTTGCCGACCAACAAAAATACCAAAAGAGAACGCCTTGGAACAAATCTGGTAAATCGAGTTTTGACTATTTTCAATGACCAAACTACCAATTATTCAATATATACTCACATTTGTAGATTTCAAGTTAGCACTTAGATTACTTTGCTAGCCCTAACATGGTAAAGATTTGAAACCTTCTTTCTCCCTCGTAAAAAGACTTGGCTCCCCTTCCTTCTCCCTCGTAAAAAGACTTGGCTCCCCTTCCTTCTCCCTCGTGACAAGACTTGACTCCTCTTCCTTCTCCCTCGTAACAAGACTTGACTCCCCTTCCTTCTCCCTCGTAACAAGAATTGACTCCCCTTCCTTCTCCCTCGTAACAAGACTTGACTCCCCTTCCTTCTCCCTCGTAAAAAGACTTGACTCCCCTTCCTTCCCCCCTTCCTTCTCCATCGTAACAAGACTTGACTCCCCTTCCTACACCATCGTAAAAAGACTTGACTCCCCTTCCTTCTCCCTCGTAAAAAGACTTGACTCCCCTTCCTTCTCCCTCGTAACAAGACTTGACTCCCCTTCCTTCTCCCTCTTAACAAGACTTGACTCCCCTTCCTTCACACTCGTAAAAATACTTGACCCCCCCCTTCTTTCACCCTCGTAAAAAGACTTGACTCCCTCCCTTCTTCCTTGTAACAAGACTTGACCCCCTTCCTTCACCCTCGTAAAAAGCCTTGACTCCCCTTCCTTCTCCCTCGTAAAAAGACTTGACTCCCCTTCCTTCTACCTCGTAACAAGACTTGACTCCCCTTCCTTCTCCCTCGTAACACTTCGCCTGTAAATTCTTTTTTTTCTGTTTATATGTGTCTATATATATATATATATATATATATATATATATATATATATATGTGTGTGTGTGTGTGTGTGTGTGTGTGTTCTTGAGAGTGCAATTATCGATTCTTGCCAAAATGTTAACTCATGCCCTGAAACTTTTCAAATATCTCATTTCTTAAAGGAAACATTGCATTCACAAGTTAACATATATGACCATAAAAATATATATACAGAACCATATTTCGGCCACTGGCCTAATAGAATTTGGGCGCCACTACCTTCCATACATCTTCCCTCTGTGTCTATAAAAAGACATATGCTTTTTTGGTATCAAACATGAAAAACTTCAACTTGAAATTTTTATGATTTTGAAACTCACCCAATTTACTTTATTGTCAATTTTTATATCCGAACATACTTTATGGAAAGTGCTCAGATGAACTACATTCCTTAGTCCCTCCAGTCCTAAACTTGACGCCTAAGACCCGCCATGCCACGCACATTTAGGGAACCATCCTCATTCCCTACGTATTCCATTTGTGAGATGTAAGTGCCACTCGAGCAACTTCACAAGATGATGTTTCACCGATCACTACAATCTTAACCTGTTCAAGTCTAGGGTTAAGCGGTATCTTCCCACACATACACATAAACAGTGCCTCTTATTCTCTACCTCGAGTGGCTTTCGACCCTTGTACAGAGTGAGCATTATTTTAAAAATAAGAGAATGAATGGCCTGCATTACATTGAAATTCTAGTATTCAAATTCACTAGCAAAGCATTGGAAAAAACATAAAAGTGATGAAGAAGGAAAATTCTGACATGCTACAGCCTTGTAATCATTAATTACTACAGCTGAAAAAAATTGATTATATTTATTGTTAAATTTGTCAACTTCGAATAGCCAAGCTAGTAATTATAAATCATGCGGGTTATATGGACAAATTCTGTGATTGTATCAAATTGTAATGAAAGATAATGAATTGTTTCAGAGTGATAAATCAAATACACAGATATAGTAAAAAAAATAATTTTAGATTAAATTAAATGAACTTTTGTCTTGGTTTGTTTACAACAAATTCGTTTATTAAATCATCAAAAGAAATTTCATGAAAGTTATCACTATAAAAGGAGCCCCATTAAATTTGAAAATACAAATATCTTCTTTTCTCATATGTTTATCTTTTTTACTTTTATCAGTGGACCAAGACTAGAAGGTCACTGGGCTGCAGTCATTGAGTCCTTGGGTCTACGGCGTATACTAGCCCATATGTAAATCCCCCCTACACACACACACACACATTTATATGTTTTGAAGAATAAAAAATATTGAGAAATTAAAAGATTAAAATTTTCAGACACACTGGGTTGTATATTAATATTTTTTTGTTTTATTATTTCAATTAGATTCCTCATCTAGTTTCAGCCAGCATGGCCATCATCAGGAGAAAAAATTCTGCTTGTTAGTAGGAGTGAACTACAGGAATGAATGACTTTCTGAAGAAAATGAACTTTATCTATAGTTTTCATTTGTTTTTTATCGTTGTGTTGGTCAGACGGTCTCTTTTATCTATTTATTTTTTTAAGATAGAATCTGGATAGATTCATGCTACGCTGAATTTCCTTGGTCATTTTGCCATTTTTTTTATTCCTGGGAAGGTGACGTGTCCGTATTAAGTGTATGTTATCATTTAGTTCTTCGGGAGCGTGTATGACGTGTGTAAGTGTACAGTAGCGGCCATAATATAAGGAAACGGAAACAACAAAGATATAAATATGTGTATTACTTAAAAAGTAATGCATGATTAGCAATGAAATTTTTACCGAATAAAGATTAGGGTGTAATGCATAAATATTATACAAAGTTACAAAAATTTACATAATAGTTTGTTTTTTTGTAATTTGTATGATATTTATGCATTACACCCTAATGCATAAATATCTTCAATATGATTTCCATCATTTTTATTCGGTAAAAAATTTCATTTCTAATCATGCATTAATTTTTAAGTAATACACATATTTATATCTTTGTTGTTTCCGTTCCTTATATTATGGCCGCTACTGTATATATTAGTATGGGTGTGTGTATAAGTGTGAGGCCGTAACACCTCCGCAGTCATCTTTGTCTTGTGTGGGCGAGAAATGTGGGTAGTGCTTGATTATATATATATATATATATATATATATATATATATATATATATATATATATATATATATGAATAAAAAGAAAGAACAGTAAGATATATAATCCGGTGTTCTTATAGATATTTTTATTTTTACAAAATAGTGCTCAATGTAAATTTACAGAACATTAATATTATAAATTAATTGATTTAAAATATGTTTTTTTCGCTACACAGTTCCAACCATGTTTCAAAAATGGAAGCTAAAAGCTACGAATTTAATTTAGTAATTAAATTAAAGACGTTAGTTCCATTTCATCCTCAAGCAAATTTTGGAGTAACTTTTAAAATTACTGGGTTTTAAAGACACAGCTAAAATCATAATTTACGTCTCCAATGTTACAGATAAATCCACTTCCACCAGACAAGGTGTGTCTGCATGTTCATTATGTCTTTATTTTGATGTATCAGTTATTAGTTACGTTTTGGTAGGGGGTAGGGATGTATTTTTCAATGAAATCTAACATCCGTTAAATGTCGTCTGGATTTTTTAAAATTATATATATATATATATATATATATATATATATATATATATATATCGGGTATCCATAAAGTCTGGCCATATAGGCAAAAATGTATATTATCAAGAAATGAAATTTTCAACATTTGATTGAACTGAAATATTAACAAATAATATCTTCAATATGATTTCCATCATTTGTGATGCAACGGTTGATGCTCTTTGCAAGGTTCACGTGAACTCGATGCAATAACTCCATATTGCCCTCAATTTTAGCGCATTCATTTTTTATGCATTCAATCAAGCGTGTTGCATCTGTGATTTTCATTGAGTACACCTTCTCCTTTAGCATACCTCAGAAAAAGAAGTCAATTCTTTCTTCTTGCGACAGAACTATGTTTAATCTGTGGAGGTAAAAAAAATATATATAGTTAAGGAGACTACCTATATGGACAGACGTTAGGGAACACCTGTATATCGGTCAATAACTGATACCTTCGGACGAGTAGAGCAAATAATTACGAAAATTTCGTGTACGAAACTACGGAGTTTTGAGGTAGTGAATATAACATCTATCAGTTAAATGATAAATTTTATTTGTAGTAAACACATATATATATATATATATATATATATATATATATATATATATATATATATAATGTGAAATCTCTATCTATAAAAGGCATGATGTGTGTGTGTGTGTAACGAATATATATATATATATATATATATATATATATATATATATAAGGAAAATTCGCTTGAGGATGAAATGGAACTAATGTCTTTAATGTCTTTATATATATATATATATATATATATATATATATATATATATAAAAGGAAAATTCGCTTGAGGATGAAATGGAACTAATGTCTTTCATTTAATTAGAAAATTAAATTCGGGGCTTTTAGCTTCCATTTTTGAAACATGGTTGGAACTGTGTAGCGAAAAACCATATTTTAAGTCTATTAATTTATAATATATATATATATATATATATATATATATATATATATATATATATATGGGGAGAGAGAAACAGAGAGTGTTCATATCATTTGAGATGTAAATATTTGAGTAATTACACAGTTTAGGAAAATGAAGCTAAACAGGCTTATTGTTGAGCAAAGTAATATTTATTCATCAATATTTGAAGGATTCAAACATATGTAGATTTTGTGAAAGATTTCACAAGTTTTCACTATGCGTACCTCCTGTGACACGGCACACGTGAAATGGGTAGTCCATCTCGTGCCAAAAACACTGCAGCATGTCTTGCGTAACAGTCTCCAGTGTGGCACTGATTCTCTGCTTGAGTTCCTCAAGCTTATAGGAAGAGTAGGCGACATAGATTCGTCCGTTCATAAAGTCCTACAGAGAAAAAATTCGCAAGTGATTAGGTAACGTTAACGGGGCGGCCTATTTTCTTTACCATATTCCAGATCTGCATCTCAGTTTGATGCATATTCAGTGCAGTGTTATGTGACTGTGTTCAAGAATATTCTAACACACAAAACCCCTTTTCTTTTTCAGTAAGTGGTGTTTCTATACCCTAAAAAAAATAATTAAACGTTAGTATTTTGAATTGTTTCTACACATGCTGCTACAATGTAAGATCATTTGAACGAGAACTGATCAAGTTATTAGATTACGAAATTGGACCCACTATTTATATACATTATGAGTAGCAAGGCCTATTGTATTGTCCTATCAGTTACAGGGAAAAAAGTGTGCAAGAAAATAAGAAACACTACCTGCCAAAAAAAAGTGAAGTTTTGTTGAAATCGGTTGAAAAATGTAAGAAATCCGATCACATATATAAACAAACAAACACACACACACACACACACACACACACACACACACACACACACACACACACACACACACAAACAACCTGGGTTTTATAATAAGTATAACTCGATATGAGTTGTCCCCCTTTCATTAATGCCTCTTAATCGTGTTTTCAAATTGATTTCGTGCAAAAACAATTGTGTTTTTCCAATTTTTGGCGCTGTCAGAACCACCGCAAGGTAATGTTACGTAGTCCTGTGAAGTTTTGTTGAAATCAGTTGAAAAATGTAGGAAATCCGATCCAATATATAAACGTACACACACACACACACACACACAAACACACACACAGACACACACAATCTGCGTTTTATAATAAGTAAAATATATGAATTTTTACAGAGAAGAATTAAAACTTTGTTACTTACAATTGGATTTTAAGTTTTTTGTCTTAGAAAAATAATTTCTTGCTTTTTTTTTTCTTTTTTTAACTTTTTTTTACTTTAACCGGTTTCGCTTAGCTTTTCAAAAAGTTTTTAACTGTTTCTCTCTCCATGTGTTGGTGCTTATATTTTGTACCTATGAAAAAAAAAATCAAGGGGCATAACTTGAATTTGGTAGAATCTATCTATCTATCTATCTATCTATCTATCTATCTATCTATATATATATATATATATATATATATATATATATATATATATATATACGTGTGTATGTGTACTTGAATTAACGAACCTTGAGAACAACAAAAATAATAAAGAAAGAAAGAAACCGAGCCTAAGCCGCAAGAGAGAAAAAAAAATTATAAGCCATTTTAGAATACTCCACGAATTAATAAATTTCAAAATGCTTAATACTCTAGAAATTTCTAGTAAGAAAAACGACCCAGGACAGATATGGAATCCAATCTGAAAACGCCAGAATCGCCAAACCCCACTGTGACTTTACGCTAACAAGTGATCATCAGACGATTGAGGAAACAGTTTCAAAGGAAGATCAGAATACATTTTTTTTTGTATTGATCAATTTTTTCCTATCTAATCGTGACATGAAAGTTATCCCGAACGGCCATTCGTCTCGATCAGTTCGTACTAACGTGGGTGTCCCCAGGGCTCCGTCCTCTTTTTTTTAATTTTCATTAATGACTTTCCCGATGACATTAGATCTCAAATTGGCATCTCTGCTGATGACACAGACATTTATTCCTGCCTCGATATGAAGGCTGATTATTCCAAGGTCAAAATAGCAGCCAATGTCCAAAATGACCTCAAGTCCGTTGTCAACTGGGGCAAAAGATGCCTTGTTAATTTTAACGCCTCCAAAACTAAACTTCTCTTCATTGATCAACTGAAGGAGCCTCTCTCTGGTTTCCATCAGAAATCATCTTCAGATGTAAATATGCCAGAGTTGCAAAATCTATGGCATTCTAAGCACAATTCGATGGAAATGTTGCAGTATATCGTAGAAGAATTAAAGATAGACAATTTGCATCATTTCAGTTTTTGACATTCGATTCAATGCTTTCACCTCACTTTTATAAGGTCTGAAAAACTTTCATTTAAGTGACGAAATAATCAATTTACTAGTTTAGACAAATTGTGAAATAAGTAACGAAAACATCGTTTTAATTAATGCCGTTAATCGAAAATTCTAAAAAAAAAAAAAAATAAAAAAATGCAGTGTCCATTTTGCGTTTTTTTTTTTCAATTTCGTAGATGACTGCAGTTATTAAAGGTTCATGTTAGAGAAGGTGATGGACGTTGTCGGTGCGTAGAAAATGGCTGCGTTTTTTTTTAAACAGTCTTTGGCATTTGTTCCGGCATCTCAGAATCACATTTATTGCGAAACTGACGGTAATGCCTAAGATCTGGTAAAGACCGGGGTTTTGAGCTTTTTTTTTTTTAAAAAACATTGGTCAGTATCGGACTTTGTAGCAGTTCTGTCTCTGATATTATCATTATTTGAATACCCCCCATATATATATATATATATATATATATATATATATATATATATATATATATATATATATATATATATATTAGGTTGGTATAATGATGTAATAATGTCGTTTTTTGATGTTAAAAAATACGTCAAAAACCGACATTATTACGTCATTATTTTTTTTGCATCAACCTAATATATATATATATATACATACATATATATATATATATATATATATATATATATATATATATATATATATATATGTATGTATGTATCTTCTTTCGTTTTGGGATCTAATGAAGTCTAGAAAGGCGAAACGCGTAATCAAATTAGTTTCAATTAAAATTTTCCTTTTGTCAAATGTCTTTAAAATTTTGTCGAGAGTCTATATCCTATTTTACACACACACACACACACACACACACACACACACACACATATATATATATATATATATATATATATATATATATATATATATATATATATATATATTTATATATATATCATCTGGTTCAGACTCCTCTCTCCCTTAGTCTTTTGAACAGAAGTAGAGGTTTAACCCTTGTTTCCTGTTTAGGATAACTTCCGGTTCCTTCTAAAGTCTTCTCATTCTCTTTCACTCCCAGTAGCCAATTGCGTCTTAGTGGCATCATGGCCTTGCTCGGGATGAATTGATTAAAAAATGTGTATGAAATCCAACTGAATCATTAAATAAGGAACAAGTAGGAAATCTTTATAAATTTGAAGTGTTTCGCTATTTATTTCGCTTCATCAGATATTTTAGGAAGTGGAGTAAAGCTGAGTTACATTTCCATTTTTAATTCTATGTTTTGTTTTCATTGGTTGAATAGACGTCACGTGTTTTTAAAATTTTATATTTGTCTTGTTTTCATTGGTTGTTGTGACGTTACGTTTATACCTTGTGACGTAAGTGTGCATGTTTAATTCTTGAAATGTTAGCGTAATTTAAGTGTGTATGCTCCGCATTGTCTACGAATTAATTCATCCGGTGTAAATGAGGCTTCAGTCATTCATAAAGTTTGAAAATATTGACTATGATTAAAATTAATTTCCATAGGGTTTTCAGGGTAAATATCGTAAATTTCACCAGAGAAGAAATTAATCTATTTAATTTTGATTTTACTCGATTTAAACATTACTGAATTAATTGAAATTTATTTTTTTATTAATATTAATTAATGATCTGGGAAATGCATGAACAGAGGACGGAAAGCGGAACAGGAAAATCTGAAGGCACATTGAGATAGTGAAAAATGCCTTGCAAAAGCTAAGCGAAATATTAAGAAACAGATACATATCATTAGAAACAAAACCAAAAAGCGTACTAAGCTGTTAAGTAGTATAAAGTCCTCCTATATAACAGTGATTGTTGGACAATCGCTGCACAGAAAGAGATATAGAAATGTTGTTCTACATGTGTATAGCTGGCCACTTGTATTAGAGGATACCTGTCTACTAGGGCGGCTATCCAATCCCTATTGCAGACGCTTGCTCAGGCGTATTTGTGTTTATTCAACACCCACAGAGTCCACCTGTGGATTAAACTGCAACTATGCTGAGCAGACCTTAGTTACAGTATCTGGGAAAGAACATGTTAGCTTTTGGCCTTTGACTTGACTGGATTTTAGCTGTGTCATTAAAACCCAGTAATTTTAAAAGTTACTCCAAAATTCGCTTGAGGATGAAATGGAACTAATGTCTTTAATTTAATTACAAAATTAAATTCGGACCTTCCATTTTTGAAACATGGTTAGAACTGTGCAGCGGAAAAACCATATTTTAAATCAATTAATTTATAATATATATATATATATATATATATATATATATTCGGGAAGAGAAAAAGTTCGGAGCGGTACTTAAGTTTTATGCTACAACCATCTTCCGGCGACGAAAGGTATTCTGGCCTACTGATAATCACGGTATCGTGAAACTCGAGTTGCAGTTCGAAATTTGTCTCTTTTTGAGTCGTGACACTAGTAAGTGTATTTGCAATGTTTTGGTAATTTAGATAGACCACTTTATATTATTGTTTAGTCTTTTAGTCGCTTTTTCTTAGTTCATGTTACAATTCATGTTACGATTTTTCTTAGTTCATGTTACAATTCATGTTACGCTTTTTCTTAGTTCATGTTACAATTCATGTTACGATTTTTCTTAGTTCATGTTACAATTCATGTTAAGCTTTTTCTTAGTTCATGTCACAATTCATGTTACGCTTTTTCTTAGTTCATGTTACAATTCATGTTACGCTTTTTCTTAGTTCATGTCACAATTCATGTTACGCTTTTTCTTAGTTCATGTCACAATTCATGTTACGCTTTTTCTTAGTTCATGTTACAATTCATGTTACGATTTTTCTTAGTTCATGTCACAATTCATGTTACGCTTTTTCTTAGTTCATGTCACAATTCATGTTACGCTTTTTCTTAGTTCATGTTACAATTCATGTTACGATTTTTCTTAGTTCATGTTACAATTCATGTTATGCTTTTTTTTAGTTCATGTTACAATTTATTTTATCGTTTTTTTTTCTGTAAGTTTTGTTTCATTGGTTGTTGCATTTTCTTTTTATTAGCTTCTTTTCTTTTGATCATCTAGTAAGTTTAATTTGTGTTTTTGTATATATATATATATATATATATATATATATATATATATATATATATATATATATTGTACAATTTGAATTAAGATACCATTAGTTAATGATCATTTGCTTTGTTTAATGAAAATAAACACTGAGCGCTCTTTGTGAGTCAGTTTTAACATTTAATATTTAATATTTCAAATTCTATATTGTGCTAATAGGACTCGTTTAGATTTCTATCAGTTATAGCCCTATGCTTGATCCAGCCTCTAATGCTCTGGGTGGAACGACTTAGTGAAAGAAGACGTTGCTTTTGGGGTTGGTTCCGGTGCGTTATGTATGCTTGGATGAATATCACCACCGTGATTAGGAGTAGCTGCGCTATATTGTGTCTAGTTAGTTTCCTCTTCGACACCGAGGCACAAAAAACGTTCCGAGTCTCGCTCATGGATATTCATTGCTGATGACTCCCAAAAGGACGAAACGGCCGTCCAGTGCTTCCTGGATTCTTTTGGGAATACTTGTTCGAGAATCGATGAATTAGTTTGATAAATTATTCAAATCTCCCCCAAAATTTCTATCATATATATATATATATATATATATATATATATATATAGTTAAACCTAGAGAGCCAGACAAACCTACCAAAGTTTCACCAAAGCTTAGGTGAAACTCTGGTAGGCTTGTCTGGCTCTCTAAATCTGCTCTACTTAACGTATTGAGCACTTTATTTAGTTATTTTGCTTACTCGTATCAGGGTTTTTTTCTTTGGACTTGCATGCTAGACAATTATTTTCGGCTGATGTACATGTTCTTTGTTCTTTCTTTTTTATATACCTATTTTTTCCCCTTTGGTACTGGCTTGATTATTCGCAAGTAAAGACACTGAAGGTTTTCCGGGCGAATATAATTTCTTATACTTCTAAGATTATTACTAGTATATATATATATATATATATATATATATATATATATATATATATATATATATATATATATTTCAATAAAGGGGCAATTAATTTACAAATTCATGAATTATTCATACATAAAACAAATACAAAGGTTAAAGATTAAATGGCGAGAAATCCATCTTCGCGAACAATTCAATAATATACAAAAACCCCGAATCTGTTTATGAATGAAAAGATCCAGTTTTATAAATTTCCGTTGCATTAGATCTTTTTTATTTTACAAGCTTTCGTCTGTTCCGACAGACATCCTCAGGTATGAAATAGATTGTGTTCTTGTTTTTACTCTCAGTAATAAGTGGACAAACAAAAACAAGGTTGTAATCCGAAAAATGCTATGAGAAATGTGTGTTATTGTTTTGGAACGTGCAGTCGCAACGCTGAGTTTGAATTTAAATTTTAAGGTTAAAGTTCTGCGTTTATGTACAAATGTAGTGATAAGAGAATTCTTTTTTACTGGTAAATTTTCCGTCAAAGTGGCATGAACTATATTGTTCAATAATTACAGTAATGTCGCACTTATTATCCGAAAGTTGCACTTGGATCAGTTATTTTAATTTCAATAAAGGTGCAATTAATTTACAAATTCATGAATTATTCATACATAAAACAAATACAAAGGTTAATGATTAAATGGCGAGAAATCCATCTTCGCGAACAATTCAATAATATACAAAAACCCCGATTTCTCGCCATTTAATCATTAACCTTTGTATTTGTTTTATATATATATATATATATATATATATATATATATATATTATTACTATATCGTTATTACTAGGAGCGGTGGATCCTAGTAATAACAAATATTAAACTGATCCCCATAGAGCTCAATGTGTTTATTATAACAGACCATATATATTTTTACGGCAAAAACCAGTGTATATATTAGGTTGGTGCAAAAATAATCTCGTTTTCTCACATATGTTACTATGTGAGAAAACGACATTATTTTTGCACCAACCTAATATATGTAAACGCACAGACACGTGTATGTGGATACATGTGGGTGTGTATGTGTGTTGGATAGCATAATCTATCCCATTAACCCATTATCTGCCACATTTTTTTAATGCGCATTTTTGACCCAGACAGATGACTTAGGAGTTTATTTATTCCTTATATTTAATTTCAGTAGTTACCATTGTTGTTTTTATAGAAACTAGAACATCAAATATATATGTGTATAAGAGATCAAAAAATAATATTGATTAGAAATTATAAAAAATACTTTTCAGAATAGTCATTATTTTTCTACTCGTGAAATGTAAAATTACGACAGAAAGTGTTTTTCTTACGGCCAATAATAAAAACTTTAAACGCTAAGTGTTGTAAAATATACCTCTGCAAATGCAATGTATGTAAGCAATTCAATGTAAATACAAGGAATAACATGTAGTGAGTTTAATTTTAACAGATCCCCAAATGGGGCTCATGGCAGGTAATGGGTTAAATGTCCTGTCAATACCCACAAGTTATAAATCTATCATTCAACTAATTTACCTAAATTTTATTGGGCTTAAGTTTAAATCCCCCATAACTTATTAATAATATTAAACCTTTATGGTCTCAATACTATTTACTGAAAATCCCAGGAAAAAAACACACTTGTTGCTAGCATACATAGCACCTCATAATAGGAACCGAAGTCACCAACACAAGCCTCTTATCATAAACAAGGCGTCTCAGAGGGGAACTGATATTGAAAATAAATTCTAATCCCTTCTTTCCAGACAAACACTTAAGAGATGAAGATGGATGGGTTCAGATCTACCAGAAATAGACTATACTCATGCTGAGGTAATTTTGTTTTTTTGCCGTAATACACATATATATATATATATATATATATATATATATATATATATATATATATATATGTGTGTGTGTGTGTGTGTGAAAAGTGTGTGTATATAAATATAAATAAATATATATATATATAATTATTTATATATTATATGCGCGGTATTAGAAAGCGCTTAATATCAAAGATAGAGCTAACATATTTGGTTGGATTGATGTGAGTTTGCGACCCTGGGTTTCACGCTTTTGCGAGGGTCACAAACTCACATCAATCCAGCCAAATATATATATATATATATATATATATATATATATATATATATATATATATAGTTAAACCAAAAGGGAAAAACACGGATGACTCCCAAAAGGATTTTATTTAGTTATTTTGCGTACTCGTATCGGTTTTTTTTTTTTTTTGGATTTTAGACTTGCATGCTAGACGATTATTTTCGGCTAATGTATATGTTCTTGGTTCTTTCTTTTTTTATATCTATTTTCCCCCTTTGGTATTGGTTTGATTATTTGCAAATCAAGACACAGAATGTTTTCCGGACGACTATAGTTTCAAGATTACTACTACTACTACTACTACTACTACTACTACTAATAATAATAATAATAATAATATATATATATATATATATATATATATATATATATATATATATATATATATATATGCGGAGAAATTAAATAACTAGATATTAGCAACCGTATATACGCGCATTAGCGTGCATACACAGGTAAGCGAATGAATATTTACTTAATTTAAGGTGTAAACAAAACAGTGATCAATGTGTTTAGACAGAGCTAAGAAGTATATATATATAAATATCCACCCACAAAAACCCATGCACATATATTTGTGCATATTCCTCTATCTGTTTACAGATAGATGCATACATTCACCCGTGCATTGAATACTGCTGCCATATCTGGTCTGGTGCTCATGCTATTCATATCCAGGTTCTTGAGAAAATCCATTGAAGGATCTTCAATGTAATTGATCCTGACTTGGCATCTTGACGTCAGTCACTTTCTCACCGACGTGATATGGCTTCCCTCTGTCTTTTCTACTGACTACACGATTTCTTAGCGCGCTACTAAATTGGCATCTAGGTCCCACCATTTTACCGTTGAAATAGTCAAAAGTAACGGCCACTTCTACCCTAACAGTTTCTTTTCTAGAGCTTCCCGACAGAGAAACACCCTTCCGTTTACTTGCTTCCCTGATAAATACAATCTTCAAAAATTTAAATGCAACGTCAATCGCCAACTTCTGTTGACTTGAACCCTGTTCATCTTTTATCCTTTCCTCGCCCCCCTCAACTACCCAGGCTTTTCTTTAACTTTCAGTCTGTGTAACCCCCTGCGTACTAATGGCACCCGCGCTTTGCTTGAGTAAAATAATTAAAAACACACACACACACAAAATCACATGCATAAATATATACTCACATAGTGACAAACATACATATATATATTTTGAAATATCTGTTTATATAGAAACATACACACACGAAAACATTCATACACGTGCACACACACACATATATATTCATATACATATATACACATACACACATATATATATATATATAAATGTGTGTGTGTGTATATATATATATATATATATATATATATATATATATATATATATATATCATTGTTTGTGCTTAGATGAACGTACTTCTTTTGCATATCTCTAATTAAAAATAAAACTTAATTTGCTTCTCCTCAAATCAAACGCTAATCTTTTTCGGCTCTTGACAAATTTTGTTATTAAGTGCCTTGTCATTTTCAGTTTCCTTCCCGCGTCTCTTTCTAATATCACACCAAAGAAGACAAAAACATGCCCCCACCCAACCACGGAAATTTACGGTCAATAATTATAGCGTAAATTTCCGGTTTACAAATCGGAACTCGGTACAAGGTAGATAATACTTAAAAAAAATAAATCAGAAATACTATTGCATGTCAGAGTGGGTGTTAAAGTGTGTAGGAAACGAAGTACTGTTTATGCGTTTCTCAAATGCTAACTGAAGTCAATTTAGAAAAAGGGGCTAAAATCCCGTCGAAAAATGATTACTTACAATCACTTCTCATTTAAGGACTTCTCCGTTTATCGACCCCGGGTTTACGATCAGCTCATAAAAAAAATTCCAACCAGTTGGTATTGTGCATTGAATTGATTTATTACGTTTACTGGACAGCACACTACTGTACTGTCGGAATATTTATCACTTTGTTATATCAACCTGTTCGCTTTTTATAATTTATTTTAATAGTTCTGACAAATCACTCGACAGTGTATTCCCCTTCATTGTTTATGACATCCAGCCAACGATCCTCTAACCGTTCAATACCTCGACGATAGAAATCTATAGGTTTTGACTTGGAAAATTCAACAAGCCACGTTTCAAGATCCACATCGTTTTTGAATGAAACACCCCTCAAATAGTTAGAAAACGACCGAAACGGCGGAATTTTCAAGTGGCTCAATCAGAAGAATATGGTGAGTGTTGCAGAACTTCCAGCCAGAACTCTTAAATTGCATGTTTGGTCTTGTTAGAGACGTGGGGGTGAGCATTGTCATGTTGAATAATAACACTGTGTTGACGGTCAGTTTTTTTTCAGTTGAATTGCTTCTTTAAGTCTCTGTTCATATGTTCAATGTTGTTGCATATACCAAATGTTCTATGAAATAGGACTCAAGACAAATTTTTTATAAACATAAACTACGATCTGTAATTGGAATAAGAGCAGTGGCAGTAAATACCCTGAATCCACCATAAACATTCAGGATTTGGGGATTAGTAAATACTAACGCTTCAAATACCTCAGCGTATGGATCAGTTATAACAAATTTGGTATAGCAGGTAAGGAAATTGGACATAGATTAGGATGTATTAAAAATCTCGATTCATGTACTTAAATAACCACGTCAAATCAAAACTGTAACGTGGATATCATGCATGGCGCCAAACTCGTTCAGAAATATCTAAACTGTCAGATAAATGCTTCCTAATGTCAATGGTTAAAAGGGGCACTCGGCGAATGAAGCCTGAGCGTCTTGGCAAAGATCATTCTTCTTTGAACATTGTGGATTAGCGTTACATAATCACAAACAAAGAACTGTACAGGTAACAGAGACCGAATCACTTGAGAACTGCCAGCAGCAGTAACAACTGAAAAGGATAGCACATATAACGCGAAAAGAAAATAATAACATATTGAAGATGTTAACATTCCACAAATAAAAGTTTATTAAAAGAAACCCCGTCAATACTGGTATTGAGAAACCTGTTTTCCTGAAAAATTGTTTCAAGAGAAAGATTTGATAAATTTCAACCGAAATTTGTACTGGCTACTCGGTTAATAAATGCCAAATGTTTCCTTATAGGGAAACGGTTAATATGACCATTACTATATTACTGTTCCATATTAAAGATTAACACAGACAAGTGAAGAAATAAATATAGGTGCCATCCTGAATCGTGGCATTTATTAGATAATTGAGTTGTCGGGGCTGCTGTGTGTTGAATATCTACTACTACTACTACTACTACTACTACTAAAAAAGGGGTTTTAAATAAAGTGTTTCTTGAGGTGTTGCATGGTGTCCACGGACAATGATCCAGAGAGTAAGAAAAAAGAAAAGAAATTTCTGATGCGCGCATATAACTTTTTTGGGTAAATCATCGCAATATTATATTTTTAATTTCGCGCATGCGCATTGTTTGTTTTAGGTTTTGTCGATTGCACAATATAGTAAGGTCAGTTAAGCACCGTCTGTGAGGAAAAAAAAAGCACCATGACGCAATTCATTCCGCCACAAATTTTGGAAACGCCGGAAGATCCAATACGAACATTCCAGGGAGTTTGGGTGTCAATCTGAGGGCATTGCAGAGGATTCGGAAAGAGTTGGATAAGTCTAATGGTCATTACGAAGGTACGACAGCTCGGAAAACTCACTCTGAATGTTCTGATAATAACTCACGAATTTGTTGGTGAGTGGCTCAACACGGATACTTACATCAAGTGCCTTGAGGAGGTAGTTCTAGCCTGGTTCAAGAGGGTGGTTGCTGGTAGAGCCTATGTTTGGAAACAGGACTCTGCACCATGCCACATAAGCATGAGAACTCAGTCATGGCTGTCAGACAATTTCTGCGACCACAACACATCTTACGTCCGGCTACCTAACTCCCCATGCTGAAACCCCTTCATTATTATGCGGGGGCGCAGTTAAGCGAAAGACCAATAAAACTCCTTGTAGCACCAAAGATGAAGACAAGGGTTATGGCAGCATTCACCAACTTAAACAAGGATACTGTCTAGAATAGATGCAGAAGATTCTGAAGTCATTTAGGGGCCATGATTAAAGCCAATGGTGATTTTATTGAAAAAAAAAATTCTTTAGTATTTCAAGATATTTTTGTGTAATTTTGGTAAATATATCTGTTAAAATGAAATGTCAGTGTTATTTTCAGTTTTGCGTAATTTAGATGTCAATTTATCCATCGCACCCTGTATCGACATATTGAATAACAACGTAAACACGGTGTATAGAAAAATGCAACTTTTATCTCTTCTCTAGGATAACCATGCGACGCCATATTTAAATGAAAGATGCTGGAACTAAAGCGTAGTAGTTAAGGGAAAAAGTTGATTATACTTTTCTTATAAGCGTGTGCATAAATATTCCAGCATCGCCTTCGATACAAGTTTATCCTCTGGTGGGTGTATCTAAGTGGGATTTTTTAAAATTTCATTTCTCTCTGTATCGTTCTCAATTTCCCTTTACATTTATACAGCTGGGTATGCTAACTAGATATATATGTATAATTCATTTATCTGCCTGCCGTCTATGTTAATTAGCATCATATATGTCAAACGCCCCAAACGAGAAGACAACCTCTAGAAACTTTTCAACACTTCAACGGCTGTACCTTGTAACAAAATATGATTTAGGAATTGGTACAATCAATCTTTTTCTCTTTAATTTGTTTCCCGGTGTAAAAATACCACTTTTTGCGGAAGATAGCTATCAGGTAAAGACAATCCTGAGGCATATACTGTAATTAAGCCTAATATTTAAAGAATACAACTATTACGTTGGTGCAAAAATAATGTCGGTTTTTGACGTTAAAAAATACGTCAAAAACCGACATTATTTTTGCACCAACCTAATATTACAAGTACTAGTATACCACGACGACTAGTATACTATTACTACTACTACTACTAATAATAATAATAATATATTCAAATATAATTGGATAAATAATTGCGGTGTCAATCATTATTTTTGTTTAGTATTTCTTTCAACTTAATTTTAGTTGCTTCACATAAGTAGTAATAATATCTTCAATTTTTTTAGATGAGCCATTTTCAACTATTAATAAATATTTGGCGAGGATATCTTTCACCTTAATTTTATTTACTGTTGGATTACCGCCCCTTGATGATTTTTTGTTAGTATCAAACGTGCTGTTTTTGTAAGTACAGTCGACCATACAAGACATTATCAGAAAATAAGAGCGATGACTAGTAAGTTTAAAACCACAATTTCCAAAATTCAATAAAACATTAGGTTACAGAGAATATTTTCCTAAATTTTTAAGATTATTGAGTACTTAAAAATTGCATAAAAATAGCGCTCACATCATTTTCTCCGATTACGTTTCATAAATAAAATCTCCGTAGAACAAAGTTAGATCAGTTATCACCTCGTGAAACAAGTAAAAACGGCTACTGTCTGGCAAAAAAACAGCTACTGTCTGATTAAAAATGCATTTAGACGATATTTTAAGTACATAATATTTGTTTCAAATCAGATTAATTATACTTTAAATCAGTTAATATTCCTCAAATAAAGTTACTAAAACGTATATTTGAGTTTTGTAAGTTTTTTTTTAAAGACAATTACATTGTGATGAAAGACGGCTAAAAAACGGCGCTAATCAGTTATTTTAGAAAACCCCCCCAAAAAACAAACCCCCCCACAAAAAAAATCATGCAGTCAACTGAAATTAGTTTTTGAAATGCAGAAAAGTATTTTGCTTATTGGAAATATTAAATTTAATCTACTAACTTGAAATTAAAACTAAAATAAAACATTGCAAGAAAGTTTTTTAATTTAAAATATTCATTTTAAACCTTAGCTATTACTCGGTATATATATATATATATATATATATATATATATATATATTCCTCACTGGTAGTAAAAAATGGGTTGTATGTACAACGCAATCTTCAGGTGCTGATTGATAACTGATCGTTACATAAATTAAATTTTGATATATATATATATATATATATATATATATATATATATATATATATATATAAAAGTGTAAATGAATAAAAATAAATATAAATGTAAAAAAAAATAAATAAATACCACACACACACATATATATATATATATATATATATATATATATATATATATATATATATATATATATATGTCTGATACCACAGAACTTATAAATACTTTCAAAGAGACCAAACCGCATACTTTTCCCTTCCTTTTTTCGGGCAACACCTCATCAGACGAAGAGTTGGCGACTAGTATAATGTTAACAAGAATTGCAGAATAATAGCCAAACTGGGAGGAAACAATTAAAGTACAATTTAATATTAAAAAGAAGAGAAAAAATAAAAAAAGGTAGAAAATGATAAAAAAATCAGAATAAATAGTTCCAGCGAGTAGGAAAAGGAAAATATAGGTTCACAAGCCTCCCAGTAAGGAAAGAGAACGAATGAAATTCTCTTTGTGCCGGCGCAAAGAAGGTTGGTGCAATTTTATACATACTGCCTCTAAAGTTTTCAGATGCTTTGCCGACCGTCCTTTGCCGACCGTCCTTTGCCGACCGTGCTTTGCCGACCGTCCTTTGCCGACCGTCCTTTGCCGACCGTCCTTTGCCGACCGTGCTTTGCCGACCGTCCTTTGCCGACCGTCCTTTGCCGACCGTCCTTTGCCGACCGTCCTTTGCCGACCGTGCTTTGCCGACCGTCCTTTGCCGACCGTGCTTTGCCGACCGTGCTTTGCCGACCGTCCTTTGCCGACCGTGCTTTGCCGACCGTCCTTTGCCGACCGTCCTTTGCCGACCGTCCTTTGCCGACCGTCCTTTGCCGACCGTGCTTTGCCGACCGTCCTTTGCCGACCGTCCTTTGCCGACCGTCCTTTGCCGACCGTCCTTTGCCGACCGTCCTTTGCCGACCGTCCTTTGCCGACCGTCCTTTGCCGACCGTCCTTTGCCGACCGTCCTTTGCCGACCGTCCTTTGCCGACCGTCCTTTGCCGACCGTCCTTTGCCGACCGTCCTTTGCCGACCGTCCTTTGCCGACCGTCCTTTGCCGACCGTCCTTTGCCGACCGTCCTTTGCCGACCGTCCTTTGCCGACCGTGCTTTGCCGACCGTCCTTTGCCGACCGTCCTTTGCCGACCGTCCTTTGCCGACCGTCCTTTGC
>OZ010604.1:43627072-43639572 GCA_963932145.1 Acanthosepion lycidas
CACGGCGTATGGTTTATTTGAACCAGGACACTAGTTTATTAAAGTAGAGAAATTTATGTCGGAAGATTTATTTGAACCGGGACACTTCTTTGAATTGTGGATAAATTAACGTTGGCGGAATTATTTGAACCAGGGCACGTAATTGAAAATTTAGAGAAATTCACGACGGAGGGTTATTTGAACCAGGACACATGTTTGAATAGTAGAAATGTTAACGGCGGAAGATTTATTTGAACTAGCACACTTGTTTGAAAAGTAGAAAAATTCACGGCGGATGGTTTATTTGAACCAGGACACTAGTTGATTAAAGTAGAGTAATTCAAGGCGGAAGGTTTATTTGAACCAGTGCCCTTGTTTGAAAAGTACAGAAATTCACGGCGGAACGTTTAGTTGAACCAGGACACTGGTTGTAAAAGTAGAAAAATTCACGGCGGAAGATTTGAACAGGACACTTGTTTGAAAATTAGAAAAATTCACGGCGGAAGGTTTATTTGAACGAGGACACTTGTTTGAAAAGTGGAAAAATTCACGGCGCAAGGATTATTTGAACGAGGACACTTGTTTGAAAAGTAGAATAATTCACGGCGGAAGGTTTATTTGAACGAGGACAATTGTTTGAAAAGTAGAAAAATTCACGGCGGATGGTTCATTTGAACCAGGACACTAGTTTCAAAAGTAGAGAAATTCACGGCGGATGGTTTATTTGAACCAAGGACACTAGTTTATTAATGCAGAGAAATTTACGGCGGATGGTTTATTTGAACCAGTACACTTGTTTGAAGAGTACAGTAATTCACGGCGGAAGATTTATTTGAACCAGGACACTGGTTTTAAAAGGAGAAAAATTCACGGCGGAAGGTTTATTTGAACCGGGACACTTGTCAGAATAGCAGAGAAATTCACGTCGGAGTGTTCATTTGAAACAGGACACTCGTTTGAAAAGTAAAAAAATTCACGGCGGATGGTTTATTTGAACCAGCACAATTGTTTGAAAAGTAGAGAAATTCACGGCGGATGTTTTAAGTCGGAGTGTTCATTTAAACCAGGAGACATGTTTGAAAATTAGAAAAATTCACGGCGGAAGGTTTATTTGAATCAGAACACTAGTTTCAAAAGTAGAGAAATTCACGGCGGATTGTTCATTTGAACCATGACACTTGTTTGAAAAGTAGAAAAATTCACGCCGTAGGGTTTATTTGAACCAGGACTCCGGTTAGAAAAGTTGAAATATTCTCAGCGGAAGTTTTATTTGAACCAAGACACTTGTTTGAGTAGTGTAAAAATTCACTTTGGAGGATTTATTTGAACCAGAACACTTGGTTGAACAGTAGAAATATTCACAACGGAAGTTTTATTTAAACCAGGACACTTGTTTTAAAAGTAGAAAAATTCACGGAGGAAGGTTTATTTGAACAGGATACTTATTTGAAAAGTAGAAATATCACGGCGGAATGATTATTTGAACGAAGGCACTTGTTTGAAAAGTAGAAAAATTCACGGCAGAAGGTTTACTTGAACCAGGACACTTGTTTGAAAAGTAGAAAATTCCCGGCGGAAGGTTTATTTGTACCAGAAATCATGTTTGAAAAGTTGAAAATTTCCCGGCGTAAGGTTTATTTAAACCAAAAAACTTGCTTGAAAAGTAGAAAAATTCACGTCGGTGGGTTTATTTGAACCAGGATACTTGTTTGAAAAGTAGAAAAATTCACAGCGGAATTTTATTTGAACCAGGACACTTGACTGAGTAGTGGAAAAGTTTACGGCTGAAGGTTTATTTGAAGCAGGACACTTGTTCGAAAGGTAGAAAAATTCCCGTCGCAGGGTTCATTTGAACCAGGACACTTGTTTGAAAAGTAGAAAAATTTACGGCGGAAGGTTTATTTGAACCAGGACACTTGTTTGAAAAATAGAAAAATTCACGTCGGAGAGTTTATTTGAACAAGGACACTTGTTTTAAAAGTTGAAAAATTCACGTTGGAGGGTTTATTTGTACCAGGACACTCGTTTGAAAAGTAGAAAGATTCCCGGCGTAAGGTTTATTTGAACCAAAACACTTGTTTGAAAAGTAGAAAAATTCACGTCGCTGCGTTTATTTGAACAGGGGCACTTGTTTGAAAAATAGAAAAATTCACGGCAGAATGTTTATTTGAATCATGACACTTGTTTGAAAAGTAGAAAAAATCACGTCGGGGCGTTTATTTGAACCAGGACACTTGTTTGCGTAGTGGAAAATTTTACGGCTGAAGGTTTATTTGAACCAAAACACTTGTTTGAAAAGTAGAAAAATTCACGTCAGATGGTTCATTTCAACCAGGACACTTGTTTGAAAATAGAAAAATTCACCGCGGAAGGTTTATTTGAAGCAGGACACTTTTTGAAAAGAAGAAAAATTCACGCCGGAGGCTTGATTTGAACCAGAACACTTGTTTGAAAAATAGAGAAATTCACGTCGGAGTGTTCATTTGAACCAGGAAACTCGTTTGAAAAGTAGAAAAATTCACCGCGGATGGTTTATTTGAATCAGGACACTTGTTTGAAAAGGAGAAAAATTCACAGCGCAGGGTTTATTTGAACAAGGACAATTGTTTGAAAAGTAGAGAAATTCACGGCGGATGTTTTACTTGAATCAGGACACTTGTTTGAATAGTGGAAAAATTCATGTTGGAAGGTTTATTTGAACAAGGACAATTGTTTGAAAAGTAGAAAAATTCTCATCAGAGGGTTCCTTTTAACCAAGGCACTTGTTTGAATAGTGGGAAAGTTACGGCGGATGGTTCATTTGAACCAGGACACTTGTTTGAAAAGTAGGAACATTCTCCTCGGAGGGTTTATTTGAACCAGACCAATGGTTTGAAAAGTAGAAAAATTCACGGCGGAAGGTTTATTTGAACGACGTCACTTGTTTGAGAAGTAGAACAATTCACGGCGGAAGGTTTATTTGAACCAGGACACTTCTTTGAATAGCGCAAAAATTAACGTCGGAGGGATTATTTGAACCAGGACACTTACTTGAAAAGTAGAGAAATACACGGCGGATGTTTTATTTGAACCAGGACACTTGTTTGAAAAGTAGAAAAATTCCCGGTGGAACATTTATTTGAACCAAAACTCTTCTTTGCAAGTAGAAAATTCCAGGCATACGGTTTATTTGAATAAAAACACTTGTTTGAATAGTGGAAAAATTCACGGCGGAAGGTTTATGTGAACCAGGACACTTCTTTGACAAGTAGAAAAATTCACGTCGGAGGGTTTATTTGTACCCGGACACTTGTTTGAGAAGTAGAAATATTCACTGCGGCAGTTTTATTTGAACCAGGACACTTGTTTGAATAGTGCAAAAGTTCACGGCGGAAGGTTATTTGATGCAGGAAATTTTTTTGAAATGTAGAAAAATACCCGTCGGAGAGTTTATTTGAACGAAGGCACTTGTTTGAAAAGTAGAAAAATTCTCGTCGGAGGGTTCATTTGAACTAGGACACTTGTTTGAATAGTGGAAAAGTTACGGCGGAAGGTTTATTTGAACCAGGACACTTGTCTGAAAAGTAGAGATATTCACGGCGGAAGGTTTATTTGAACAGGACATTTGTTTGAAAAGTTGAAAAATTTATGGCGGAAGGTTTATTTGAACGAGGACACTTGTTTGAGAATTACAGAAATTCACGGCTGAATGATTATTTGAATGAGAACACTTGTTTGAAAAGTAGAAAAATTCACCGCGGATGGTTTATTTGAACCAGGACACTAGTTTGAAAAATTCCCGGTGGAAGGTTTATTTGAACCAAGACACTTGTTTGAAAAGTAGAAAAATTCACGGTGGAAGGTTTATTTGAACCAGGACACTTCTTTGTATAATGGAAAAATTAACGTCGGAGGGATTATTTGAACCAGGACACTTACTTGAAAAGTAGAGAAATTCACGGAAAAGGTTTATTTGAACCAGAACTCTTGTTTGAAAGGTAGAAATAATCCCAGCGGAAGTTTTATTTGAACCAGGACACTTGTTTGAATAGTGGAAAAGTTTACGCCTGAAGGTTTCTTTGAAACAGGACACTTGTTTGAAAAGTAGAAAATTCCCGGCGGAAGGTTTATTTGAACCAGAACACTTGTTTGAAAAGTATAAAAATTCACGTCGGTGGGTTCATTTGAACCAGGACACTTGTTTGAAAAGTATAAAAATTCACGTCTGAGTGTTTATTTGAACCAAGACCCTCGTTTGAAAAGTAGAAAAATTCCAGTCGGAGGGTTTATTTGAACCAGGACACTTGTTTGAAAAGTATAAAAAGTCACGTCTGAAGGTTTATTTGAACCAGGACACTTTTTTGAAAAGGAGTTAAATTCACAGCGGAGGGTTTATTTGAACCAGGACACTTGTTTGCATAGTGGAAAAATTCATGGTGGAAGGTTTATTTGAACCAGGACACTTGCTTGAAAAGTAGAGAATTCACGGCGGAAGGTTTATTTGAAACAGGACACTTGTTTAAAAAGGAAAGAAATTCCCAGCGAAAGGTTTATTTGAATGAGGACACTTGTTTGAAAAGTAGAAACATTCACGACGGAAGGATTATTTGAATGAGGACCCTAATTTGAAAAGTAGAAAAATTCATGGCGGGAGGTTTATTTGAACCAGGACACTAGTTTGAAAATTAGAAAAATTCATGGCGGAAGGTTTATTTGAACCAGGACACTTGTTTGAAAAGTTGAAAAATTCACCGCAGAAGGTTTTCTTGAACGAGGACCCTAATTTGAAAAGTAGAAAAATTCACGGCGGGAGGTTTATTTGAACGAGGACACTTGTTTGAAAAGTAGAAAAATTCACCGCGGAGGGTTTATTTGAACCAGGACACTTGTCTGATTAGTGGAAAAATTCTCGTTGGAAGGTTTATTTGTACCAGGGCACTTGATTGAAAAGTAGAGAAATTCACGGCGGATGCTTTATTTGACCCAGGACACTTGTTTGAAAAGTAGAAAATTTCACACGGGAATGTCTTTTTGAACCAGGACACTTGTTTGTAAAGTAATAAATTCTCGGCGGAGCGTTCATTTTAACTGTTTCTATAAAATGGATGTTGAAGCTGAAGAATTTCCTTCTTATTCCAAGTGGCACTTTTATTTGCTACAAAAGTGTATCTCATACGGATATCGCATTTTCGCTGAGAAATACCGTTTAAATCGTGGCTTTGGTTAATTTTGCAATCATTGAAAATCAACTGACTGCCATCGAGCCAATCCGTGCGCTTCTGTTGAAAGACGAAAATAGACAGACATTCGCAAGAAGAGCGGGAAGACGAGGGATGTGATCTCGATTTTTCTTTCTGGTGCGATTTAATCAAGATAAGCTTCATACTTCGTCTTGAATCTTTGCAGATAGAAATCTTCCTTCCTACGGAACTGTCCATAAAAATAACGAACCCTGGCAATGTTATGATATCTTGAATTGTTTTATGATCGCAAACGTTTCTTTTTTTTTCTTTTTATTCGTTGTTATTCGCTACATTCTTTTGTTTTATTTAGAATTCTGCTTGTGTTACCTGACATTATCCGGCATAAAATAGCCAATGGTTTTATCATTAACATAACTTAGTTAATTCTATTTTGCCTCGAGAAGAAAAATACCGGAGTGAAAATTAATACCAATGTGTGTGTTACATTTTATAAGATCTTGATTGCACCCTGGGACATCATCTTTGATTTAATTTTAGTCCCAGTAATGTTCAAAATAGAAACTAAAATTTATGATTTCAGGCAAATTATCCAATTAAATGCCTCCTCTTATTCTTTGAACGGCTCTTATTAATAGTTTATCAGTATAAAGCTAAAATAATTCCCCTTGGATCACTTAAACGTGGTGTAATGGTTAACAAGCTTATAGTGTTAAATCAATTACAACTGATTAGTGAGTGCGATCCTCATTGGGAACCCAATACTTTTGGTCTTCTGACAAAACTAAGCTTCACTTAGTAAATCCCTATATTTGAAAATTTCGACATGGTTTAATTGGTAGCAAACTGGACGCCCCATACTTTCGGCCTTGTGCCACATATAAGCTACGCTCAGTAAATCGCTATAATAATTCTGCTTGTCCCGCTCCTATTTAGCACGACCGCTACATCCTGCCACTGCCTTATAAATAATCGACTATTCCATTTTGACTGCCTGGAAAATAGATGAAAAACACTACATTCAAGGTGTTATTTGGTTTCAGTAGGAAAGTAAGAAAGAAAAAGGGACAATAGAAGTGTTTAACGTCCCCTGCTCACAAATAATGGATTATTCCGTTTTGATCACGTGAAAAGACTGAAAATACATGTCAGAGACGCTACTTGGATTCAGTGAGAAAATAAAAGAAAAAAAGGAAGATGGAAGTGTTTAAAATCTGTTTCAGTGAAATTTGGGAAAAAGTTGTCAAATTCAAAATCTTTTCATTTGTACCCCCTTACTTCTTAAAATAACAACCAACATTCATATTTATGATTGTTGTTGCAATATTTTGTTAAAGTTGTTAAGCTCAAATAATTAACAATGCGATAGGGGATTTTCTACGAATATTTTATTAGGTTGGTGCAAATATAATGACGTAATAATGTCGTTTTTTGACGTTAAAAATTACGTCAGAAAACGACATTATTACGTCATTATTTTTGCACGAACCTAATATTAACGTAGAACTCCTGGGAGAGTATTCACTCAATAACTGAAGAATTAAGATTCAGCAGAAAATTTAAATAGGAAAACTAGAAAATTTTCAAGAGTATATCTAGTAAACCTATCATACCATATTTTTTCTTATAAATCTATGTTTAACACCGTTTTTATGGTGATGATAATATTAACTATTTCCTAAAACATTCAGCATCCATTGAACGAGCTGTCAGTGCTAATGTCGACTGAAATTCAAAAATCTTTCCATTAAAACTATTTTTTAGGAAAATAAATTTCTCAAGCTCAGTAACTTGCTTTTTTCATTACTGATGGGGGTTTTCTTCTTAAGTGTTTGCTCGAAGTAGTATGGAACGTCAATATCTTTATTTTTTTAAAGCAAATCTCCCCAAGCAAGGCGGGAGTGCCACTGGCATGCAAGGGGTTACAGAGGATTGAGAGTAAGAATAAAGACGAGTGTTTGGGAAAAAGATATAGAGAAGGACAGGGATCAAGGTCAAGTCATCAGGAGATGTCGATTGACATTACATTTGAATATTTGAAGATCATAGCTATCAGGGAAGCAAGTGATAGGAAGGGAGTTCCACTGATGGGAGGTGAGAGATAAGAAGCTGTTGGAGTAGAAGAGATGGCTACATTTGACCGTTTCGACAGTGAAAGGGCGGGATCGAGATGCCAAGCAAGTAGCACGCTTAAATTCATGAAGTTTGGGAACCAGTGAAAGTAGCTCGTCGCAGTTGCCATGAAAGTACTTGTAGAAAAGGCAGAGGGAAGCCACAGCACGTCTGTGAGATATCGACTGCAGAAAGGGTGGCAGATTAGGGCCAACCACGTTGCATTGTCGCAATATTTTCTCTTCCAGTTGCATGTGCTATCCATTTTAGTCGTTGCTGCTGTTGAATGTCTTCCAGTGATGCGGTTTCTCTTATTTGGTATAGTTCTATAATTAGTACCGTTATTTTTTTTTTAGAAACTTATATCTTATAACGGATTTTTATTTTTTATCGTTTATAGTAGATTTTAAGGTGAGCATTAATAGTGCAAACGTTTGGTGTATTATTGAATATAAGTTTGCAATAAGATAAAAAAAAAACTGAAGATATTTTCTGTTTCATATCCGCAATGACATACCAGATGATCTACTTATTTTTAATATGATCCTTTCATATTCACGGACAAGTTTGTGAAGTGAAAAACGTTAAATAGTAGATAAGTTCAGAGTTTTTCACTTCACAAATAATAATAATAAAAAAAAATTCAGATAAACGGTACAAATTTATATCTATCTATAAAAGGCAGGATGTGTGTGTAACGAATGTATGGCCACAATTTTCGACAGATTTGCACCAAAATTTACATACCCATGCTCCAAGTGAGCGGGAACGCCAAGACCGATTTTGCATTTCCCAACTCCCATTGATAGTGGAAATAATCGATTTTTTCATGGTTCTACGGCAGTTTTCATGTAGTTTGCGGCCATTTTGTACTGGCCAGCGTGAGAGCCAATAGCTGGCTGCCACGAATAGGCAGGAAAATTTTATTGGCCAGCGTGAGAGCCAGCAGCTGACTGACACGAATATTAACTAGCATGCTAGCATGCAAAAATATCAATAGCTGCTTCCTCACAAGTGGGAAAAATTTAAATCTGCATGGCACTTTACTCCAATTGGCTTCCTTAAACTCAATAAATAGCCGAGGAAATATCCAGCATTCGCGGCCTGACGATTGCGTTCAGCATGAAACAGCCTGTGGCCTCTGAGTATTGACTTCATTGTTCACTTTTATATTTATATTATAAATGGATGCCGGATCAATCACGAAATTGAACTTTTATATACGATAATGGATCATTGGTGAAACATGTCCATGTGAAAAAATGTGTGTGTATATATATATATATATATATATATATATATATATATATATATATACGTGTATACATATATATATATATATATATATATATATGTATATATACACATTATACACACACACCTATATATATTTTTTTTTGTGTGTAATAAAAACGCGTTACAAAAAAAACAAAAAAAAAAAACACTTTTCCACTTTGTCCTCGATTTTCCTAAAATTGTTTTCGATATATAAATGTTTACATATCGTTTCTCATATATCTGCGTATGTATGTGTGTCTTTGTGTTTCTCTTGTTTGTGTGTCTGTGTGTGTCTGTGTGTGTCTGTGTGCGTGCATGTGACGAACGTTAAAGAAAAGTGTCTATAGATATTTACTGTGCAAGTTATTCTGTCCTTATCACCGAACAAACAGTAATGGTAGACCGCGAGACTAGCTCGTTAACCATTGCTTTTCGACAGATGCAGTGTACATATGCCAGAAACAAGTCTCTTTTGGTTTCTCTTTCTGATCGTACTAATCTATGACCGTTGTGCCATGGGGTGAAAGACTTCATTTGATGTGGAAAAAATTACGAATTTCCTAGGAAAAACAAACGATTACAATTATCAGTGACGGAGTACAGCAGCTCCTAACATAGCAAGCGAAATATCTCGAGAAGTTGCGCAGTTAAGGACCTCTCCCACTTCGTCTCCCTAACTGACTAGGTAAACAAACAAATTCACAACATCTTGAGTGAAAGAGAAAACAAAAAAGCGAAATCTTAAAACAACGAAACTCTCTAATATACTGTAGACACAGAGATGACTTAATCAATGTAATTGTAGACACCCAGCACAATAAAACTGTGAAATCCTCTCGCAAAAAATATAAACTAAACAGAAGATATCCAACACGTCAACAGTAGAATAAACTTCTTTGATGTAAACATTAATAATGCTACAGATACTGCCATCACTTCGGTATTTATAAAACCTATAAACTCTGTCGCTTACGCACACAGCGAATGCCAAACCAAATATAAAATGGTTATAATAAAAGATCTCGGATGCGGACCTAAGATTAAATAAATAGATATCAACGAAATAAAAATCAACACAGGCAATCATCAAAAATTGGTGCTGTTGTGAGAAGCGGTCTACCAAAATGTTTTTACTGATACGGTCTACCATCTTGTTTTCTATTGTAGCATGTTCTTTCCGTTAACGATGATCACATAAGGAATCGAAAGCAAGGGAGAATCAACTTAGTAGAGCATTATAATCTTTAAAAATATTATTAATCACATTTTAAATCTGTAAATGACATATAAAATATTAAGGCTTATAAACAGTTTCTTCACCTTGAGTCTGGATTTATTTTGTTTTACGGCATATTAACCTCAATGGATTATTTAATGCAGACATGATTTTTTAGAATAGATTTGTTTGCAGGAGATCAGGTTTCATTGACGTATTTTTTGTAAAGAGGGATTTTTTTTTTGTCGAGAGTCAAATGTATTGCTGGTTATTTTTTTTATTTTTATTTTTTTTTCAAAAATATATTGCTGGTATTTTTACTATAAAAATCTTATATACTTTCATAGTGTTTGACTCCAGTTTGAAGGTTAACTATTTGCTCATAGCTGGGACACAAACAATCGCTACTATCCCCGAGTCAGTGTGGACCTGAGAACAACAACTATTAAGAGGTGGTTCTACGCTCCACAAAACCTCCCGATCAGAGGTCTTGCTGCCGAATATAGTTCATCGTTATACCCAGGACTTCCGACCTTGGTTATAACTTAATTTATGGCACAGTTTCATTTCTTTTTATGTATTAACCCTGCGTTAGTCGAATGGGGTGTTTTGGTTTTAGCAGATTGTCTATTTTGCTCCCTCCACTACTCTCCTGAACGTGGTGTGGCGCAGTTGTAGCTGAGTTGTCGTGGAAAGCAGACGGCAGAGGACTATCCTTTTCTCTGAAATCTGAGGTGACTACCGCAGGTTTAAGGAGGTTGCGCTCTTTCAGAAATTCGCATGCATATTCTTCATTAGAAATGACAGTTCGGTAAAATTGTTTGGCGTGCATCTTATTAACTATGGTGGCTTAGATTTCTTCGTTTCAGTTCAATCCAGATGTTTAGACGCTTTACTCGGAACTTATGGTTTGCAGTTAGAGGCGTGACACGAACTATTTGCTCAAATTATGAGGCAGACCACACTCAACAATAGCAGAAAAAGTTATATCATCAGACAGAGGGACTTTATGATAAAAATGTTAGGAAGACTCTTTCTCTTTCTCTCTTACACACACAGACAAACCCTCTAGAAACACAATAATTCACAGAAGATTAAATGACGAGTTGAAAGCGTTGGTGTTATATAGGAATAAAATGTCGCTACCGACACTTGAGTTTGAACGCAGATCGCCAGTTAGCAAACACAGGCGATCCCATTATTGAATTAAGTTGACCACGTGACCATAGAGAATAGACATAAATAGGACGTCGCGTGATGTCTAATTGATCTGTCTTTCTATTTTGGGTGGGGGGGGAGGTCTGTTACTAACACTAATTTTGTTTAGCTGTGTAAATATTTTTATATCACGAACATTGGGGATTTATTGTTTGAAAAGTTTTATCAACCCAGCGCTGTATATATGGGGATTAGGTAGGATTTCCTTGAGTGGATGTGGTATTGTGGTGTATGTGTATGGCTGTGTTGTGTGGATGAGATGTTTTGGTGAAAGGAGCAATGTTTGGACGATTGGGTCAGTAAATGAGGCTAGCAAAGTTAGAAGTAAGACAGTTGAAGAGCAGCCTCTCCACTTTCCAATTTTGCCCATGAGGTACATTTGTAAAATAAATATCTCCGCCTTTCTACTTTATTACTATAGGGACCGCTATTCTCTGCCCTATTCAATATACTATTCCGTTATTCGGATCACTATACGCATTACTATTCAAGTGAGTATTATCAAGCGAGTACTATCAGTGTTAATGTTATTCGAAGGCGTCTGACACCCGCATTGTTCAACGGCGTACTATAGTTTATCAGCAATTACAAATTAAAAGTGACAACGAGTGTTCGTTGACATCACAAAAGTTAGACATGCAAACAAAGAGAGTATTTTTCTTAATGTCATATTCTTTCGAATTGCACATGGTCATTGCTCTCCACAGCTTCAATTTAATTTATTTTTAATGCTATGTCTCCAGAGATTCCTTGTATTCTTTATCAGAGAATCGCCAATGTCTTCTTGGGAAAGAGAATGGAATCGTTTCCCATTGCCTCCTGAAATCATTTGAAACCATCATTTTCCTTTTCTTCGACTTGCGACCACCTAAGGCTACATAGAAAGTCTACCCTCTTATTTAACTTATAACTGGATAGGGAAGCATTTTTCTGAAGTGAATGCAACAAACCATTATGTAACTTGAAACCAGCGCGCCGGTTCCACATTAAAAAAAAAAAAACTTAAATTGACCCCGAAGCCACTAAGACACAAGGGGTTTACTGGGTGTGGAAGAATTAAAAATCAGAATCATTACTTAGGAGCGAGAACAATACAGTAGATAATGATTAACATAACATTTAAATTGTTGAAGCTCAAAGTTGGCTGGAAATATAACGGTGCCTGTTCATTATCTCTCTCTTCTCTCTCCATATATATATATATATATATATATATATATATATATATATATATATATATATATATATATATATATATATATATGTCTTTCCAAGATCTAACTCTGATTTCATGCTACCACTGCATTGTGGCTATACCAGATCAGTGGAGAGTTTTCAAAAGTAAACTACGTGAATAATATCTGATAGTAGCCGGAGTCTCAAAGGTAGAATGTTGAATCCGAATTTATTTTGGCAACCCCTGCGTTGATGCAAGTGACGTGCATTATCGGCCTCTGCTCTTCCCTTGGACAACATCATTACCATGGAACGGTTAGACGTCCCGCATGTGAAACTGT
>OZ010604.1:43644572-43654376 GCA_963932145.1 Acanthosepion lycidas
AAATAACTGATAATTTATAATACTTTTCCATCCGGCACGTACACTCACAATATTTTGATTAGGTGAAACGTTTCAATCCACTAGATTTTGTATTCAACTGGGGCAGTTTTGAGTTCAGTCCGTGGGTAATCAAATATCACATAGACTGATTCATAGAAATTGGAATGAGCACAATCTACCGTCATGCATTGAATAAAGGAAGGAGAAATGGTGAGAGGTCTACCTACATGGATTGAATAAAGAGTTTAGATAATTTGAAATTGAATGAGAACATTATACTGCTATGGGTTGAATAAAGGGTTCGATCACCATTACAGAAATGTTACCGAGTACCACATGAAAAATCAGCAGAAATTGAAACTGTGGAGAGTCAAGATACCAACCAGTTTCTGTTAGGCGCAAACTCGTCCGGTTAATCGATGTGCGCCTGCTAGTAATATCTCGAAAGACGTTTCTAGGATGTTGGACCCGAATTAGGTACATTATTGCAAACTGCGTTTGTATATAAGTTATATTTTACTAAGCCCAGCGTAAAATCAGACATGATCATAATAGTGGACTACTTAACGGGGGATCGAAATTCCGAGTAATGTATCTCTTGACTTGACGTCATTTTACGGCCGGTACTTGGTGTATTTGGGAATATCTAAAACAGTCTTTTTTATTGACTGGATAGAAAGTGTATTCTGTTTTGTTTTGTTTTTTTTATTTTTTTATTTTTTAAAATTTCTTTGCGCCTAGAGCTAGAAAAAAGTAGTTTAAGAAGATGGAATGATGAAATTGCATGAAAGCCGGAAGAAAATAATGGCGTAACGGACGGATGTTAACACTCATAATGGACGAGGTTACTAAATGTGACTACTGAGGCTTGAAAACTTTTAAAAGAAATGAATTTAATACGTACATTTTCATATGAAGATATATATTTATTAATATATACTCAATAGCTCTGTGTTATTACATCGAGCACTATTTTATTATTTTATTACACACATAGACACATATATATATAGGATAATTTAACTCATAAACACAAGTGAAGTACATATTTGAGACTAGCTTTGGGCAGAGAGGAACCCGGACGAGGCCGAAGGGAAGAGTCTCGTTCGGGGAGGTAGACTGCTCCTGAACCCGTTTATGTGGGTTCAAAAGGGAATATTTTTGGCCGAGCCTACGGGCTCGGAGATCCCACGTTAAACCGGCCTTGTGTCAGATGCAACCCTCGTGGGGTGGGGGCAGCTAAATATACTAGTGAAATACATATTTGCATAATCAGTGAGAGTGTGTTAGTGCGCGATGTGGTTCGGTTGAAATTATGTAGTTGGTTCGCCATGCAAAAAATACACTATCCCGTGGGTAAAAAAAAAAAAAAAAAAAAAAAAGAGAAAATTAGAATCCTTCTGCATATATACAGCCTTATACAACGATGCCTAACAGACGTTAAGAGAAGTCAACAGGAAGATAAGTTGGGGAAATCACAGAGTAGAGGAAAACGGTAAATATAGTTATCAATAAGGTTAATAATACAATGTATTTTATTTTTACTTTATAAACCAAACAAATTTACCGATGTTCCACTCAGAAATTGTTCAGATCAATTATCATTTTCCTCTTTAGGAATAATATCAACAATATATTATGAGATTAATAAAATAACATTACCGATTATCAATACACTTGGCTTAGTGGTCAAGTAAAAGGGTAACAATTTTTATACAAGCTCAATTAAATGAACCAAAACTTATTTTTATGCTGCATAACACGTTATTCGGGCGATATATGGACGTGTGGCTGAGTGGTAAGAACGTCCGCTTTCCGACAATAAGACCCGGATTTCGAATCTCGCCATTGTCAGAAAGGTGAATATATATTTTTTTTAAACCCACGGAATGGTGTACTGGCCAGACAGTTTCGATTCCTCTTCAGTCAGAGTATTTTGCATGGTGAACCAATTCCATAATTTCAACAGAACTACCTTGAGGAAAACTGCGTGAAAACCGCACCAAACCTTGTGAGTGAAATTAGGTATACGAATTGTTCGTCGGTGGTTCGGCTAACTCGAACTCAAAAATAATTTACTGGACTTTGTAAAAGTGTTGATCACGCCAGATGACCGCGAAATTGTAACTAAAGCCCACTTAGCATAGTCGCGGTGCAAACAACTGGGTTCTGTGGGTGTTCATCTACAGAATCTGAGTATGTGCTTCCAACAGAGACGGTGATACAGACTTGCTTAATAATTGCATATATAATCGATTTTTATTAATATATTATTTGTTGTATGAAATGCCGGATGCCGATTTTTCTCCGCTGGTCAAAGCATTTTTGCTGTTTTAGCCATTAAATGTCGTCATCCCGTTAGTTTGGGTGGGTAGAATGTTACACAGGTTACAGATATCGCATAATTTGAATTCAGAGTTATTCTTCTAAATGGGCCTCCAATCAAAGCTAATGATTCATGTTCCCGGAAATTTAACCCATAGTTGCAAAGTTGTATAGACAGATCAATAATGACTATACTTTGGTTTAAATCATTTGTTGTACTCTCGTTTGTTTTTTTTATATCCCGTTTTCTTGACGATCAGTACCAGTAAACAATCGAAATCAATAAATAAATACAATAAGAATCTATTTCTAATTAATGCATCATATACATGTATATATATATATATATATATATATATATATATATATATATACTAGCAGCATGGTCCGGTTTTGCCCGTGCTTGATTCAAAAATCGCACGACTCATACAGCAATTGCTATCACTTGACTTAAAATATTTTTGCCCTTCCTTGCCTTTAAAGGAGTGCCCTTTGCTGTTCTGATCTTGCTACATGCCTTACTTCTTGCCTATCTCACAGTGCGAATTTTTCTAAGCTCAATACTAAACATTAAATCTGTTATGAAAAAAGAACTAAACAAAATGAACACAAAACGATCAGCTTTAAAAAAAAGGGCTCGTAACTGGAAAAACAGAATGAAAAAAGAATGTTAACAACAAATACTTTTTCACACCCAACCCAGTTCTGCGGAATCAGAATCAACGTTGAGTTTAAGCAAGCGAATGAGCCAATTGGAGTAAAGTGTCATGCAGATTTAAATTTTTCCCACTTGTGACGAATGCAGTTATCGATTTTTTTTTTGCATGCTAGCATGCTAGTTAACATTCGTTTCAGTCAGCTGTTGGCTCTCACACTGGCCAATAGAATCTTCCTGCCTATTCGTAGCAGCCAGCTATAGGCTCTCACTCTGGCCAGTAGAAAATGGCCACAAACTACATGAAAACTGCCGTAGAAGCATGAAAAAATCGATTATTTCCACTATCGATGGGCGTTGGGAAATGCAAAGTCGGCCTTGGCTTTTCCGCTAACTTGGAGCATGGGCATGTAAATTTTAGTGCAAATCCGTCGAAAATTGCAGCCGTGCATTCGTTACACACACACACACACGCACACACATCCTGCCTTATATATATATATATATATATATATATATATATATATATATATATATTGAGCATGACAAATTATTACGGCTCTTCCATGAGATTGTTACTTGTCTAACCTAAAACAATTTGGCCAAATCAAATAGGGCGTAATTCAATGGTAATTACTCTAGAAACCATATCCACAATACGAGTGGTTACTGAAAAAGTCTCTCACCGTCCCATCTCTCTAAATCAGTATTTCAATAAGCAAGTTTCATTATTTTAACGGTTAAGAAAAACCGGAGAATTTGTAAACCGGGAGTAGCGAAACCACGACTCGGGATCCAGATGCGGATCTTTTAGCTTCAATATGCGGCTCGTTGTAATATGTTCTCTGAGCTCCCTTTTTTTATCACTGTTAATACAAAAGGTAAATAAGAAAAATTTCAACCCTTATAATTATTTACCGGACATAGATGAAAGCATAAGTTTAATGTTCTTGGTGAGTAAAAATATTTCAGAATTTAAATCCTAATTTTAATGCTAGATCTGTGTGAGGCAGTGTTCTTTAATGTTGAGGGAAGGAATGATGGGGGGTGGAGGGCAGAGGGATTAATGAAATTCCCGGTCAACAAAGGTTTATTAATGAATGCCAGAATACTGAGGTCATGGGTAAGGGGACAGTCATGTACATATATAATTTTATGCTACTAAAATGCAAATTCGCACATTTTTCTTAGAAGTTCCCTCAGTTTATTAACGTATAAAATACGATCAATATAGTTAAAACAATCAAAATTTTGAAAACATTTCGTGTACCTTGTGATTACTGAAAGAAATTCAGTTAGTTATGTGCCATGAGTGATACACGCTCAGGCGATTATATTGCTTGGAGTGGGGAGAAGAAGAGGATTCATACCTTTCCCAAGGGTATTAGCACGTAAGTGAATGTAATGGATTCAACTGGAATTCGAACTCGGCTCTCCGATTCCTCCATCTGAGCCATTATCCATTAATCCACCGTGTTAACTGTTTTAAAAATTGCATGAATAAATATTATGCATAATATTTATATAAAAAAATTTATAGCAAAATGTGCATGGAACAAAGAAATATGTGCAAATTTTGTTTGTCTTGGGGCTCTGAAATATCTGCACTTTATCGCAAATGGCTCTTACATTAAGCAAGTTTGGCCAACCATGATATAGATCAACTGTTGAAATACAAGCTGGATATGTGGAATAGCACAGGCATTACTTTGCTGGGGGATCATTCACTTTAGTCTGATCGAGAATGTCTCAGAATCAACACTGAACAGTACGTACTACAGGCTGCGCAATGATTGCGTATGATTGTTAATTGATTTTTTTAGGGGGAGTTGTTACTGCAAGAGGAAACATAGTTTGGATTGTAAAAATAATTTTTTTCGAGTAAAAATTGCAGTACCAGATATTTGAGAATAACAATGATTTTTCCAGATACAATTCCCCCCCCCATATATATATATATATATATATATATATATATATATATATATATATATATATATGTAAGCAAATATATGGATATAGATCCGACAGTATGAAGAAAAATATACGAAAAAAACAAGCAAAAATCCTTATATGCAATTATGCTGTTTTAATGTTAATATGTCAACGTCGGACGTTTCGGTCTAATAGACCATCTTCAGGACATATTCATAAAATATAATTAACATCAAATGAACATGACAAAGACGATGGACACAAGAGCAAGACTTATCCAAACAGATAACTGAAAGTTTTATATGATCAGCGTTCCGTTTTAAAACATGGTCAAATTTAGGAATACGTTTTCACAGCGTCGCCTACGTGACGACAACGTGACCATGTTTAAACGGAACGCTGATCTTTTAAAACTTTCAGTTATCTGTTTGGATGAGTCTTGTTCTTGTGTCCATCGTCTTTGTCATGTTGAATTGATAATGTTAATTATATTTTATGAATATGTCCTGAAGATGGTTGATTAGACCGAAACGTCCGACGTTGACATATTAACATTAAAACAGCATAATTGCATATAATGATTTTTGTTTGTTTTTTCCGTATATTTTCTTCATATATATATATATATATATATATATATATATATATATATATATATATATATATATATATATATATATAATATAATATAATAATATAATGCTTGATGTAATATAACAGAGCTATTAAGTATATATTAATAAATATACATTTTTTCTCAATGGGAGCACTGTTCGGAGTTTTATGCACAGCCCATTCTTCATTTGCTGAGTAGAGACACAACGTTACATAATTTAAATTTTAAGAAAAATATCTGCTTAACCCAATGTGGGGGCATACCATATAATTGGGGATTACGGTTTTTCTTATTGTAAATGGGATTTATATTTTATTTTTAAAATAAATGGGGATTAATGGATATTTTAAAATTTGGTATTAAAATAAACGGTGAGGAAGAATGTATATTTATTAATATATATATATTTGTGTATTTAGGCAGCAAATTCTCTTTTAGGCAAATCTGATTAAATAAATTACAAACATTATATATGATTATTTTTATCATAATCCTTTAATAATCACAAATATTTTTCCTTATATTACAATATATATATATATATATATATATATATATATATATATATATATATATATATATATATATATATGTTTTGTGGTACAAAACTTTAAGACTACCATAAAAAGACGGGCTAGCTAACCGGTACGACTAGTTTCAGTGTGAACTCATTTAACATTCTTAGTAAGTCCCACTCGAATTACCACTTAAAAGTGTTGGAGGCCATTTATATTTTATCCTTGAAGTCCTCTCTATGTAAACAGAAGAACTTCGTACTGGTCTCCAACTAATTTCCATCTAAGCAATAGTTTTTTTTCAATACATGTTGCCCACCTTTTTTAGCGTTAATTCTATTTAATTTATTATCCTCGATTTAACCCCATTGAACGGGGTTCGAAACCGGTTAGCTAGCCCGTTTTTCAGTTTTACTTTTTATCTGTTATCATCATGAGTGGAAATAAAAATAATTTTTGTCTTTCTATGGCAGTCATATATATATATATATATATATATATATATATATATATATATATATATATATATATATATATATATATATATATATATATATATATATATTAGGTTGGTGCAAAAATAATTTCGTTTTCTCACATAGTAACATATGTTAGAAAACGAAATTATTTTTGCACCAACCTTTTATATATATATATATATATGTATATATGTATATTCTGAAGATATGTCTTTATTTTATTAATCCTACAGATTTTAACACATTAAACGTTATTTTTTAGTTATCTACTCATATTTAAGTAGACGCTACGTTAGTTTATTAAACCGTATATTTATATTATATTCGAGAAATGTTGCTTAAGAAAAATGTATGCTCTCCGGAGGTATTCAAACCTGTGTACCCCTTGGCAAAGAAAATGTTGTTTTATCCGATGTGCGTTAACCGACTGAGCTACGAACAACTTTTGCCAATCAGGCAAGGCTAAAATGTGTCTTTAAGCGAAATCCTTCTCGTCACAGACACTCGTAACTTTCATGTCTGCTCAGTTTCATATCCAAACATGAACAGTGCAATTTTCTAAAGGATTAAAGTATTTTTTTGTTTATTAATCCCACAGATTTTATCACTTTAAACGTTAGTTTTAGGGGATGCTCATTTTTGAGTAGACGTTTATTTATTAAAATTATATTAATTTATTTTCGCCTTCGAAAACTCTTATTAAAGAAAAATATAAACGAATCGTCTGCATAAATATGAGTATTCACTAAAAAAATAACCGTGTTTGGAAAATAAAAAAACATTCCTATAGCTCAAGATACATAAATAAAAAAAATCATGCATTCGCTTAAATGTAAAAATAAATTCATCTTTGATAATGGCTACAAAAATAGCCGAAAGTGCTCCAACATATATGTTGTTTCCAAGACAGTTTTTCACGACCGAAACAAAAGTTCCAATTCGTTTTCAAACTCTGGATCTCTGATGAACTGATAGGTTTGACGACCATCAAAGGTGCCAGCTTTCAACTTCTCCATCGTCAGTAATGGAAAAGATTGTCACAAGTAAGTGAAGCAGCCACCATCCATGTCCAGAGCTTTGGTAAAATGTTTCATCAAGCCGATCTTGATGCGCAACGGTAGGAAAAGTATACTGTTTCTGTCCACCAGAGACTTATTGATGACGTTCGTTGCTCTTCAAGGCATCAATCTCTCCTGGACATGCCAGTCCTTTTTGTGTAATGCTGAATAGTATCCCTGCTATTCCACATGCACAGAAAGCAACCCTGTCCGTCGTCCCATCAAAAAGTTCACTATCTTCAGGTCAACGCAAATAAACCACTCATGCTGATCATAATGGATTTTCACCAGCAGATACTTCCCTGCTTCATATATATCCTTCATTATTGTCGAGGGTTACAGAGGCATGCAGGTTGTATGAAAACAACGTAATTAAGAAATAACATTAATTTTATATAACAAGAATTCAAACTGGAATATACAGTAGATTGAAATGTATTGAATAAGTAATTTTTTTTTTCTAGTAACCCCATATTTTATGTATGTGTGTGTTTGTGTGTATTTAAGCAGCATATCTTCATTCGAACATGGGGAAGGCTATAGATGTACGTTATGACTTGATCGAGATTAATTTTGAATATAAATTCTTTTTTTTTTCAAGCCATGACGCTTAATATAAGAAATTAATAATCGCAACTCTAAAGCAATTAATTTTTTTTTTAACATACAACGTGTGTTAGCACGTGCGATAGCCTGTCTTCATCAGCCGCCGACCAGGGGTGATATCACGGTTTCGGTGGCTATGGCGGGACCGCCACCCCTGGTGCCACCAGCAGCGTTTGCCACCAGGCAGAGTATCAAGATAAGCTAACTAATTGTTCTTTTAATTAAAATCTATCTGCAATGAAAGTTTCTTGAACGCGTTTGCCGTTATTGACGCGCTCGTAAAAGTCGTTATAGACGAACAATTATATATATATATATATATATATATATATATATATATATATATATATATATATGTGAAAAGTGTGGGTATATAAATATAAATAAATATATATATATGTTTTAATTATTTATATATTATATGCGCGGTACTTATTAGAAAGCGCTCAATACCAGAGATAGAACTAACATACGTTTGTCTGACGATCGCTAAAGCGTGAAACCCAGGGTCACAAGCTCACATCTATCCAACCATATAATATATATATAAATATATATATATATATATATATATATATATATATATATATATATTATAATTATTATTTAAAAATATGTATTCATCGTGACACAGAAACCATGTTTCGAAAGCGAAATTTTCAGTTTCATACGTCGAGATTTTCTTAAAGGGGTTTTCAGATATGTTTAAGTCATATTATTTATATTTACAAAAATCTAAAATACTCTATTTATAATGTTTACTAATAAACTATATATGGTATTGTAAAATTAAAATATTAGAATTTAATTACGTATTTTTAAACTATTTTATTTATGATCAAATAATAGATATCTAATTATGTAAATTATTTTTATAATTAATTATTTTTTAAGGAAAGTATGAGACAATATCAACAAAAACTACTATTTCATTTCTTTGATTTAATAAATTTTCATTTTTCAGAAACTTAATATGTAACTTTTCATGTAGGCACAAAGGACTGCGTGTGCGTTTAAACCTTTTTAATATTAGATTTATTCTTTACTTTTGTCAAATGTAGTTAAAACAGTGGTATTAATTCAGGCAAGCACCAGTTGACTGATTAACTCCAGATCTTCGATGTTTAAGATAATTTTAGAAAAGGAAGAAAATAACTATTTTATTTTATTTAACTCTATTCCATCACGCAATCAATTATTTAGGCATGAATCTATTATAATAAAATGCGTGTTTCGATCATAGCGTGTGTCTTACCACAAAGGATTTACTAATTATTCGAACGTTAGGCGTTACGAATTTTCAGATTTTCTTTTCCCCCATTTTTCCAATAAACGATGACATCTCAATCGGATTCAACAATTTCAATCGTCATAACGGGGCTCATGTGATTTAAAGATTAAAAACAATAAAGTTTCATTTGAAATCTTTAAACAATTTTTCATTTTCCAACAGTTTTCGTGAAATACAGATTTCGATTTCATAATAAAATTCACCATGCCACTGTTTTATATTTTGCTGAAAATCTGTCAAGTCCAATTATCCTTTAGAAAGAAAAATGGGTGCAAGTTTAAATAACGAGTGATTTGTAAAAAAAAAAATCTATTTTCAAAATCC
>OZ010604.1:43654576-43662076 GCA_963932145.1 Acanthosepion lycidas
TTTCCTCTTTCAGGAAATTTTGGCGAGCAACTTTAATTACATACAAGCGTACGCACACATAGGCATACAGACACGTGGGCGTGATTACTCATTTTAAAACGTCAAGAAATAAAAAATAAAGTAGGATATAAAAGAAAATGGCTCGTTTTCATAGAACATCAAAGTCTGTGTAAGGCTTCTATGTAATGTAAAAGCAATGAAAAACCACAGTAAAATTATGCTGCGTGCACAAATTATTTCACGTAGAAATCTTCTAATTTTAGCTTTGCCCGCCTCAGAGCCACCCGAGTCGACCTCTTAGTGAGGATCACATCCGTAAGCGATGGGATACGAGACGGACCTACAACAGGCGCCCTCTTCGTCCTTTTACGCGTTCACGAACTAAATAAAACGAACAGGTTGACACGCAAGAGCAACAGGATCGATTGTGTTCAGTTTCATTTCTGTAAAATCTAAAGTAAAATTGCTTTTCCGTTAAAATCAAACAAACCGCGTAGTCAGTTGATATTTGTACTAAAATGTATAAAGTTTTATTTGACCAAGGGAGAATAGAAAACAGACGCAAAATCCTGGCAGGTTTAGTCGTGACTAGTTATGTATACGTCTTCCAATATAGTGATTTCACAAGCGTGGCATATATGTGGCGCACCAAGTGAGTGATCGAACTCTGTCGTAATTGATCTAAAGAGACAAGCTTGCTAAACATTGCATCACGTCGAGTTGCCCCTTTTCTAAGCGTAGCTTAGATGTAGCACAAGGGCGAATGTGTGGAGCATACAGTGAGGATTGAACTTACTACTCATTTGCAATTGATCTAGCTAGACATCGTAATTTTATAAGCGTAGCTTAGATGTAAACAAGGCTAAAAGTATGGAGCACCCAGTTAGGATCAAAATCACTACTCAGTCGTAATTGATCTAGCGAGACAGCCTTGCAAACCATTACATCACGTCGAGGTGCCCCTTTTCCAAGCGTAGATTAGATGTGGACAAGGACGAACGTGTAGAGCATGGAGTGAGGATAGAAATCACTACTCAAGCGAAATTGATCTAACGAGACATGGTAACTTTCTAAACGTAGCTTGGATGTTACACGAGGCTGAAATCGTGGAGCATCAAGTGAGTCTCGAACTCCCAACTCAGTCGTAATTGATTTAGCGAGACATTGTAATTTCTAAGCGTTGTTAAGATGTGACACAAGGTCATCCAGCGATGAGCGACAGCGAGACATGTTTGCTAACCATCACGTTGAATTGTCCTAAATGATTTTCTAAGCGTAGCTTAGATGTGGTACAAGTACGAACGTATGGAGCATCCAGTGAGTATCGAACTCACTAACCAGTCGTAATTGTTCAAGCGAAACAAGTTTGTTAACCATTACACCACGTCGAGGTCTTTCTTTTCTAAGCGTAGCTTGGTATTTATTAATCCACTCACGAGGATTAAATGTGGCACAAGGCCGGTTTAATGTGGGTAGCCCGGGAGCCCGTAGGCTCGGCCAAAAATATGACCTTTGAACCCGCCAAGACGGGTTCAGGTCCTGTCTACCTCCCCGAAGGAAACCTTGCCCTTCGGCAAAGCTTCCCCCGAGTTCCTCTCTGCATTAGAGAGTTCGACAGAAGCCAGCCCGGATGATCACAAAGCACAGATACTACACTTTGATCCTAACCGGGCCGAGCAGCGTAGCTTAGATGTGGCACAAGGTCGAAAGTGTTAAGGAAACAGATTTAATGCCACATTTTTATATTTTGGTGCATGACTGAAATTTAAACCATGTCTGAAACTGTCACGAGGTGGTCAACCACTCTAAGGAAAAAACCGAACTTTGACTCGTAATGTTTTGTTGTTGTTGCTCTATTGCATGTTCTGTTATCACAGTCCAAACTTATTGGTTTGTTTCTTTGTTTGTCCCTTTTTAGGTTTAGGTACTTTTTTAGATTAAACACCGTTTTTGCCCACTTCCTGTTAGACCTTAGTTATCACGGGAACCCACACAGTAAAAACATGAGCCCAAACAAGTGGTATTTAGTTTTCTCATACTCTTAATCTCCCCACCCCCAACTTTACCATCGACAGTATGTAACTTCTAAAACCTTTTCTCTCCACTGTGGTCTACTTTATTATCACATTACATTTGTTTAATTTGACCATTTTTTATACGTTTAACTTATGGTTTGCTTTGGTTTATTGCGTTTTATGACATATCAACATCTCAATGGGTTATTTAATGCCGACGAGATTTTTAGAATAGGTTGGTATGAATAGAATATGTATTCTTTGGTTATTTAATACCGACGAGATTTTTAGAATAGGTTGGTATGAATAGAATATGTATTCTTTGGTTATTTAATACCGACGAGATTTTTAGAATAGGTTGGTATGAATTGAATATGTATTCTTTGGTTATTTAATACCGACGAGATTTTTAGAATAGGTTGGTATGAATTGAATATGTATTCTTTGGTTATTTAATACCGACGAGATTTTTAGAATAGGTTGGTATGAATTGAATATGTATTCTTTGGTTATTTAATACCGACGAGATTTTTAGAATAGGTTGGTATGAATAGAATATGTATTCTTTGGTTATTTAATACCGACGAGATTTTTAGAATAGGTTGGTATGAATTGAATATGTATTCTTTGGTTATTTAATACCGACGAGATTTTTAGAATAGGTTGGTATGAATAGAATATGTATTCTTTGGTTATTTAATACCGACGAGATTTTTAGAATAGGTTGGTATGAATAGAATATGTATTCTTTGGTTATTTAATACCGACGAGATTTTTAGAATAGGTTGGTATGAATTGAATATGTATTCTTTGGTTATTTAATACCGACGAGATTTTTAGAATAGGTTGGTATGAATTGAATATGTATTCTTTGGTTTAGTTCGGATTGGTTTATTTTGTTTTACGGCATATCAACATCAATGGGTTATTTAATGCCGACAAGATTTTTAGGATAGGTTCGTATGAACAGAATATGTATTCTTTGGTTTAGTTTGGTTTGGTTTATTTGGTTTTACGGCATATCAACCCCAATGGGTTATTTAATGCCGGTAAGATTTGTATGAAAGGGTCATATAAATAGAATATGTATTCTTTGTAAGAGACCAGATTTCATTAATGTACTTTTGCAAAGAGGGTTTTTATCGTGAGTGAAATTTATTTTTTTCCGAAATATTGCTGGTAATATTTTTAGTATATAAATCTATTTTTATACCTTCCATAGTTTTTTTTTTCTACCCCAGTTTTTGGCGTGTGGGGTCAGAGGCCTTGCTGACGTACGCAATTTGTAGTCATACCTTTGACGTTTATTTTTATGTTTGTATCTTTGTATGAAGAATGCTTTTCCCTACGTGTTATCTGTTTATACATTGTTCCCAAATTTAATTTCATCTTCCTTTGCGTGAACTCGTAGCGTAGAAAACTTTATATACATTCATGTAAAACAAAAGTATCCGCTCCTTCGTTTACCCATTTAGACAGATGGTCTGACTTCTATGTTCAAGCCTCCAGCTGCTTTTGTCGTATTTCATGTTAAACTTTTCTTTGTTATTCGGACTAAACTAGTCTGATATATGTATTTATTTCTTTTTCTAGTTTTACTCTTTTGGCTTTTAATAAATCTTCCGGTGAATAGGACTTCATCTTCAGTTTCTTGATTGCTTTAAGGCATTTTTCTGGCTATCTTTAAGTACCCACGCGTATGGGACGGACGTGTACTCTGGGGCGGGGAGAAACGTTACAACTGAAGTTACACTTTTCAAATACAGGGTGTCTATAAAGTTCGTGTGCACTTTAAAAAAATTATAACCTTATTTGTATTTGCGATAGAAATAATTTGTAAAAAGGATTAGAAAGAAGTACAGCTATATTTTTTTTAAGGTCTTATTGAAATTTTATTCAAGTTTTACACACGTCCTCCATCATTAGCGACACAAAGGGTAATACGATTTTGCAGTTCACGGAAAATATTTAGCAACTGATTTACATTAATGCCTGGAATCACATAAGTTATTTTAGCTATACTTAAAACTAGGTACATTAAACTTTATAACATTTTTTACGGATTATTTCTATCGCAAATACAAATAAAGTTATAAATTTTTTAAAGTGCACACGAACTTTATGGACACCCTGTATGTATAAAATGTAAATTTTCTTAGTTACCCCGTGTATGTGACATGTCTTCTTATTTTGTTTCTTACTAATGGAATATGAAGGAAATGAGGGTGATTCAACCCCCTATATGTGTAATGTCTTCTTTATGTGCCGTATCCTTACAGGACGTAAGCGATCATAGCTCTCCACAACTTCCAGTCTCTTTTAGCTCCTAATAAATTTTAACTTATAGTTACTTCTCGTAAACCCTGTTACGCCATCCCGTTTACTCAAACTCGGATTATGCTTTGTTTTCCTCTGTCGTCACTTGCCCCCTATCTGTCCCGTGAGTATCAGATTCTCCAAGCCCTCCTTCTTCATTATATGCCGCCAAAACTTCAACTCTCTCTTCTTGATGTTAGGTATTAGTTTCGTTTTTGTTTCCATTTTTTCCAAAAACTTCATCGTTTCTCGCATGTTCAGTGCACTCTATCCTTAGCATCCTTTTATAGAACCCCATTTCTGTTCCTTCAATACACCTCTTCATCTTTGAGGAGATCGTCCATCATTTACTGGAAAACAGGAGGATAAATATCACATAGCAGATTAGTACTTGTTTCTAGCGAAATTGTCCTATGGCGGGTTTCAAATGTAACCCTAAGGACTGGTGGAAGGAAGAAATTTTGACGTCAGAATAGTTTCTATAGAAATATCAACAGAATAGCGAGAGATATGCCAGCAATGGTCAGATCTGGTTCTTCTAAAGATAGAATAAAGTAAAGAGGAATTAGATCAAGGGGAATTTGTAGCTGTGTATTGAGGTAAGTTTTTGTGTCCTGAAGCAAACCTTTAGAAAGCAGGAGATGCCTACACGCATAAGAAATTTTATTTCTCACAATGATATGCGATAAATTCTTGAAAAGAAATGTATAGTTTATCACAATAAGGGTAACGAAGAAAGCTTCATGATTGTTAAAATAAAAGACACAAAATTGAATAATGTGAAAACATGGACCGTCGTGCCAAAACAAAAAAAAACAAACAAAAAAAAAAAAAAAAACTAGAAAAAAAAAACGGTTTTTCAAAAGGACGGCAGATACTGCTAGTATTTTAACTGCTCGGTAATGATTATTTAAAAGTTTATAAAACACTTATCTAGTTTTTGCAAAAGATTTATTATTTCTATTATTTACCATTTTATAAAAAAAGAAATGTAAAAGGAAATGTTTTATTCAAAAATATTTTAAATTTTCAAAATTATCAAAGTAAACCAGAAAAAAATATGTAAACCAAAGCAATATTTATTATTTTTCATTTTATAAATTACCATGAAAGCAATTTTTTAGTCATAATTTTATATCAATGAATTATAGAACAAAGTTTGAATAAACATGGTTTTCTGGAAATAATGCATTTTCTTACTTCCATACAATCACCGAAGTTAAGGAACGTCAAGCCTGGTTAGTACCTTGATGAGTGACCTCTTGGGAATACCAGGTGCTCTAAGCTTGAATGGTCTAATGGAATTGTTAATCGGAGAGCCGAGTTTCAATTCCATTTGGGTTCGTTTTTTATCTATTCATCTACGCGCAAAGGTATGAATTCACATCTAACGCCCAGTTGTTGGTTATTTAGTAGGAATTGTATCACTAAATCATTATTATCTCCCCATCACACCAAATAACATTTTAAAACTATTTTCCGGCTTTAATTAACATAGGCCGTAGAAAACGAATCGATCGATCAATCAATCAATTTAGCAAACAGATGAGGTTCCATGCAATCAGGATGAATATACGTCAATGTAGTTTCTGCAAGGGGAGAAATCTGCGCAAGGAGTACCCCAGTTCATATATTTTGTCATTTCATATATTTCAAGGGTTCCAGGAATTTGAACCACATATTTTTCTTGTTCGTTTTGATATAATTTTTAAAACCCCAGTAACAAGATTAATTTTGTCTTCAGATATCATCGCGAAGTTTTTGTATTTAGATAATTTCTTAAACGTTTTCAAAGATGTCTTTACGTCGACTGAGGTTGCAACATCTCACTTCTTTATAAAATGTTAAATAACGTGTAAATAAACATTGCCGAGGGAGTTAACGCAGTTAAATGAATAGCGGTGTCAATGGTAAAAACTGTCCTTTTGAAAAACCGTTTTTTTGGGTGAGTACGAAGCCTCATGTTTTCTGAATAGTGATGTATGTATTTTTCATTTGTGTTTCTTTCATCTTAATTTCAGTTTCTTTTTATCGCCATACTCATTCTATAGCAATTAGTAAAGAATTTGGCTAGCAAATTAAATATAAGCTTCCGATATAAACATTTTTGTGATGTCAACGAACACTCGTTTGACACTTTTGTAATGTCAACGAATACCCGTTGTCATTTTCGTAATTCTCGTTGTAGTAGAGACTTTGTAGTCGCTGATACAACTATAGTAACGCCGTTGAACAATACTGGTGTCAGACGCCTTCGAATAATCACTCGCACTAATTGTACTTGCTCGATAATACTCGCTCAAATAGTAACTACCGTATAGTGATCCGACTAGAGAAATAGTATAGTGAATAGAGTAGAGAATAGCGGTCCGTATAGTAATAGAGGATAGAGTAGAAATAGAGATCCGAATAGTACAGAAGATAGACTAGGGATAGCGATTCGAATAGTAATAGAAGTTAGAATAGAAATGCGATCCTATGGACGCCACGCGAATTCCTATAGTATAGAGTATAGACTAGAATATAGCGATCAATGAAACGTCACGTGACTTCTTACTTCTGCGTTTTCTCTATGGTCAGGTGGTCTACTTAATTCAATAATGGGATCGCCTGTATTTGTTCACTGGCAAACTATGTTCAAACTCAACACTGTTATAACTAATACCCGTAGAATACGGACTGAGTGGTGACGATAAGTAACAGTATTAATAGTACTAAGTCCCATAGATTACGCTGTGGAGTATAGGGCCCCAATCTTACCGTAATAAGCGATGTTGCTTTGCTTTCGGTAGAAAGTGATTTTTTTTCCAGGGCAGAGTTGCCTGCTCGACGGCAAACCAGTTTTCAAAATGATTTGTTACAATTAGGTTCTGTACAACTTATGATGGCTCATGTTTCCACCCATTCTCTTTGCGATAGATGGTGAAAGGGCGACGCATTGGCCAATGTATTCAATAAACAGTCTAATCAAATCGTTGCAATTACACTGCCGGTGTTAGTCGACCATACATAAATATGATGTGGTCGATTGTCTCCGGATGTTCTTCACATAGGCGACTGGATGGACAGCTGTTAAATTTCAAGACATTAATTTGGTAGTTCCTGGTTGGAAGGTCCTGATCGTAAATAGCACGTATGAATCTTTCAGATTCTCATTTGAGACCAAATC
>OZ010604.1:43667076-43722076 GCA_963932145.1 Acanthosepion lycidas
TCTATCTATCTATCTATCACCGTCTGTTTCTTTCTTTCTATCTATCTATCTATCTATCTATCTATCTATCTATCTATCTATCTATCTATCTATCTATCTATCTATCACCGTCTGTTTCTTTCTTTCTATCTATCTATCTATCTATCTATCTATCTATCTATCTATCTATCTATCTATCTATCACCGTCTGTTTCTTTCTATCTATCTATCTATCTAGAAACGGTATGCTGCATTAGATGTAGATTAGAGTGAAACCATTTGACTGCAGGCGGATTGTGAGATTACAGAAATCTTAGAAGCGCCACGCCAATGACATGGTGGAAGTATTTTGCATTGGATGCCATACAGACCGACGTTGGAAACGGTGACCTCAATAATGATCAATATATGTTGCGAAGGGAAACGTTGGAGAATGCGGGTTCTATGTCTTTTCGCAGAATAATTAATCGAAGATGAATCTCTCGCAGATAAGATAAATAATTCCTGGTTTAAGGTCTGTATGAATAACAACGATTTCCAAACCAATTTTGAAGAAGACAGCCTAGCCAAAGGCAAGCAGGCTGGTTTTCATGATCTGAATCAGATTATGTTTCTTTTTTCACCTTTTCAATTAAAATAAGTTCATTTCTGTGTTATGACAGATTAATACAACCTGTCATGATTAGCAATGGATATAGAAAATATTTAATGTAATAGCGTTCTTTCTTTCTTTCTTTCTTTCTTTCTTTCTTTCTTTCTTTCTTTCACTGTGTGTTTCTATCTATCTCTCACTGTCTGTTTCTATCTATCTCTCACTGTCTATATCTATCTATCTATCTATCTATCTATCTATCTATCTATCTATCTATCAGAGCCTGTTTTTCCTAGGCACATCCCTCAATCCCACAACCTGTAACCTTTACAGCTGGGATCTGCCATACCACGTACACAAGAGTGAATCATCCCATTTCTCTCTTATTCCTATAGTAAAAATAAGTTCCATTCAGGCAGCTTCTCCCTCAAAACTGCTGCTTTGCGTAACAGAGTGCAATCGGGATGTTTTCCCAGTCAATACTATATTGACATTTCAAATATAGGTTAACATTTGTCTAAAGTTGTTCTGGGCAATCTATCTATCTATCTATCTATCTATCTATCTATCATTAAAATACAATAAATTACATATAATTTACTCAGAAGAAGATGAAAGTACAACGACCTACGAATCACCTGCGATTAATATACAACCTGGCTATTTACCTATTTTATATCGCTTATCTTTACTAAATTATCACTGAAACAATGTTGCTACTCTCTCAGTAAATAATACAAAAATTGTATTCTCAATTATAGTTCACACATTAGGAAGAGTGTTATCTGTTATATCCCGTACCTATGAACACTAATAGGTATATGTCAATCCTCATAAATGCGTTGGACACTATTCTAAGAGTGGGGGTAATATGTTGTCTAAGTAGTGCACCACTAGCAGTAGTTTACCTACTTCATGACGCTGGCGAGTATTGTATTTTGTTGATGTTATAAAAATTATCATTTCATTTCCAACTTCCATTTTGGTTGTTCCTCATTCAGTAAACTTTTCTAGGTTACAACATTATCTATGTAAAATGTGTGTGATATGAGGTTTTTAAAAAATTTTTTTTTTTTTACAAAAATGATCAGTGGAAACTGTCTGATCTTAGGTCTCTGGTTGGGACCCGAAAGGTAATGCGTAAGCAATAGAAATCGAAAGAAATACTACTACTACTACTACTACTACTACTACTACTACTACTACTACTAATAATAATAATTGAGTAACTAGCACACCAAACAACGAGATTCAGGGGTACACATATACAAAGCCAAATCTAAAAAGTATGGCACATGTGGGCATCAGTAATTGGAGTTGTTATCTGAACCATCGGATGGATTGGATAATGTTCCGATAGACTCAGTGAAGGGATTCCTGGAAGTCCATGCCTTAAAGAAACACAAAATATTGTACTCACAAGTACAGCTCACACACTACGAAGAACTTTATTTATGTAAAAAATTTGTCTTACGTGTTATTTTATTTTATTTTTTTTTACAAAAATGCTTTCTGGAAAATCTCATGAAGCCATTTCTGACGTTAGGTCTCTTTATGGAACTCGGAAAGAAATGAGCATACACCAGAAATCAAAGGAAATAAAATAATAATAATAATAATAATAATAATAATAATAATAATGCAAAAAATTCTAATGACAAGCACAGCTCCCACATTACGAAACGTGTCATGAAGCCATTTCTGACATTAGGTTTCTGGTTGGGACCCGGAAGGAAATGTGTATACAACAAAAATCACAGAAAATAATAATAATAATAATAATAATAATAATAATAATAATAATAATGTTTGTGCATTAAATAGGATCATAAATACTTTCCGTTCTTTTTAGCAACTTTATTCTCCCCCCACCAATTTTTTTCCTTCTGAGCCATTATATATCCCAGCACTCGCCCATCCAAACTTACATCATCTGGTATTCCCAAGCGGTCACCCATCTAGGTACAGACAATGTTCAGCATTGCTTCACTTTGGTGATCGCACGAGAACCGGTGTTTCAACGTGATATGGCCATAAGCACATAGCTACATTTTATTCAATTATATAGTCAACATTTTCTTGTTGAAAATTATTAGGCTGATTTTTTAAATTAGCTTTTGAATAAAAATTCCGTAGGTTTTGATGTTATAACGTTTTCAATGAACTCTTGAACATGTTTTTGATTTGAGAAACTTTCCCTCGTCAAAGCATTGATCGAAAAAAGGAAACCATCTGTTGGTCCAAGGTATATGTGAATATTGTGAATAGCGGGTAGAACAGACCAACCGAGTTCCAAATCTTTTTCCTGTGTTATTCTTCCTGTATCTTGTACATTTGGCTCTGATGCATGTGCTTGGTATGTACTTATCAGATTGGTTGTCATGAGGGCTTCGTCACTTTGTTGAGCTGTTGCTGCTTCACTCAATAATAATAATAATAATAATAATAATAATAATACATCATGCGTATATCGTTTATAAGTTGATGTTGAATCGACGAGGAACATAAACCAAATAAGTAGCAGGTTATATTTACAAAAGGTGACGTCTTCATGTCCGTTGTGAAAATTGCGATTCAAAGTAGATAACTCGTGACGTAAATGCTTCAAGAGTCTAAGGCTATTTAAAGAGATTTGGCCGTCAAATAAATCACGGCTGATACCTAACGCTAAAAGTTTTATAGTTTAAGCACTTGTCACATTGAAGCGATCCGAAGCACGATGGAACTATATAGTTTATTACAATCGCCGATTTAAGATAGCCAAAATGCTAAATCTTGCTCATGTCTTCAAAGTAATAAACCCAAGTTTATTTTTATTCAGACACGTTCATTCACACACACACACACACACACACACACATATATATATATATATATATATGGGGAAACGATATATAAATTGTTATATATAAAGAGAAGTATTTAAAACATTCCTGATAAAGTAGATAAAAGATTTTTCGTGTGACGCGTTTTTAAGACTTCATCGAACTAAAGAGATGTTTACGTAGATGTGATTCCATATGCACATGAAGAAGGAAGGCTGAAATTTTCAACAAAAAACATTGCATTTTTCCAATAAAGTCCTAAATCACGAAACGCGACACGCGAATAGTTTTTCCACTCTTATAGATTTTACTCATTATATATATATATATATATATATATATATATATATATATATATATATATATATATACGTGTGTGTGTGTGTGTGTATATATATATATATATATATATATATATATATATATGTAATATATATATATATATATATATATATATATATATATATATATATATATATATATATAAAATAAACCCTAATGAACCATGTACTACCTACCTAGGTTTCACCACATGGGATCATCAGGACTAAAGTCTATGTCGCAACATAGACTTTCTGCCCGACGAGCTGTAATCCAGCGAAAACGTAGGGATACGTATATCTACTAATTAATATATATCTTGATCTGTCTAACCACATCGAGCACTATTATGCTCACATCTCATATGCTTGCTTATATCGGGTCGTTTGATTTATCTATACCTATAATTATATATATATATATATATATATATATATAAGGAGAAATTTTTCGCGTAATGCGTTCCCTTCTTTTAGCACTTCATCAGACTAAATTTTTTTCGTTGGTAGCTACACATCCGCACGAACGAAGGATGCTGGGAATTTTAATTTTTTTGTTTGCTTATATATTTTATCCGATTTAATTTTGATTATTTTTCTTTTTTGTTATGGAAATAAAAAAACTAAAAGTATCTAAATGAAACCGGAAAGATTTTGTGTGTATATATATATATATATATATATATATATATATATGTGTGAAAATATTGTAGAAAATAGGAAAGAAACTGGTTTGGTATATAATCCAAAGTTCCTTAGTATTTTTGTTATTATTTTTAAAAAATAGTGCTCGATACGAAAGTAGAGCAGAAATATAATTATTTATTTAAAAATATGATTCCAACTCGCTACATAAGCGGTCTCATGTTTCAAAAAAAGAGCCGAAAACTTCAAAATAATATTTTAATTAACTTGAGTTAAAGTAGACTCTGTTCCATCTTCAAACGAAATATTTTTGGGAATGACTTATTTCTGGAATTTACGAGTTTTAATAGTATAGTCAGAATTGAAATCAAAAATTTCCATGGTAACATCAAGGGCGGATTGTTTAGAATCGGCAGGGGTGGGGTGTTAATAATTTGTATCAGTATAGAGTTACTTTCATAGATCCCGGGTCAGGGTAAGGTGGGGGTGGCTAAATTTACGACGAAGGAAGTTTTCGCATAGTCTGGCTTGAGCGTCTACGGAGATTTATTTATTTATTTTTATTTTATTCTTTTATTATATCTCTTTATGAAAGGGATTTGTGTATATGAAGAGGCCGTAACGTTTGTTATTTGACGACTTCAAAAAGGGTTATCAATTTTTGTAGGGTATTAAAACTATATATATGGGCTATCGATTTTAAAATTTATTTTATTGTATGCGTGTTTTTAGCTAGTTATTCAGAGCGTAAGTTCGGTTGTGTCGGCAGAAAAACGTTAATTCTTGCCTGTTGTTTAATAGGTTTTATTGTTTAGAAGCTTAATAATGTGTAGTTTCTCATGGAGGCACAAAGGGCATGGGTCATCCCAAGTTTTGCAAGTTCTAGTCCTGTTAATGATTTTCCATTTTACTTTAGATGTCCTATTTTTTTCTTTCAGGTGCCAAAAATATTTAGATAGAGAGGTCTGATGTCTTAAGTTTATGTTGTTGAAGGAGCATTTATGCTGCCTCCATCTGGTTTTAAAGGCATTTTTCGTGGACCAAATGTATATATATATATATATATATATATATATATATATATATATATATATATATATTTACATACAAAGAAATAATCACACACAGAATCAATCAGAAATATTAATGCCATTAATGGTGACATCCGTCACTAGAGACATAATATATGCATTAAAATACTGTTAATCCATAGAGTGAAGTGATCCTCGTCGAAACCATAGATGTCATTAGTTTTCAGTTTATTTGATGTTAAAATGCTAGTACTTACGAATAGTCCTCTATTCATCATCAGGCATGTGTTTTTTTTTTCCTTATAAAATCAAAAACTTAAAGACAAAATACTTGTTTGTCGACCGAAAGATGTTTTTTGAATGTCTGCTATTAATGACGGTTAGGAACAATTTTCAGAACGTGCAAAAACGCGACACTTCCAGCAACGGTAATTGCTACACGCACATTCCTTGTCAAGCTGACGCTTAGCAAAATCTTTAACTGCCTGACGTGTAGGATTGAAGACATCCTCGTCCCCCTTCATTGAAATCAGCTTTATGCAATGTCCGTTGGAAGTATTTTGATGCCACTATCATTGAAACTGACTCGAATATACTTGGTCATGTTCTTTGGGTAGTTCTTGGCATTATGACTTTTCCTACGAGGTGATTCTCTGCGTTTCAGTTCTTTTTTTAGATTTGTTTGGATGCTTCGGATCATTGTCCTGTTGGAAGATCCATCTCCGACCATAGCACAACTTTCGGAATGAGAGCTAGACACTTTCGTCCAAAATTGTTTGGTATCTTTTAGAGTCTATTGTGCTGTCAATGCGTACTCTTTTGTCCGTTCTTGCTGCAGTAAAGCACCCTTAAATCATAATGCTACCGCCGCTATGTTTAACTGTCGGTACAAAATTCTTCGATTCAAATGCCGTATTAGAAGCTCACAAGACGTACTGCCTATCGTTCACCATAAAAGCACTAATTTGGTCTCCTTCGATCATAACACGCATGTTTTAATTATTTTTTTATTTTTTTTGTTTTTTACGAATTGGTCAAGCCCAAACTCAAACAAAAACATTGTTTTCAATCGTTATGAATCTACCGATTGAATAGAATTTTATTATAAACAATTGTCTTGTAAATGGAATTTTTAAAGCATTCTGATTTCAAAACAATTGTGTTTTTCCAATTTTTGGAGCTGTCAGAACCACCGCAAGGTAATTTTACGTAGTCCTGTGAAGTTTTGTTGTAATCGGTTGAAAAATGTAGGAAATCCGATCCAATATATAAACGTACACACACACACACACAACCTGGGTTTTATAATAACTATGGTGACATGGTGAAGACGTGCACTCTAAGACGGTTTGATAGCTTTTTATAGCTTTCTCCATCATTATGGGCTTTAATTGCCCGATTTTTTAAACCTTCAGGAAGCTCTTTCGATTTCGGGCATATTTTTTTTTTAAATTTAGTCTCCAACTGCAACTTTTGCATACAAAATGAGTTATATTGCTTGGGTGCAAGCATATATATATATATGGGAGAAAATGATATAGAAATGTTTTATACCATAATAATTGACTGCAATTTCGTTCTAAAATACTACTTTAATTAAAAGAGAAAGCAATTTACTGAAACAAAAATGTATAGAATGTGCTTTAACTGCTAGCTCTTCCACAGTAAATTTGCGTCTAAGTTCTTGCAACATTTCACTTATTTCGACAAGTCTTTTATTATCATAATGTAGGATATTTAAGAACAAAAATTATAAAATAATATCAATAATAAGAAAAAGAAACTAAATAAAATTAGGTAGACTATCTCCAAAAATATGAAAAAGAAATTCAGAAAATTAAAATTTCAGCGACCCTTCATCATGCACATGTGTATTTATATCAATGTAAACATCAGTTTAGTCCAATGAAGTCGTGAAGTCCGAAACGCATCACACGAAAGATTTTTCGGCTTTGCTAATAATTTTTCTTATATATATATATATATATATATATATATATATATATATATATATATATATATATCAGTGCTTGCTATGTATATAAATCATCCTCTGAATCGTAGACTTGAAAGTTAAAGGAGAATGGGTATGTGCGATTAGATCAAAGAACATACCAACGATGAACCAAGAGAAATATATATATATATGTGTGTGTGTGTGTGTGTGTGTGTGTGTGTGTGTGTGTGTGTGTGTGTGTGTGTGTGTTTATTAAGAATGCACTGATATGACTGCATGACGAATTAGGCAAAAATATCATAAAACCGGTAATCATGGCAAAGGTACTGAAAAGTTATTGCCCGAGAACTTTATTCTACACGTTTATAGTATATATCAGAATATGTTTTTCTAAGTCTACCATGTCTGCATTATCTATCTATCTATCTATCTATCTATCTATCTATCTCAGCTTATCTTTCTTCTTCCTTTCTTTCGCGGTCTGTTCATTACTAACTTTCAAAATATCGAAATGGTATATTGAACATTGTGCATTTGTCATTTTTTTAAAAAGAAATCGATCATTAATTTGCTTTTACTAAAATTTGAGTAAACCTGAATAAACCAACACCCCCTCACACACATATACCCACAACACACACACACACATATATATATATTTATCTAAGTAAAGATATACATTATATTTATATCTGATGGTATAAATAGCATCCTTTTTTTTATATTTTCAGATTAAATACCCCGTCATATCACAAACGCTGGCAGGAAGTGATGCAGTCAATCGAGAAAACTGGTTTGTACGAACTGAATAAAAGCGAGCTTACTTTTGGTGCCAAGACAGCCTGGAGAAATGCCCCGCGGTGCATCGGGAGAATACAGTGGTCAAAATTACAGGTTCGCTTCTAAAATTGTTTTTTCCGTTGAGATTAAAAGATTGGAAGACATTTGCAGTCTTTGAGAGTATAATATCCCACTTATCAAAATGTCTACAAATATCTCCCGGTATTCATATGCGAAACTAAGGCATATTGTAATCTAATTGTTACCCAGGCGACAAAGATTACTAGAACTTCTAGTGCGTCTCACTCTGTAAGGGCGCAGGACAACTCAACACCGCCAATTCAACACCACCGATTGAGCGCCGGGACAACTCATGACTGACACAATTTAGCACCAGAAAAAACAACTTTTTCAAATAACTTAATAAAATTAATTTATTAAGGATTAAATCCTTAATTAGTATATATTTTTCTTGAAATAAGGCATTTGAAAAAGCATAATGTAAAATATGAAACAGTTACATTTAGCTATTTCAATGCAAAATGATGAGAACTCGCTGCCAATGTCGTACTGCGCTTAAATTCATAAAGTCTAGAGACCATAGCGGAAAAAATGTAGGGATAGGGGAAGGCTGGTCTTCAATCTGTCATATCTTAAAATAGCAATGATGACTGATCCAAACATACCACAGTATTTTTTACACAAAAACAGTGTATTCTTAGTTGCCATTCTTACTACAGTCACCCTAATACCTCAGGTCTCTATGCTGTCCTAACTACTTCCCATATGTACAATTTGTCAGCGTGGGCGGGGAATAAAATAACATTTTAAAATGAAACCCCAATGAATATTTACAATGGATACAATTACAATGAATACAATTAACGATATCATACAGGAAAGTTAATCAGAGTGGGAAGCAAGAAACCAGACCAGAGTTCCTCAAACCTGTTGTGGTAGGATCCACCTAATTTGCATAGTGGAGTACCGACCATATAAATATGGTTGGTACCGGGAAGGAAGGTAGGAATCGAGGAGATTCAACCAGAGACTCTGCCCGACTGCGATTCAGTCAACACACATTCCAGGAACGGTCTTCCCAGGAATATACAAAAGACTATATGTAAATATTGTGTACACTTTCATTTTGTTCTAAGTACATTTTGTGTTGCATTATTATTCCATGCCTTAGTCAAGTTTCAACAAAACCAGAAGTGCAATAGAAGAAACTGTTAGCATAGAACTTACTGTTAAATCTAACCATTTCTACTGTAAGATGATGAGACCTTGCCGCCAATCTAGTACTGCGCTTAAATTCCTAAAGTCTAGGTACCATAGCGGAAAGTAACATTTATTTCGAAAAAAACAAAAATGAGGCACAAGGCCAAAAGGGAAGGCTGGTTATCAATCTGTCTTATCTTAAACTTAGCTAGCCACGTTTACTGACTCAAAATTCCACAGTATTCCTTACACCAAAACAACACATTCTTACTACAGGCACCATAGTACCTCAGAGACTCTATGAAGTCGTAACTTGTTCCCATATGTACAATTTGTCTGTGGGGAGAAGAATAAAAATCTAAAAATAACAGCATTTAAAAATGAAAGTCCAATGAATATATGTAATAAAGGAACGTAATATTTAGAGTATTACAGGTATGTGACACATGGCCAAATGAGGGTATCGAGGAAGGCTGGTCTTCAATTTGTCTCATCTTAAATTTAGATAAATACGATTACTGACCCAAGCATACCACAGTATTCGTTACACCAAAACAACACATTCTTACTTACCATTCTTACTACAGCAACAATAATACCTCAAATTCTATATGTAGTCCTAACTAGTTCTCATATGTTCACCTAAGAGCGAGGAGTGTTTGATTGATTTGAACCTTGTAAATCCCTTTATTCTACATTCAACACCATCACTTGATAAGACACCAGAAGTGTTGAAACAAAATGGCTATTTTGGTAGTGATTTTATAACATATTTATGCGATAATTTTTGACTAAATAATTATATTTGCTCTACTCTGTATTGAGCACTCTTTTAAGAATAGTATTTATTGTTTTGGGAATTTGTTCCGTATAGACCAATCCTATACTTGGGTATATATATATATATATATATATATATATATATATATATATATATATATATATATATATGTAAGCAAATATATGTATATAGATCCGACAGTATGAAGAAAAATATACGGGAAAAAACAAACAAAAATACTTATATGAAATAAACATTAAAACAGCATTATTGCATATAAGGATTTTTGTTTGTTTTTTCCCGTATATTTTTCTTCATATACATACATATATATATATATATATATATATATATATATATATATATATATATATATATATATATATATATGTGAAAAGTGTCTGTATATAAATATAAATAAAATATTATTCAGCGGAAAAATAAAATATATGACATGTATACATTCACGAGACATTCACGAGACATTTCCGCCACATTTCCAATCTTTAAATTTCAACATACAAATGCGTATGTATAGACACAACACCACCCGTATACATACATATGTCATATCTGAAACTGCAAACATATGTTTATATATGTATGAGTCCCGACGGACGACCAAGTATGTATATGTGTCTGCATACATTGATGTTTGCGTCAGTACGATGAAAAAACGACGAAGTTTCCCCCACCACTTCCACAATAACACCACTACATGCAATCTACATAAACACAAATTTAAAAAAAATTAATCAGTTTGTCTGACGATCGCTAAGGCGTGAAACCCAGGGTCACAAACTCACATCTATACAACCAAATATAAATAAATATATATATATATATATATATATATATATATATATATATATATATATATATATATATATTCATACATGTTTCATTAGATAATATAGACAAGTGTTGTCTATTTATTTTATGTAAATTCTTTTCATATGAATGAAAAAATGCTGCCTAAATACACACAATATATATATATATATATATATATATATATATATATATATATATATATATATATATATGTCAGATATAAATATATTGGTGAAATAGCTAGAAATAGCTCAGTATCGGCTGAGTTGATATTATCTTTCAGCTCTATAAGATAAAAAAAATTCTTGCTAATTGCTTTCTTGTCGACACTTGAATAAAAAACAGGTGCGCCACTATTGCGAATAAAACTGCTTTGGTGCCAACAGCAGAGTAACATTTAAGGGGTTGGGGGCATGTCCAACTTTTTTTTCCTATTGTCTGCTTGCTCGTTCGTTTTTGTTTTGGTTTTGGTTTTCTCATTCGGCCGATGAAAGCCACTTTCTGCTTGAGTCAGCTTCCCTTTCTCTATTTCGAAAATCGAAACATGTATTTATTTAACGCAGCGTTATTAAAAGTCCCCATTTAAGAAGCACCCAGAGGAGATCAGGATGGTCACCATTAGATTCAGGAACAGTAATCTTTGATTCTTTCTGGCCTATCAACATTTTGCGGTTTATTTTAAGTCAGAAAATATTTTTGATTATAAGAATTTTTTCAGAGATAATAACAATTTACTGATACAAATCCTACTAATTAACCCATAGCTCTGGGGATAAAAGGTGGATCATACTTTTCCCAAAGTTATTTACCGACTGGAATTAGAACTCGTCTCTACGATGGTATCACTCTAAAGATAAAAATAGCTAACATAATTACCATCAGGCAGAAATCTAATTTCGTAGATCATCCCTGATGACATAACTACTTCGGTCCTCATTGGGGGTTCACATATGTGCTTTATTTAACCTAAGAAATTATCTATAGGTGAGGAACTTTGTGTAAGGGGTTTGAATTATTCTGTTTCTTCTACTACGTGTATTTAGTCCATACGCTGTCATGGCTCTCCACAACTTCTTACATTTTGTTGTTCTAAACAAATTTTGATTCTTTTGTCCATAATCTACCATCCATTCACTAAAACTTGTTGATTCGGCTGCTTGATGTTTCATTGATTCTTTGGTTTTCAACATGTCCTGTGGGTGTTAAATTCTCCAATCCAGCTTTCTTTATTGAATCTTCATATTTACTCACATATTCTGTCTATGGGGTTCTTTCTGTTTGTCAGTAGAACCACGTCTCTGACACTTTAAGTCTCTTATTCATCTCTGAGGAATTTGTCTAACGTAATGTATTTTCATGTTTAAATTATTAGAAATATTTTTGCAGAAAAAGAAAAACAATAGGCGAGTAAAAACTATTAAAACGATAAACCTCTTCTCGAAATTATAGACTTGGTGATACTTTTTGCTGGACGTTTGAAACGCATTCTTTATTGTGAATTTTTTAAATCAACAGAAGAGATTTTAAAATACTCTGCGTCTTATATAATGAGTATAAGTTGTCAGCGCTTATATCTTGTGCAGTAAGAGGCAATAGGTCGATATGATTATATTCGATCTTCTGCAACCGTTGGTTCTCGTAGCTGAAGTGATATAGAAGCTGTCATGGCAAGACGGACTTTCAAGAGAAAAAACGGATTCGAGACATATCAAAATTTTCCCTGTATATCTCATCCGCGATGTTTATTAATGGTCCTCGAATAACGGTGCGATGGGAAAAATGAAAATAAGATGAAACAAATACGAAGAATGTCCAAAATTGTTCACTCAGTACAATACTCAAGAGCCACTCAAGGTAGGTGGTTACTGAATGAGGTTGTTGTTAGGGAATAAGAGGATTATGACACGCATATTATGAGGATATTCAGAATAGATAACAGTTTCTCTTAGACTTGAAGTTAAGATCGTGCTGATCGGGGAAGCATTCACTTGGGAGTCTGTTCTACAAAAATAAAAGAAGCTAAGTGGAACATCTTCCTTACCAATGGAATACGAAGAGAAAGAGTTGGTCCTTTCTATGCGGCATAGCAGACCTTTGCTGTGAAGATCTGAACTGGTTAATTATTGATTGATTGATACGTTTTTTACGGCTTACCAACATTACCAGCACGTTATTTAAAGCTCGTAAATATTTTTATATTGTAAGAATTTTTTTGAGATAATAATGATTTAGTGGTACAAGTCTTAACTAATTAACCTATAGCTAGGGGAGAATAGTCGGTTTCATATCTTTCCCAAAGATATTTGCGCGTAAGTGAATATAACGAACCCAACGGGAATTCGAACTCGACACACCGATTAACAATTCTGAGCCATTATCACTTACAGCAAATGTACATCCAAATTAAAGCTAACTGGTATTTTGAAGCAAACATCTCGGTAGATCAGAATTGGTGAAACAATAGTCAGTTTGAGCATTTGCTATGAAAATAACGATAGATAGATTTCGGTATATAATCTAACCAATTTCATTTAGATTCATTTTCTTCTTTCCAACAATTATGTTATGAAATATCCCATATTTCGATAACAGAAGATCTGTCAAGTATAGTGAAACGTTCTAAGAACCTGTACGCAAATTTACTGTGGATAATGTAGCGATTAAGGTACTTTCTAAACATTTTGGTCTTATAAAAAATGCCACTCTATTTAAAAAAAAAAATATTCACAGCGACAATAAAACACCCGTAGAAATTTCCCTATCGAATCGTTAAATATTTGAGCTTAACAACTTTAACAAAATATTGCAATAACAATCAAAACTCTTATTTTAAGAAGTGGGTACAAATGAAACGATTCTGAAACACTTCTTTAAACGTTAAACACTTCTTCCTTTCATTTTTCTTTATTTTTTCACTGAAGTAGCGTCTCTGATATGTTTAATGGCGACATCAAAATCCGAAGGCACATTGGGGATAGCGAAAGATGTCTTCCAAAAGCTGAGTAAAGTATTAAGATACATAAAAAAATCATAAGAAACAAAGAAAAGAGTACTGAACTGTTGTGTAATATCAATCCTCCTATATAGCAATTAATGCTGGACAAATCTCTTCACAGGTGAAGAAGGGACTGGAGGCAACAGAAATGTGGCTCTTGCCATTATCATTCTTTATTAATCTTCTTGGTGTGGATAAATCAACTGTTGATTTTAAGTCATTAGCCCCACGTCACAATGAACAGATAATATTCTACACTAGAAGTACCAATGGGAATTTTACGGTCTTCTTATTTTCATTTTCTGGTACATCCTAATTCTTAAGTTAACGATTAAATAAGATCATGGCGAGTTCTATGACAATAAAATATCCGAGGAAATTCCTCTATTGCATCGTTAAATATTTGAGCTTAGCAACTTTAACAAAATATTGCAGTGACAATTGCAAATATCATTATTTTAAGAAGTGGATACAAATGAAACGATTTGAAATTGACGACTTTTTCCATTTCAATGAAACAGCCATTAAACAGTTCTATCTTAATATCTGTCTATATATCTGAGATGAGGTATTATAATTACGTACATTATTTATATTGTTCGGACTGTTATCCTCATCTTGATTGCCATATTCACGTGGCCTATTGGATAATGTTGTTGGTTAGATCCAGTGACTAGACCCAAAAGACTTGTGAGTTCAATACCAGGCTACAGCAGCGGAGAAACAGAATTTGGAGAGTTGAGTTAAACTGAGCATGGCACGTGGAACTAGAACAATCTAGAACAATCTAACCCCCCACCCGTGGATGAAATAAAGGGATCGGTGCAAAATTCCAATCACCCGAAAGAGGCTGGAGCGAACAACGATCGAAATGTTGTGAATATGGTAATGAAGATGAGGATAACACTCTGAATAATGTAAATAATGTAAGTAGTTCTAACCCCACTTCGTTCTTTCTTTCATTTTCTCACTGAAACCAAGTAATGTCTTTCCCCCTATTTCCACGTAATCAAAATAGTCCATTATTTAGTAGGTATTGGCAGGAGGCGTTAAACACTTAGCCAAGAATAATTTTAAAATAATTCAGCAGACGATATTATTTTATTTATGGTAACTAGATTTTTGGCGATTGTCTTACTCGGTTTTTGTCGTTCGATACTGTGTGTCTGAAAAATGACATTTTATCGCGGAGAGCATCGCTTCTTAGCCTTTTGACTAAGATCAATGTTTAGTATCCGTTCTTATCAGCTTAATCTGATTCTCTCTCTCTCTCTCTCTCTCTTTCCCTCTCTCTCTCCACTTCTTTTATTTTCTCACTGTAAGTGTATTTTCTCTATTTTCCAAGTAATCAAAATGGAATGGTCTATTATTTATGACATCACGTTCGTGCGAACTAACGAAGTGCAGGCCATACACAATTATAATAGGCTAATAATAAAATTCCATTTCGAATCAGGCCAAGTAGAGCTGACCTTTTAAGGTAAAATTCTAGTGAACGCCGAGAATAAAATTAGTATTCGAGAGGTCTCACCTTCGCTTATAAGAGGCAAGGCGATTTTATTTTAGACATTTTCTAGAGTTCGTCATATAGGCTATAAAATAGGGTACAATAATAATAATAATAATAATAATAATAATAATAATAATAATAATAATAATAATAATTGTGCTAACCCAAAATGCAGATTCTGTGATAAATATTCAGAAACTAGTGATCGTATCAGGTAGCACGGTGAAAATAAACCTATCACCCTCTGAATGTAAACCTCAGCATGAAAGAGTGGGACAATATCTACACAGGAAAATCTACAATTTTTACGGGAAGGAAATGGCAAAAAAAAAAAAAAATAAAATAAAAATATGAATGAACATCACCCAGACCCGGTGACAGAGATAGAACCTATAACAATTTAATGGAATTTTCCAATACACACATACAAGACAATCAAAGCTAATCGTCCAAACATGATGATCAAAGACCACAAGAACTGAATTTGCTTTCTTACTGATATGGCAGTTCGTGGAAACTGTAATGTCTCTTTGAAGATCTTCAAAAAACCTATCAAAATACACGGATTTTGAATTGGAAATATCAAATATGTGGCAGATGAGGACATGAATAATTCCAATTGTAGTTGGAGCCCTCGGATTGATTGGAAAAGGTTCGGATAGACTCATTGAAGGGATTCCTGGTAGCCCATACCTTAAAGAAATACAAAACGTTGTACTCACAGGTATGACGAATTTTATCTGTTTAAAATATGCGTGATCTTTTTTTTGGGGGTGGTGGTTGTTTATTTTTACAAAAATGATCGGTAGAAATGTCATGAACCATTTCGGAACAAAGGTATTTTATTGGGAGTCGGAATTAAATGTGTACTCAATAGAAATGAAAAAATATTAATATTAATAATAATAATAATAATAATAATAATAATAAATTGTGTTATTGATTTTCTTTTTACAGGTGTTTGATGCCCGACATATAAAAACGGCACGTGGCATGTTTGAGGCAATTTGCAACCATATAAAATATGGGACAAACAAAGGAAATATCAGGTATTTCAGTCTTTTTCTTTATCTAGCTTACTTCTCCAAGACTCTCTCTAGCAAATGATTATTTTTTAGCGCCAACAGATTTAAAAGATGTACTCAACAACTCATCACTTAGCATCTTTAAATGTATTATCAGAAAAGTGAAGCCTTTATTATTATGGAGCAAAACTCTGTCGATTGGTTGTTTTTGCTATTTTACATTTTATTAAATGAAGGCGATTATGAAGTATATTGATAACAAGCCATAAACTTAGTGACATGAATAATGTGGCTGGCTGAAATATTTCTAGTAGAGGCTTATTTTAAACCAAAATATTTTTATTTTATACGTAATTATCATTGGAATTCACCACTGTACTGCTTTCTATTTATAGCTTAATGAACTTTTTGCCCATTTGTATATATATATATATATATATATATATATATATATATATATATATATATATATATTGTTACGAACCCCGATCTAAATGTATTATAAAATTTTTTTATTAAAAACTATGCCATTGCTTATATTTTAGAAGCATTCTAAAATAAAGAGCCCAGTACTTTAAGAAAATGTAAAGATAGTAAACCCAAAGAGATAGGTAGACTTAGTGGCGACAAGGATTGACCAGATTCCGGTTGGGATAGGTTGAAACATTTTAAACTAAACTTTCTCTGACCCGGAAGATGAGAGAAGGAGTCGGTGACCCCATTGCACCCATAATGGGAAAAAGTTAGTATTTTGAAAATTGACCACGTGACAAGAAGAAAACTGATACGAATAGTGAAACGAAAAAGTTAGTCGTCGTCCAGGGCTGCGGGCTGGACGGACGTTTGCCAAATGTCTCAGTCTATGGACCTAAAAGATGTGTTTGCAAAATTGTGAGGCGATTTGGTATCCTAGTCGAATGGATGGACCCCGTTTTGACGACGTAGACGGACCGCCGCTATATCGAAGAGAGAGAAAGCAGTTTCAACCGTCACCAAGCCCTTAAACAAAGCACGAGAGGGAAGAGAAAGAAAGAAAGAAAGAAAGTACAGACCATCTCGAGTGAGAATGCTGTTCTACCAAGACGAAAGAGAGAGAGAGAGAACGTATTTTCTGCTTCATCATCAGCCGAGCCCCTAGACGGCGAAAAGAGAAAGAGAGGAAGTAAGAATAGACTTTAAAAAGAGACCCTTATAAAAACAAATAAAAAAGAAAAAAGAAAGAAAATGTTAGTGAAAAAGGACTTTATCCTGAGTTAAGTTTATTTTTCTTGTACCCCGTTTTGTTTAAATGTACCTCTTTTTCGTATTTGTACTTTCATGCAAATTTAGCATGAAATCTTTTTATTATATGTTCCTTTTCACATTGTCTTAAAACGTTGATGTTTTGTGAATCCGTGCAGGTACAGCACATGTTCTATGAATTCGTGGCAGTATGGCACAAGGCCATATGCTGATTTTTATTTTACCTTTCTTAAAGGACGCTCTCCTCCCACTATTTTGTCCTCAATGTTTGAATGTTTAGTCTTGACATCTCGTCATTTTGTTTTGGCCGTTTTTTTTATTTTATCTTTTCCACGATTCCATGTTTGTTAATAAATTTATATTTGTTGTCTCCATTGTTGTTTGTCGCCTATCGTGTTTGTTCCTTAATCGATTCCGCTCGGCCGTGTCTGATCAATCGGAAAGAGACCCTTGGGAAAGAAATATATTTTACAAAAAAAAAAAAAAAAAAAAAGGTAAAATGTTAAAAAACAAAATAACACAGATTACGATCCCCCTCTACCTTCCTATCGATAAGGTTGGAGAAAGGAAGGAAAAAGGGGGTTCGTAACAATATATATATATATATTTGTCTATATATCTATACTACTGTTCTGTCACGTATATATATATATATATATATATATATATATATATATATATATATATATATATATGCATAAAACACTGAAATTATCTGGGGGGATTTGAATACAAATCCAATTAATTCATCGAGTCTAGAAGAATCCTCAACAGAATACAGAATGCACTGGACAGCCGTATCGCCTGAAAAGAAAACGTCGCTCATCGGGGGCACAATCCTGTCGCAAAGGTATTCTCGGACGAGTTACAACACGGAAAGTGAGAGCAGCGCTATATCGAATCTAGTTTGTGACCCCTTCGTCAGCCAGGCCCGTTGGTACAGTTAGTATGTCATTTGTGTCGTATCGTAACTGTTTGATTCTCTGATGATTTCCAGATCTAGACTCGATGAATTAATTATATATATATATATATATATATATATATATATATATATATAATATTAGTGGTAAATATACACATGCATATGCAAAATGTATAAATATATATGCATACACATACATATTTATTTTTAGAATAAAAAATTCCAAGAGGATAGAATCCAGGTAGAACTCACTGTCCAGGACAGAGTAAGGATATAATAAAAAGGCTTAAACACTAATATTCCATGGTCATAATTTATTCCATTGGAATCGTAAATACGATCCAATTCATCAGACCTACAAATTCAAAAAGAAAACAGAAAAAAAACAATTCCGGGAATAAAAATCGAATTGAGAGAAAAGAAAATATGAATAAAGACAAAAGGAAAAATTTTCTTTGCCAACACATTTTGTCCTCTGAAGGTCTTTATCTAAGTAAATGTAATGATTTTATTTTGCAAAAAATTATTTATAAGCAGAAGAAAAGAGGGAAATGTTAATTTTTCAAAATTTTAAACTTAAGCACACCCTAAAATATTTAGGCCGGTAGACGAAAATAAGTAAATATACTGTTTAATAAATAAACGTAATGCCTACTTAAAAACGAGTATCCACTAAAAATAACTTTTAAAATGATAAACACACACACACACATACACACACACACACACACACACACATATATATATATATATATATATATATATATATATATATATATATATATATATATATATGTATGTATGTATATATACACACACACATATGTATGTGTGTTTGTGTGTATGCGCCTGTGTTTGAGTATGTGTGTGTGCTTTGAGAGAGAAAAAGAGAGAGAGAAATAGAGAGAAAAAGAGAGAGAAAGCTATATGCCAGATTATGTTTCGGTTCGAAAATATACATACCCACATAAAAAAAGCCATCTATTTTTCTTGCTATCTTGTTATCTACCAACTCAGATTGGATTTTAAATAAAATGAATTTGGACAAAATTTTTTGCCAAAATTTAAAACCAAATATATTTTTCTTATCTTAAACAGGTCAGCAATTACTATTTTCCCTCAAAGAACTGACGGTAAACACGATTTCCGAATATGGAACGCCCAAATTATCCGATACGCAGGCTACAAAAACCCTGACGGTAGCATCACTGGAGACCCCGTAAGCTTGGAATTCACAGAGGTGAGTGTATTTTTTTTAAGCATTACGCCCTGAGCAAGGCGGAAGCCACTAGGATGCAGTGGGGTTGCAGAAGATTTGGAGCGAGAACAGATAGGAGTGATAGAAGAAAGGATGAGGAGAAGGATAGTGGACAGATCAAGGTAATTGGAGATATCGATTGACATTACATTTGAATAGTTGGAGATTATAGTTCTCAGGGAAACAGTAATAGGGAAGGGTGTTCCACAGGCGAGAGGTGTTAGATATTAAGTTATTGAAGTAGAAGAGACGGCTACATTTAAAAGTTTCTACAGTGAAAGGGCGAGAGCGGGATGCCATCCTCGTAGGGCGCTGAATTCATGAAGTCTGGAAACCAGTGAAAGCAGCTCATCGGAGCAATTACCATTGAATCCACACAGTGCATTTATGTAATACAAATTCATTAACAAGTTGCCTTGTGTGATTTATCTATTCGAAGCTCCCATATATTTTCTTACGTTCGATTTTATCAGTAAGACACGAATTGCTTCCTTGACAATTAATGCACCACAATGATCATACATTCCTTTACTCTTTTTCTTCCTTGGTCCTTTTTTTTTTCTACTTGCGTTTTCTCAACCGAAGTCCTGTCCAGTATTACCTTTTCCTTGGTTCTTTTTATCTACCATTTTGTGAGGGAATGGCCGATATTAGTTTCTTGAGAAAGATAGCCTGACGGAACCCAAGCCGCGTATTACATGTGGTTAAACCATTTTCTAATCCCAACGAAACATTATTAAATTCTATTTCTCATGGAGATAACTAACTAGAAAAGTCAAGTATTGTTTTAGTGTTTGTTTAAAAAAAATCTAAAAAATAACACGAATATTTTATCTTGCATCAAATGTATCAAATAAAATCTAATATAAGTTTCATAAGCTCCAAATCCAACCTGTTTTATTGCATCCCATTTTGACTGTTCATGAAAAATAGATTGATAAAGATGAGTGACAAACTTTACAAAGATATGGTTTAAATAAAATTCATTGTTTGAGTTGGTATTTATAGGGAACTTCGAGCTTCCGAATACATCGACCTGTCTCAAATTTGCCAAAGAAAGTTGAGCTAAAGTTATCAACTTCTTGGCGCCAAATTTAAAATATTTTCTGCCTGATCAACTGCACTAGTGTCATGAAGGAAGTTTCAAGACTTATTCAAGTGTCGACGAGGAGGTTAATAATGCTTGTTGATAAGAAAGCTGAGACTTGATTATATTTAAAGATGAATAAACAAGTGATATATTATAGGGTAATGAATATAAATGCTATCTCTTTCACTCTCTCTCCTTCTCCTTCTTTTCTCTTTCTATATCTATCTATTTCCCCCCCTCTCTCTCTCTCTCTCTCTCTATATATATATATATATATATATATATATATATATATAAACGTTACTTTTACGTTTATTTCACTGTATTTGAGTAGATGTTCCGTCTATTTAATAGACTCAAATACAAGTATCCACTAAAAATAACGTTTAAAGTAATAAAAATCTGTCGGATTAATAAAAAATACATTTGAACATATATATATATATATATATATATATATATATATATATATATATATATATATATATATATATATAACACAAATTTAGGAATAAACAAGGTGCGATACCAATTAGTGGAGTTGAGAAAACTATTTTTCTTGAAAGTTAGTTTTAATATCAGGTCATCCCATAAGTTCTGTCCGAATTTTGAATAAAGAAAGCAAGTGACCAAATGTTACATTTAATTACAGATTTAATCAACAATGTATTTTCCCTGATTATCTATGACTTCCTTCCATCTATTAACAAGCTTACTAATTCCATTACAGTAAAATTCTTTTGGCTTTGATTCAAATAACTCACAAATGTCAGTTTTAACCTCTTCCTGTGTTACAAAAGCTGTTTCTTCCAAATGATTCTGTAAGCTACGAAACAAATGGTAGTCTGAAGGAGCAAGATTGGGAGAATAAGGTGGATGAGGAATTTTCTCCCAACCAAGTTCTTCGATCTTTTGTGACGTGATTCTTGCTGTGTGGGGTCGCGCATTGTCCTGATGAAACATCACCTCTTTTCGATTCACTAGAGCAGGTCTTTTTTTCCTCAAAGCTTGGTTCAAACGCTCTAATTGCTGACAGTATATTTGAGCATTAATTGTTGCATTAGGTGGTAAGAATTCAAAGTGGATTATTCCTTGGCGACCCCACCAGATTGAAAGAACTTTTTGCCCATGAATTTCCCCTCTCGGCTGTGCCTGGGGTCCTTCCCCTTTACCAAGCCACTGTCTACGACGCTTAACATTTCTATAAAAGATCCATTTTTCGTCGCCAGTCACAAGTTTATCCAAAAAATGTGAAATCATTTGGCGAGAATGGAGAGAAGAGCAGATGTCAACTCGGGATTTGAGGTCGTTTTCAGACAATTCATGAGGCACCCATTTTCCAAGTTTAGGAACTTTTCCAAGTTGTTAAAGATGACGATGAACAGTTGTGTGGTTTGAACTGAGAACCACTTCCAATTCCTCAACTGATAAAGCAGGATTTTCTTCAAGGGCTGCTTCAAGATGCTTTTCATCATACTCAACTGGACGTCCGGTTCGATCTTCATCTTCAAGGGTGAAATCTCCACCTTTGCAAACCATCTTCTGCAAGTTCTTTTATTCACACATTCCTCTCCATAAACTGAGTGAATGTTTCTAGCCGCTTCGGCTGCTGAGTTTCCTTTCTTGAACTCATAAAGCATTGTGCCTCAAATGATTCTTGGGTACTTCCATGTTAGCAGGGTTTTAATCAAACAAAATTTAATTTTATTGTTCTCTGAAATAAAATTTTATCAGCTTAAATGCATCTAAACATAAAAATAATGTTCAGCTACATTTGACATTATAAAATAGTCTTTAAATTTCGTTCATTTTAACAAAAAGTTAAAATTAGGACAGAACTTATAGGATGACCTGATAGAAAGTTTTTATAAATTTCAAACGAGAGTAGGACTGCTTGCTATGTTAATTAATGTCAAATGTTTCCATATAAGGAAACGGCTAATATTACCCTATCTATCTATCTATCTATCTATCTATCTATCTATCTATCTATCTATCTATCTATCACAGTCTGTTTCTTTCTTTCTTTCTTTCTTTCTAACTCCTTCTACTCATATATATTTAAATCCATATAAATCTACTGGACACTTCAACGTGGAGCAATGGTTGGCAAGCTTGTCTCGCTAGATCAATTACGTTTGAATTGTGAGTTCGATCTTCACTGGGTGCCTTATACTTTCGGCCTTGTGCCATATTTATCCTAAGCTAAGAAATCAAGTGCGCAATGTAATGGTTAGAAATTTTGTCTAGCTAGATAAATCAAAACTGAATGGTGTGTTTGAGCCTCATTGGGTACCCCATACTTTCGGCCATGTTCCTCATCTAAGTTGCGCTTAGAAAATCATATATGTACCTATTTATCTCAGTCGTTTCATATCTATCTGTCTGTCTGTCTATCTATCTATCTATCTATCTATCTCAGGTTGTTCAAGTCTTTCTATCTGTCTTTTCCGCTGCTTGGTGTTTCAAATAATTGTGTGTTTATCTTTGATGCCCATCATTGGCGTTCGAGCCCAGTTAAATGATAGAAGTTTCGGAAAACATTACGTACACGATGAAGCGTCACGTAGCAAAATATTCCTTTCTTTGAGAGCAATCAGCACAGAAAATTCGCATTATCCTCTTTAATATAAATCTCTATCTATCAACTTATCTATATGCTTATCTGGCAACGGTTCTTGTTATACGTCATCTCTTATCTAATGAGATGATTATCCAACCTTCTTGAGTTGAGGGAGGAAGGGATGATGACGTCACTCTCCAGTATAAAGAACCCGGTTGCGATACCAAAACAAAAATGCTTAAAAGGCCCGAACTCGCACTTTCATCAGCATCTCCAACGAGTCAACTTGCACATACACAAGAAGACGCTATATGACGTGCAAAATAAACTGATCACTTACCGTTTCTTTACTTTTAACGTTAGTATATAAAACATAATTACTAAAGCAGACGATAATACACGTAAGAAAAACAACATTAAATTAGCAGACGACAACACGTCTTACTAATAGTTTAACACTTCGATACATTTTTTTAAAATATTGAATTGAAATACGATGCGTCTACAAAATAAATGGACATACGAAAAATTAACAATTATTTTAATTTCCAAAATATAAGTAGCTATCTGTCAACTTATCTATTAGGTTGATGCAAAAATAATGTCGTTTTCTCAAATAGTAACATATATGAGAAAACGACATTATTTTTGCACCAACCTAATATTTGCTTATCTGTCTATGATTCTTGTCATACATAATCTCTCATCTAATAAGCGTTCTGGGTTAGATCATAAACTACATCTGGCAGCAAGGTTTTGAGGTGCGTGGAACAACTTACTGTTGTTCCGAGGTCTACCCTGACCGGGGGTGGTAGCACCTGTTAGGGTCTCAGCTACGGGCAAAATTGTTAACCCCTAAACTGGGTTCAAAACACTATGAAAGTATAAAAATAGATTTTTACAGTAAAAATACCAGCAATACATTTTTTTAAAATTACCAACAAATACATTTGACTCTCGAGAAAAAAAAATTTTTAAAAATTGTCGATGAAACCGGTTTTACAAACTGATTTCTTACAAAGAATACATATTCTGTTCATACGAACCTATCCTAAAAATATTGCCGACATTAAATAACCCACTGAGGTTGATATGCTGTAAAACAAAATAAACCAAACCAAACTAAACCAAAGAATACATATTCTATTCATAAGAATACATCCTAAAAATCTTGTCGACATTAAATAACTCATTGAGGTTGATATGCCGTAAAACAAAATAAACCAACCAAACTAGACCAACGAATACATATTCTATTCATACGAACCTATCCTAAAAATCTTGTCGGCATTAAATGACCCATTGAGTTTGATATGCCGTAAAACAAAATAAATCAAACCCCACTAACCAAACCATCGTCTAATAAGCTGATTATCGAACCAATTAGTAGGTGTCCGTCAAAACATACCTGAACATAAGAAACTGATGAGATAATCGATATATCATTTCGGTCTCAATTTTTGTGATTCCACTTGTTTCCAATTTCTTTTTGTAGATTTGCCAGAAACTTGGTTGGAAAGGAAAAGGTGGCATGTTTGATGTTCTGCCATTAGTGTTGCAAGCAGACGGCCAAGATCCGGAATGGTTTGAAATACCGAAGGATTTAGTCATGGAAGTTCCCATCAAGCATCCCAAGTAAGTTATAGATATCATTCCCATTCTTTATCATAAATGTCCCATTCTGTTCATTATCTATCTATCTATCTATCTATCTATCTATCTATCTATCTATCTATCTATCTCAGTGTGAACATATCTGTGTATAAGTGTCATAAAATCAAAATAACAATTTTGATTTAATAAGGTTGGTAAATTGCATGCGCAGAAGCTTGCGGACACACATAGACAAAGAAACAAGATACGCAGAGACACACACACACACACACATATATATATATATATATATATATATATATATATATATATATATATATATATATATATATATATATATATATATATATATATATATATAGGGAATGCTTAAAACTTCTTAATCGAAACCAATCCACGACGAAGTGGGAAAGGTTTTTGATTGTCTGAGAAGTTTCGAGTACGCACCTGTATACACTTTGAAAATGTCACGAAAAATTTTTCAAACGCACGCACACACTCGCTCAAACACACACACATACATGCACACAGGCACACACACACACACACACACATATATATATATATATATATATAGAGAGAGAGAGAGAGAGAGAGAAAGCGAGAGAGATATGGGGTGCTGAAAAAATCGTAACCGAACCAAATCCGCAGAGAAATGGAAAAGAGATTGGTTGATCTGAAAACTCGCGGTTGCATCCTTTAAATCTCATACAAAGCTTTGCGCACACACACACACACACACACACACACACACACACACACACACATATATATATATATATATATATATATATATATATATATATATATATATATACATACGTACATACATACATACATATATAGATACATAGATAAGTAGAGCCGAAATGTTCTTAGACTAAACCTATTTGGGGGAAGTGAAAAAGAGATTGTTTTTTCTGAGAACTTTTGCGTACCCAAGTACATACCCTTGGAAGTTTTGCTCAAACCGTTGTACAGACATGATAGATGTTATACTGCGTCACTTTTGGTGGCTTTCGATTGCTACTTTATCTTAATCTTGTGGGCCTTACGCATGGACATGCATCATTTAACGCCTAATCATGTGAATGACTTTCTATGTCAATGACACTCGTATGTCATGTGATGGAAACTTCTCCTCAATCAGTGACAATTCCAAGTTAATATTAGTGAAGAAATACTTGAGGGGAAATCTCGCACATTTATATTTCTGGATTTCTCTCAATCTAGTTGACCAAAATTGTACTTATTCCTTTATTACTGAACGTAGTATATATCAAACATGAACTGAGTATATGAAATTCCAATAATAATAATAATAATAATAATAATGATAATAATGATAGCAAGTACACTGACCTCCGAATTGATGTTGTTATAATTTGGTCACGTTCAGGCGTCTATTGTTCCGTTTATCAATAGTTGTTGGTGTCTGTAAAAAAACGAACCTGAAGACTTGCATTAAGATAATCGGGATAAAGCCGAGTATCTCTTTGCTGCAGAAGTCCGCGTTGCTTGACTCTGCAAATATTCTTTTAAAGGTGCTCTCTGTTTGAGGTCGTACGACTTGATGGAGAAAATCATTATTGCAAGATCTCCGATCAAAAACGAAAACCATAAGAACGAAGACAAGTAGTTATTAATATTAATAATTGGGGCTCGGGGTATGTATCATCGAACTTAAAGTCCTACATTGAGAAAATGGTAAAAATCACCAAATACCCCATCACTTCAGAATTCTGCGTTGCTTGTCTCTGCAGATATGTTGCAAAATAGATCGAGGTCAATCGTTATCTATCCGCCATATCAATTCTCACTATCCACTTCCTCTTCAGTGACTCTCTACACTGTGCGGCTATTTGGTCTTTATTGCGTAAATTTTACTAAAGAAAACAATTAACAACACAATCTGCCTTGGCCATTGAGTTTAGTCTATGAAACTCTCAACGATGCCGTATCACCACCGCACTTGTTAATCTATAGCTAGGGATCCTAGTCAATTCCATTGTACCAGATGGCTGCTGACCCAACAAGAATTTCTACCCGTCCTTTGTCACTTCATGTTTTTAATCCTGCTGCGTATCTCGTCACCGTTCTCATTCTGGTGGAGAACCGGTTTAGTCGCTGATAACCCGACGGGTTGGCAGATAGTAATGGGTTATTTGGTACCAGCAGAACTCGCCGAGTGATCTGACATAATACGAGATTAGTCCCTCCAAGAATTGCTTTGCATACATATTGAGTAAACTTAGTCTCGCCAATTACAAATCATTTTGAGGCATCCAGCATAAAATCGACTCACTACAGTCGTAACTGTATGCAAAACCAACTTTCAAAGTATTGCTCAATAGGAGAGCGTCCTTTAACGTGATTTCCTCGTCTATTAAAGCAGTACCCGACGTCTGCAAAATAAGATTTGTATTTTATGTTCGGCTGGGACATTTCAAGAACCAAATCGTCTTATTCAGTTCGTATTAGAGTTTACAGTTTCAGAGTGACAATTAAATCTTCTGCGGAAAGCCAAATCAAACAGAAAGTAATTCGGATTACGAAATTCTTTTGATGTATATGTCTTCAGAATATACATAAAAAAAAAACATATTAACAACTAATGTGTATTTTAACTGGAATTAAGATCAAGTATTCGCGCTTGTTGACTTAGTTGTAAGTGTTTGTATGTGACCAAACATCACGTTTTCTTTATGAAAAAAGAAGAGATCTGTAATTAATTTAGTTGTTCTTAAATCGATTTTATATAATGATAAATAATTATTTAGGATATTGCCAGCCCCAAATACCATCTTATCAGATTCTGATATTACCGTCTTACCTTCTTCTTTTTCTTTTTCTTCTTCTTCTTCTTCTTCTTTTTTTTCTTCTTCTTCTTCTTATTTTTCTTCTGTTTCTTCTTTTTTTCTTCTTCTTCTTTTTCTTCTTCTTTCTTCTTCTTTCTTCTTCTTTTTCTTCTTTTTCTTCTTCTTCTTTTTCTCCTACTCCTTCTTCTTCTTCTTATTCTTCTTATTTTTCTTCTGTTTCTTCTTCTTTTTCTTCTTTTTTTTCTTCTTCTTTTTCTCCTCCTCCTCCTTCTTCTTCTTCTTTGTGCTAAGCGCTTTCAGGACGTTGGCGATAACATTTTGCTATTTCTACTAAACCTTTTTTCTGACAGCCATTTATAGAAACTCGGGAGGCGATCACAGCAGGCGGCACATTTGGAAATGTCTGAAAACCATCCCGCGGGTCGCCTTGTGAATGTAATTGGGTAGACAGAACTATATCTGAGCTATCATTGGTTGTGCTAGCACGCAGTCACAAGTCATCGTGACCGAGGTTTTGAGCGTACTGAACTCGTCCAATCTGTTTATCATGCCAAATATTGAGCTCTCTCTCTCTCTCTCCCAGAAAGTGTAACTAAGATCCGCATAATTTTAGTATAAACAAAAGATAGGCTCCGTGGGTATTGAACAAAACACAAATGTGCCTGAGCAAGCATCTGCAACAGGGATTGGCTAGGCAGGCATAGTCGGATACAAGCAGTAAGCTTATTAATACCGATCTAATTATGAAAACAATGACTTGACAGTGTAACTTTTATATAAATAACATTAAATTACGAACGCGTGTTTGACGACTTTTCCGACGGTTTGGATTCATCTTCAAGGTGTACAACTAATTTTTCTTGTGTCAGGATATAGACAGGTGTAATGTCTGTTTGTTTGTTTTGTTAGAGATTAAAAAAAAATTATCCAGTGACAGGACCCAAAGACGTGTAAGTTTAAAACCCGGTTAAGGTAGTGAGGAACTTGGAGAGGGAAAATTAGTAGGAGATAACTGATAACAGACATCCGATAAACATGGCACGTTGAACTAGAACAGTCTACCCCAGCGAGCGAAATAAAGGGTTCAGTTCGACATTCCAACCACCTGAAGAAGGCCAGAGCGTACAACGGTCGAAACGTTGTGATAAATATGACAACAGTGATGAGGACAATAGTCCGTACAATGTAAACAGGGTAAAAAAAAATATATTTATTTATTTCTTTTGCAGTTACCCATGGTTTGAAGAGCTGGGATTGAAATGGTTCGCATTTCCTGGAGTATCAAGTTTGTTGTTCGACTGCGGCGGCCTTGAATTCACGGCCGCCCCTTTCAATGGCTGGTACATGGGCACTGAAATCGGTGCTCGTAATTTATGTGATGAATACAGGTACAACCTAGCCAAGGTAAACTCATGTTTCGAAATATGACAGACGAAATCCATTCTGTTTTTTGTTTTTTTTATGTTATGTGTGTTTTATCATTTTTGTGTGTCCGGGTTCTCAGATGGAAAATCGAGGGAAACGCATGCGCTTTTCACATCGAAGACAGGAGACCATCTTTTCGCTCCTAGTCTTTATTTGCGGCCGGACAGATCTTGCTCATCCATTGAACTTTTTCGGATACTCTTCCCCTCTCTCTCTCTCACTCAATCAATCACTATCTATCTATCTATCTATCTATCTATCTATCTATCTATCTATCTATCTATCTATCTATCTATCTCCTTTGATCTACTCATCTTGGTCTATCTATCTATCTATCCCTTTAAACATCTATTTATCTTTTAAACATCTGTCTTTTTAATTATCTATCTATTTCCTTTGATCTACTCATCTTGATCTATCTATCTATCTATCTATCCTTTTAAGCATCTATTTATCTTTTAAACATCTATCTATCTATCTATCTATCTATCTATCTATCTCCTTTGATCTACTCATCTTGATCTATCTATCTATCTATCTATCTATCTATCTATCTATCTATCCTTTTAAACATCTATTTATCTTTTAAACATCTATCTATCTATCTATCTATCTATCCTTTTAGAATTTTTTCTAAGCTCTATACTAAACATTAAATCTGTTACGAAAAAAGAACTAAACAAAATGAACACAAAACGATCAGCTTTAAAAAAGGACTCGTAACTGGATAAACCGAACGAAAAAGGAATGTTAACAACAAATACTTTTTCACACCTAACCCAGTTCTGCGGAATCAGAATCAACGTTGAGTTTAAGCAAGCGAATGAGCCAATTGGAGTAAAGTGCCATGCAGATTTAAATTTTTCCCACTTGTGATGAATGCAGCTATCGATTTTTTTGCATGATAGCATGCTAGTTAACATTCGTGTCAGTCAGCTGTTGTCTCTCACGCTGGCCAATAGAATCTTCCTGCTTATTCGTGGCAGCCAGTGATAGGCTCTCACTCTGGCCAGTACAAAATGGCCGCAAATTACATGAAAACTGCCGTAGAAGCATGAAAAAATCGATTATTTCTATTATAGATGGGAGTTGGTAAATGCAAAGTCGGTCTTGGCCTTTCCATTAACTTGGAGCATGTGCATGTAAATTTTGGTGCAAATCCGTCGAAAATTGCGGCCGTGCATTCGTTACACACACACACACATCCTGCCTTTATATATATATATATATATATATATATATATATATATATATATATATATATATATATATATAATAGTTATTAGTAATAAGAAATAATGTCGGGTAAAAAATATAAAATCCAATAATTCCTCAGAAATGCCTTTATGTTTCAGATACGAAACTAAAGTTAGCACACATGAATTTTCTAGCGAATGTAGACTTTCGCGAAGACATTTCCTGTTCCATCCCTATTAGGGTATTTGAACATTGCTGGGCTATGAAACCCTCTCTAAAAAACGCGTATCAGACAGTAGTACCCCACAAATGGGGATGTAGTTTCGAACACTATAGGAGCGCACGTTGATATATATATTAAGACTCCTGAATTCGCTAACCGTAATATGTAATTTACAACCAAAGAATAAAAAAAAAATCAGGAAGTCTACCCGAACACGTGCATCCATTAAAATATAACATTGAAAGTTATTAAGAATAATGTTGGTTTTTAAATAAAATCCATTAATTTCTTAGAAACTACTTTGTTTACGTTTCGTATACGAAAAATAAAAAAGTTAGCGCCCATGGACTTCCGAGCAGATGTAGGCTTTCGAGAAGACCTGTGCGAGAAGTCAGTAATTTTCCCTTCATTTTGTTTTACACTCAGTAACTCCTTGGATCCTAGTGGGATTAGCATCTTGCTTGGGGCGTAATGAGAAAAAAGGAACAAAAAAAAAAAAAAAAAGAAAGAAAGAAAGAAATAGAAAAGAAACGAATAATTTATATTTGAAAATGTCGTTATAATGTCGTTTTCTCACATAGTAACATATGTGAGAAAACGACATTATAACGACATTACTTTTGCACCAACCTAATAAAATACAAAATGGCAAGTATTTTTCAGAAGCAAATTCTGAATTCATTTCATATTAATATTAGCCGTAACTATTCAAATTCAACAAAAATCATTATAAATTTAAAAAAAAAAAAGGATAAAAGTGATTAAAATTTTTTTTTGCTTATTGTATTTGATAGACCTTTGGCAAACGCATGGGTTTGGATACAAATCGTGATTCGTCTCTGTGGAAAGATCGTGTCGTTGTGGAAGTGAATGTTGCCATTCTTTATAGCTTTCAGGTAAGAATTCTTTTTTTTCCTATCTGTGGTTCTTTGTGTCTTAGATTTTATTAATTCATTCTTCATTAACGCCAACATTAAACCAATCCGTTATTCGCTTATTCGGGTCGAATACCGACAAAGCTTTTATTGTGTCGTCAGTTTTAACTATTAGATCATTCAATCATCCTCAGAGCTGATTCAACTTGAAAGCACACTGCAAACAAGTATGATTTCTCATCTTAAACATATTTGATTTTTTCATATACAATCTGCTCAGTTCCATTTGTGCTTTTTATAAATAAGTTTTAAATGCTTACTGCTATGTCACGTTGAAACACAGGTTAACGTACGATAACCGACGTCAAGCAACGTTGAGTCTATTGAGTACCTAGATGGGTGACTGCTTGGGAATATCAGGTGCTGTAAGCTTGGATGTGTGGGTGGTGTAATGTATGATGGCTCTGAATCGTTAATTGGATAGCCGAGTTCTAATTCCAGTTGGGTGCGTTATATTCACTTACGCGCAAATAACCTTGGGAAAGATATGAATTCATCTCTTCTCTCCACACAAGACGAGTATCACTAAATTATTATCTCCAAAATTATTACAATCTAAAAAAATTTCTGGGTTTAATTAACCTGCAAATGTTGATAAGCCGTAGAAATGTTTTAAAAAAATTCTCTTTGTCCGTGCTCACCTGTCGTGTGCGCCACCTTCATGGCCCTCCTCAACTTCTTTTCTTTTGATGCTTAAAGTAACTTTTTCATTCAATCACTGATACACACTTGGGCAATCATGTCTCTTACAATTAACTAGAAAGAAGATTTTCCCGCAGTAGGCGGTTGCCGTTTCTTTTTTGCGGTAGACCGGTTGCCAACCAAGGCTATAGAAGCCAGTCTGTCTTGCTATTTAACCCATAGATCGGAAGAGAAGTTTCATACTTTCAAGATGAGCATCAGTCTCTTAAGTGCCACACGTGATACACGCTTTGGCGATCATATCTTTTTCGATGCATGACGGACAAAGTAGAAGATTTTCCCGAATAGTTTACCGTGTCTTTCTGCGGTAGACTGGTTGCCAGCCAAGGCTATAGAACCCAGTCTATAGAAGTCTAGCACCATAGATGGGAATATAGATGGATTCATAACTTTCCCAGGGGTATTTTTGCATAAGTGAATGTAGCGAACTCGACTGGAATTCGAACTCGGTTCTCCGATTTCGCATTCCTAGACGATATCCATTACACCGCCACACACATTTTCATCATCATCATCTCTATTTATAATCCCACTACCATGGATTAACACACAGTCGTTAAGTGGATTACGGGAAATTGTCCAGCATTCACTGCCAAATGGGAGACTAAATATGTCATATATGCTGAGTGTTATGCCCATTAAGGACGTGAGCAATCACGAGTCTCCACAACTTTCTGTCTTTTGTAGCTTTTACTAAAGTTTTTTCTTTGCTATATCACCTACAACAGTCATTTTTGTTAAGAGGGTCACCGAAAGACGAAATTGTACAGCATTCACTGCAAAATAGGAGATGATTTTTTTCTTTTATGTGCCGTGTCCATTCAGGGCGTGGGCAATCATGGCTCTCCACTACTTGCTGTTCTTTGTAGCCTTAAGTAAAGTTTTTCTTTGCTATATCTTCTACAGCAGTCATTTCTGTTAAGGGGGTTACTGGCAGAGGAAATTGTCCAGTATTCAATGTCAAACAGGGGATTAGATTTGCTGTGTGTCATATCCCTTCAGGACGTGGGCGATCAAGGTTCTCCCCAACGTCCTGTCCTTTATAGCCCTTAGTAAGTTTTTACGCCTTATCTCTTACAATGCTCATTTCTGTTAAGTGGATTACTTGCTTAGGAAATTGACCAGTATTTATTGCCAAATAGGAAATTTGATATTACAGCACTCATTTCTGTCTGCTAACGAAAATTTCCTATCTTTTTATACTTTGCTTAGTTTCCAGAAGGCATCTTTCGCTATTCCTATTTCGTCTGGTATCTACCTCTTTAAGAACAGTTATATATTCTATTTTTGATATATATTCTCTTTTTTTTTATATATATATATTCTATTTTTTTCCTTCTTGCAGTCAATGCACGTCACGATATCCGACCACCATACAGCGGCTGAATCCTTCATGAAACATTTTGAAAATGAACAGCGTATTCGAGGTGGATGTCCGGCTGATTGGGTATGGATAGTGCCACCAATCAGTGGAAGTTTGACCCCCGTTTATCACCAGGAGATGCTCAACTATTTCCTGAAACCTTCTTATGAGTACCAGGTGAGTAGTTTCCCAATAGCAAGTCTTTGTAATATATATGTGTATGATTTTTTTACCAACTTGTTGTGGTGTCCTCTCTCCGCCTATTATAGGATTAAAAGGACAGAAGGTTCGGGGGATAGTGAACTGTGATTAAATTGAGCGCTCGTTCATTCGATACACTTTCACTGGTCGCGTAATACTCTTCTGGTGTATTTACTGTTTAATATACGATATATTTGAAAACCTGGTTTTTGTTATTACTCAACTATTTACTTGGTCACATCACAACTACTTCTTTTCATCTTTATTTTCTGAAAAACAAAAAAAAAGGCTATTCGAATATATTTCACTTCGTCGTGTAAAAAGACATAAAGTTCCCTGTATTGTACATAAAATGCTGGTAGGAAGACATCATGACTTCAAGGTAACCTCGTTTTGAAAGAACACCTCAAAACGAGGCCAAGCCATTAAACAAATATTGTCACACCTACACTTGCAGATGTTATAACAGAAATTATCAGCTATCAGCCGATCTGAAACAGCTCTGTTTAAAACACATAGGGTTCCCAGGATGGCGAACACACTGAGAAGGGATTGCTAAAAGTTCTAGTCCCAACCAAATGGAATTGGAATATGTTTTTGCCATTTGGCGAGATATTAGGAAGTTAGTAGAAGGTGATATTTGTTTATTATTTACATTATATATATTCGGACAAATTGCCTCAGCTTTGTTATTATTAACACAATATTTCGGTCGAAATGTGATAATAACAACAGGACTTCATCAGGGGCTTATCGGTACGGATAACCTCCTACTAACCTTTATTTAATCTACGGGGATAGATTGTTCACTGTTCATGTCACTTAGGCTCGGTTATTGCTCAGTTTGCAACATCCAGAGCAGGAATTGAATTCACAATTACTACTAATTCACGAACCAACGCTTTAATCCACTAAGATATTTTCCCGTGGGACAGTCATGTGTATAGAATTTACGTGAGCCTTAAACCTACTCTGCCTGCAGCTGATTTTAAGCTGATGTTTGTCAGGCTTGAGAATTCGCTTTTTTTCTGCTGTTTTTTGTTTGTTTTATTTTTCTAAGAATTCAGTTCTATGTTCGATTTTGTTTCCTCGTAATTTCGTATTGTGTGAATATATTAGTAAAGCATCATATATATATATATAATTATATAATTTAATCAATGTAAAAATAGAGCTAAATTTACATCAGAAAGAGGAGACTACTAAGTAGAATGCACACAATGTCCATGATAATAAATCGGTGAAACATCCCGAAATTTAAAGAAAATCACATACTATTATAAAGTAACTTAAAATTAAGTAATACACTTAAGGTATGCTACTGGAACCTTCAGGAATAGAATTTTGATCTTAAAAATGATGTTTTATTGAAACAAGGAATATAATTTACTCGGCTGAAGACACATTGTTAGTGAATCCCTTACGATTAAGATGTGACTGCCATTTCGGCTGATTACTGTTCTTACTAAATTTATACTGCAACGATGTGGGATACGAAATATTAATATAAACTGAATATGTAAATAAGTAAATAAAGGTAAAAACGGTGTAGAAATAAATTAAAATGAATTTTTTACGACACAGTAAAAATACTAAATCAAGCGTTTACATCCTTAACGTGAATCAATTTTTACTTCGCTAATGTGGCTTTTGAGACTTGGGAAACGTTTTAAATAAGAACGGAAACAGTGGCACTGAAATCCGAAGGTGTATTGGGATAGCGAAAGTTGCCATCCAAAAGCCAAGCAAAGTATTTAGGAACAGAAAAAAATCGTTAGAAATAAAGAGTACTTACGTACTATCAGTTCATATATAAGTCAGAGAGTCGTGGATTATCACAGATGAAGAAAAGGTTTGAAGCAACAGAAATGTTGCTCTACAGAATGATGTTGAGTATACCATGGACTGATGATGATCGCCAACGTCCTGAAGGGACACGGCTCATAGAAGAAGAATGTGGCTTTGGTTGAACTAAAATGTATTTTTTGGTAACGTCTATTTCTGATATCAAAATAATTTTCAAAATTATCTTATACACACACACGCACACACGCACATATATATATATATATATATATATATATATATATATATATATATATATATATATATATATATATATGGAACGTATTGTAGATGCATACGTTGCTAAAGTTACATAATGGTACCCCTTATTTGGGATTTGTCGGTTACCTTACGTTTGCAATTTTCTTTATATGTATCTGGTGAAGGATACGCATCTGTCTCGGCCGTCAAGCCTCACACACAAATCACTTTGTCACATGTGCGCACTCACACACACATGCAAACACACACGCATATACGCAAACATACCACAGATACACAGGCACAGGCTCAAACTCAAACACATAAAAACACACATACACAAATAAAAACGCAAAGAAACACGCACATATAAATCACGCAAATTATTACACAGAAAAGCAAACATACACAAACACATACACAAACAAATAAACGCACATATGCAAACACATACATATACGCAAACAAGCACACTTTATAGAAACAAACATCCACACAGATATGCAAATACATCCACGCCATCAAGCAAACACACGTATATGTACAAACATATACATAGAAACAAGAAAACGCATGCACACGTACACACATACACATACACACACACACGAATGCATATACACACCCACACGGACAAAATAACCGGCAAAAATACAGATGCGCAAACAAGAAAAACAGACACGAACACAAACAAATATACAGGCGCAAACTAGCACTCACATATGCACACGCGCACAGCACATACAAATACACGCAAGGACGCAGATACACAATCACATATATATCGGCAATGAAACATATATACTAACACAAACTGACAAGCAAAAAATGCACGCAAACAAGCAAACACACACACACAGACAAACACGCACACGCGTAAAGAAGCAAACACCTACCACATACAGAAACAAACGCAAATTCACAAAAACACACACAAACAGGCATATATATATATATATATATATATATATATATATATATATGTACACAGCATAGTAGTTTGCGCATTTATTAGAAGCTTGGGGTAATCTTGTAATTATAATATAAATTGACTTCTACGTTTATATGATTTTGGTATGACCGAATCTAATTCCGAAAACATACGTGTATGTAATCAAAATCAATATTTGATTAAAAATGGCAAATAATTGTGTGGGATGGATCCTAAAATAGGTTCGACGTTCAACTGACTGGCTTGTGTCTCTCAAATATTGACGACTTCTAAGAATGTTTGGAAAATATGTCTAGGTTTCTGTAATAGCTGAAGATGCTTTCTCTTTATCTGATATAAATGACTCTTTTTTTTTTTTTTTTTCATTTATGATTTTATTAGGTGGAACCATGGAAGACACACACCTGGAAGAAAGACAGAGAAAAATCGAAGCAGTTAGGAGACAGACCAAAAAGGAAATTTGGTTTTAGAGATATTGCCAGGTAAAACTATTTTATTTTAAGCAACAACAATAATCTTTACCTGTATATCATAGTATTTATCTATCTTCTGACGTAGGTGTGCGTCACATTCCAAAAAAGAAAAAAATACGGAGGGTGCTGAAAAGTAACGAAATTTCCAAGAGTCTGAATTTTTTTAATTACTTCTTAGTCAAACAGAGGATTTTCAGCACCCACTTTAAATGATAAAAGCCGTAAAGGATATGTAAACGCCAAGACGTAAAAACTGGCACTGTATTTTCTCCCATACCTATATCTTCCTCTTCTGTCCAACTTTCCCGCCAAAAACTTTAACATACGAGTGTGGGCTGAAAAGTTCATAGGTTGACTATGAAGAAATGATACTAGAGCTGTGAAATCTTCACTGCATTTATTTCAACACTTCTTATAAGTAACTGCATTGTTTCTCGTATATATGTATATATACAGGATGCGATTAATAAATTGTCTTCTAGATAGCGCAAAAATGAAAATAACAATGACGTTTCATTTTAACAGATATATTTACCAAAATTACACAAAAATATCTTGAAATACTAAAGAGTAAATTTATTCAATAAAATCGCTATTTTCTTCAACTACGACATCCAGACGACTTCGGAATCTTTTGCAACTCTTCTGGTCGGTCTCCTTGCTTAAGTTGGTGAATGATGTCATAATCCTTGCATTCAGTTCATTTTTGATGTTATAAGGAGTTTTGTTGGTCTCTCGCTCAACTGCGCCTCACGCATAATAATCAAGGGCGTTGCAGTCTGGGGAGTTAGGTAGCCAGTTGTAAGGTTGATGTGGTCGTTGAAATTGTCTGACAGCCATGACTGGGTTTTCCTGCTTGTGTGGTATGGTGCAGAGTCCTGTTGCCAGACATAAAGTCTTCCAACAGCCACCGTCTTGACACAGGACAGTGCTACTACTTCATGGCATTAGATGTTATTCGCCGTGTTGAATCTGAAGCCCTCACCAGCAAATTCGGGATTTATTTTCTTATCAGAACTATCAATGAGTTTTCCGAGTGGACGTACCATCGTAATCCCCATTAGACTCATCTAACTCTTTCTGAATCCTCTGAAGTCTCTTCAGATTGACACCCAAAGACTTTGAAGTGTTTGTATTGAAGTTCCGGCGTGAATGCCAAGCAGTACAGCTTGCCGTTTTCAAATTTCTGGCCGAAGGCATTGCGTCATAGTGCTCGTTTTCTCAAAGACGGAGCTCAACTGACCTTACTATACTGCGCAGTCGACAAAATCAAAAACAAAAAAGTGCATGCGCGAAATAAAAAAAATATAAAATGGCAACAATTTATCCATCGCACCCTTTACATATATGACTTAAAAAACAGTGTTTAATATCGAATATTGTTTATTTTTTTAACTATAGTGTAGCCCGGATATAAGAGACTCTGATATAAGAGAAACCCGGATATAAGAGATATTTTCTCTGGTCCCAAATTAGAGCCTGTGTTAATGCAAACAAAATAGACCAAACCCGGATATAAGAGAAATCCGGATATAAGAGACTTCTTCTCCGGTCCCGACAACTCTCTTATATCCGGGTTACACTGTATTTAAGATTCTTACAGTTATCTTGTTTTGTTTCATTTTAACATATTCCGGCCTGTCTTTAAGGTATCTTCCTTAAAACCAACTAAAAGTTTTACCGCTACTCATGATTGATTTACTAATCGTTTTTTACGGCTTATCAACCCTTTGTGGGCTATTTAAAGCCGAAACATATTTTAGATTGTAAGAATAATAATTTTTTTTTTTTCTTGCGAATAAATATTGAATTAATATTGATTTCCTATATGCAAGTCCAAATATTTAACTTGTGGGGAGCAGAGATAGATATATACTTTGCCCAAAGGTATTTGCGCCTAAGTGAATGCAACTAACCCGATTGAAATTCGAACTCCGCTATCCACACATCCACCGTTACGTTTGAAGGACAGTAGTCATGGTAGACATTTTGCACGTGATCATAGATTTATCGATGCGAAAATATCTTTCAGAATTAGAAATAGAGCCATGATATTCCCCAGTTGCACCTGATATGTGAGAAAAACCGTTTGACAGGTGGATATGCAAACATCAGCCCGAGAGTCAGCAAGGGCAGCCTCTCAGGCATATTGGACGAGAGTGTGTGGTCCATGATCAGTTGAGGGCTCCGGGGCTACTCACGCACAGACACATACACACAGCAAAAGAGAGAGAAAGAGAGAGAGAGAGAGAAAGAGAGAGAGAGAAAGAGAGAGAGAGAAAGAGAGAGAGAGACAGAGAGAGAGGTGGGCTGATAGTAATAGACAAAAATTAAATAAAATATGTTAACTTTGAATGATTTGCTGTCGTGTGTATGCTGATTGTTAATTACATAACGAACGAATCTATTAGGTTGGTGCAAAAATAATGACGTAATAATGTCGTTTTTTGATGTATTTTCTAACGTCAAAAAACGACATTATCACGTCATTATTTTTGCACCAACCTAATAATTTCCATACGTAACTATCTCCATGCGTTTTAAGAGTCGCCCGTAATGACGTAATAATGTCGTTTTTTGACCTTAAAAATACGTCAAAAAAACGACATTATTACGTCATTGTTTTTGCACCAACCTAATACTAATAGTGATTTACTAAGTGACGCTTAGATGTCGCACTAGGCGTAAAGTATGGAGCACTCAGTAAGGATCGAACACGCTACTCAGTCGTAACTTATCTAGCGAGACAAAACATCTAGCGAGACATGTCAATGTACCCAAGCGAAAAACAGAAAACCACCGAGCCTGATTTCCTTCCAGAGGCCAGTGTACCGAGATGACGAAGAGTGGCTATAGTGATTATATAAGTGTTCATATTTGGTATAAGAATAATATGGAATAGAATAAAATCAACATCCTTTACCAAGCGTTCGAAGAAGTCGGGCTTGGACAATTGGACAAATCTTTTTAAATCAGTAACTATGACTCGGAAATCAAATAAGAGTAGCAATGGCTCATTCAATGCCTTGAATCTGCCATTAAATTTTACACACTTTAAATACCTTGATGTATCTTATTGTTGGAAAAAAATGGTCGTTTCTCTGTACCGATCCAGTAAGTATCTGGCTCCTCCTTCTTTACTCTACATTTACAAGAGCCAGATCAAGCAATTATTGGAATAATATTGCCATATTTGGGCAGGAGCTGCTCAGTTCCCACTTTCCAGTCTCGATTGAATCCAAAATCGTTTCCACGTCCTTGTGGGTAACAAATTATTTCCCCACCCCCTACTAACCCTTTCTCACAGACGAAATCCTGCTCTATCGCTATTTCCATGGAAAGTGCTCTGACGAACTACATTCCTTAGTTACACCAGTTCTAACCTTCATCTCTAAGACGCACCATGCTCAGCACATTGTAGTGAACCAACCTTATTCACTTCGTATTCCATTGTTGAGTTGTAAGTTCTTGAACATTTTCTTCCCACGAATCGCTACTTTGTGCAACCGAATCCCAAGAGACCCGATTATTACAATCTTAACCTGTTCAAATAAACTGTCCCTCTTACTCTGTATCGCTATACCTTGAGTGGCTCTCGCGCCTAGTATAGGTTAAGCATTATTGTAAAAAAAAGGAAAAAAAAAAGAAACAAAAAAAGAGGTCAGGAGCTATTTTTAAATAGGGTAAGCTGTGCTAGGGATAATTTTGTCCAATACTAGGTGTTACAATATCTAAATATTAACATGACAACCCGGATCATGCTCTTAAGTAGCCTTGACAGATCGAGACATTTACGTGAATAGCATGGCACACTTCTCGTTGAACTATATTAAGAATATTACCTCATTCTCTCAGATCAATGAATGACAATGGCTCCAAGGGAATGAATCTGCTAGCGAATAAACAGAAATGTTCGTCTGAAAAAGTCATTTTGAAGGACGAAACGCGTTTTTTTTTTTCTTTTTTAATCAGTTCTCCCCATATAAGGCAGTAAAGCTACTAATGCACAAGGGGTTACTGAGTGTGAAAAAAAGAACAAAGAGAAAAATTATGAAGGTTTCATGAAAAATAGAAGAATAATCAGTAAGACATTGATTGGCATTGCTTTTAAGTTTTTGAAGATCAAAGTTGGAACTGGAAGAGATTTTCACAACAAAGAATTGTGAGAAAAGAAACTGTTAGCATAGAATTTACGGTTACATTTAACCGTCTCAACAGTAAACTGATGATACCTGGTTGCTAATCTAGTACTGCGCTTAAATTCATAAAGGTAGGTACCATTGCGGAGAGTTTATCCGAGCCATTACAATGGAAGTATTTATAGAAAAGGCACATTTTACGGCGTTAGGCAAGTGACTGAAGCCGAGACGCCATTGTTGATTCTTTTTTTTACCATTTTGTCACATTGGTATATTCAGGAACAATAAAAAAAAGGTCCAATTTAATAAGCACTGCTGGGGCGAAGAAGTTGCAGCTTTGGAAATGTAATACCATTCACGAATGATCATAGGAGTAGATAGGTTCACCTATTGTCCAGTTCACACTCCTCTCTGGTCTTTTGAACAGAAGTAGAGGTTTATCCCTGGTTTCTGTTTCCTCCCTCTAATGAGTCTATTGTGGACTCTTCCACTTACTATAAAATTAGTAGGAAAGTAAGCTTTGGGGGGATCAATCGACCAGACTGTTCGTAAATGTCGAACTCTCTGCCTCGAGCAGAGGGGAACCCGGACGAGGCTTTGCCGCAGGGCAAAGTTTCGTTCGGGGAGGCAGACAGGCCCTGAACCCGTTTATACAGGTTCAAAGGGAATATTTTTCGCCGAGCTTACGTGGGAGGGGGGCTGTTAAATATTAACAGTCGATCAGATTGGTCATAGGTCGAACTCTATGCCTCGTGCAGAGAGGAACCCGGACGAGACTTTGCTCGGAGAACCTACAGTAAACTCGCTTTGTGCCACATTCATCCCTCGTGGGGTGGGGGCTGTTAAATATTAACAGTAGTATAGCTTGTTCTATCGAGTCTGTGACGGTTCGCAGCTGCTGTCGAACTCTCTGGCTTTGGGGCAGAGAGGAATCCGGACGAGGCTGTCAACCGACACACACTCCCAAATCTTCTAATACTCTTCTGTTGTATTTACTGTTCAATATACAATTTATCTTGTTTTGTGGTTTCTTAACCATTTACTTGGTTACAACAGTTTCCTGCTTCGATTGTGTTATAGTGGAACACACCTATTCTATTGTTAATAGACTCTCCCACATATAATAAGTAGGAGTAGTAGCAGTCGCTAAGTCGGCGCAAAGAGTTGGTCAGTCTGTCGATGTCGGACGACCGTTAGTCGGATACTACCACCACTAGATTTCTCTGCGTCATTACCTATTATATCAAGTTCTTAACGTTTTGTACGTCGAACCTATTTTAGGACCGACTTAGTGAAATACAAGCCTCCACTGGGAAACTACTCTACAACAGACTGTAGTTCCCGGTTCCTTCTAAAGTCAACTTCAACACTAGTTCTAATGTCTTCGCCTGAATTGTGAAATTATATTCACTAATTTATTTATCTCTTAGGATTGGGTTTCTGGTTCTCTCTAAAGTCTTTTCATCCTCTTTCACGCCTAATAACTCTTTGCATCTTAGTGGCATTATCACATTTACTTGGGGTGAATTGATTAAAAAGTCTATATTTAGGTCAGAGCAACCCGACATAGCGACTAACTGAATATAAGTAAAATGGCTACACAATTCGGAGGTGTGGACTGTCAGTAAACGAACCAGAAAATCAATGAAGATGTAGTTCTCCTGTTTCGTTAATCAGTTCAGTTTGAATTTAACAGAACATCTTACGTCGAAATCAAGGTTGCTGGCAGAAACTGTTAGATTTAATTGTTTCTCTAAGTGATAGCTTTTTGGCGAGTGTTTCAGTTCCGTTCAATAAGTAAGAACTATGATCTGTTAATTATAACAGATTTAATAAGACAAACAAACAAAGAATACTCTAGTGAATATACAAGATTTTAAACCTAGTCTTCAACATAGTTTTCTTCCTCCTCAGTTGTGGTATTTCCATCTTTGAATGAGGCCATGCATAGCAATCCCGGAAAAGCATTTTGACAATTTTTTTTTTTTTAGCCATGTGCAAGTCGCTTTTTTCACCGCATCAGCATGCCTTACATGTAGTCAACGCGATATCACTTTCAAATTCACATATAAAGTAATCTATAAAGAGTCGTGGTCGTCTACGCATTAGGGACATGGTATATAATACAGGTATACTGGTTAAATAGCAGAATTGACTGGCCTCTCTAGCATTGGTTGACAGCTAATCTAAGAAAGGAAAAACTGAATTCCGAACCGTGAAGAAAAGACAAAGAGAAAACCACTGAAATCTTTTCCCCAAGAACTCATGACAATTTATATATAATCAAGAAAATGGAATCCGAGGGAAGCCATTAATCGTCTACACTCTGAAAGGACAGGACATTAAAAACAGTTATTTATAGATGATATCTTTTCAAGAGTTAACCTACAGCTGGATTTTTCCGGAGTTAATGAACTTGGAAGTCTGTTTTGTAAAGTTAAAAAAATAACTCAGAACAATCCTCGATCTGTCTCAGCGCTTAGAGATGTTAGCAACGTTAATTTATTTTCGCTCTCTGGAGAGGACAATGGTTATATTACCGATTAATTGACTTTCGTGCCAGTAAATAATCTTTTTAAAAAAGACTCAACTTGCATCATACATCAGTAGAACGAAACAGTAAACACGCACGATAGTAGGTTGTCCAGCCTTTCATACATTAATAACAAATGACATTTTGGGGTGATTTTTAATTAGCATAACAATTTTTAAAATTATATTTTAATAAATATATCTTGTGTTATTTATTGTTAATTCAAGTTTTACCGGTTGCCATATATATATAAAAAAAATGTTTCTATTGTTAATGTTTTGTTTTTAAATTTATTGTGTTTGTATGGAATGAATTTGTAGCTGTCTTATCAAAATTTAGTCGTAAGTTAGAAAACATACATCATTCATAATAAGCATTGTTGTCATCTGCTATTTCATTTTATTACAAATTAAACGAGTGGAGCCGATAGAAATAATTTTGGAATTATATAAATTAAAACAATATGTTTAATAAGATTTTCTTAAAACTGTTCAGAATTATTTAAACACGAAGAAAATAGTAAATTCGCTGAATTATTATTATTATTATTATTATTATTATTAATAATAATAATAATAATAATAATAATAATAATAATAAACAAAATAATAAACAAAATAATTGACGTAACTTTTCCAATGTTTTTCAACACTTAGAGAAAAAGCGCGATTTAAGAAAAGGAAAAAAACACAATGCCAATCTTCAACAATATTTCGACAGTATATTTGTCTTCTTCAAGTTATGTTTACAAATTTTATAATTAATATTTAATGTGAAACTTTGTGGGTTACACAAGGAAAAATGAAATAAAAGATTCAATGACTACAGGCATGATTTCAGTTACAACAAGGTGATATCGACGGAGCTTGAAAAATATTCAGAACCTACCTGTTGTAGAGTGGTTTCACAGTGGAGGCTTGTATTTGTACTAAGTCGGTCCTAAAATAGGTTCGACGTACAAAACGTTAGGAACTTGATATAATAGGTAATGACGCAGAGAAATCTAGTGGTGGTCGCTGATACTTTTAGTATCCGACTAACGATCGTCCGACATCGACTCACTGACCAACGATATTTAGTCACCCCCCGCCCCCCATGTGGCACAAGGCCGGTTTAACGTGGGATCTCCGAGCCCGTCGGCTCGACCAAAAATATGCCCATTGAACCTGTATAAACGGGTTCACGGTCGGTTTACCTCCTCGAAAGAGAATTCGCCCTTCGGCGTAGCCTCCTTCGGGTTCCTCCCCGCCCGAAGGGAGAGAGTTCAACCGATCAGCCAGTCGACTGACAGACCAACTCCCTGAGCGACTCCTACTTATTATAGGTGGGAGAGTCTATTAACTATAGAATAGGTGTGTTCCACTTTAACACTATCAAACGGGCGACTCTTAAAACGCATGGAGATAGTTACGTATGGAAATTATTTGGTTGGTGCAAAAATAATGACGTAATAATGTCGTTTTTTGACGTTAAAAAATACGTCAAAAAACGACATTATTACGTCATTATTTTTGCACCAACCTAATACTAACGTCCGCCCCGAGGGAATGAACAGAAAGACTGGAGAGGTCCATAAGATTTATACTGACCTGTTTGATTAATTCCGCTTAGTAACTAATCAACTAACGGAAAATTTATAGGTGAACAAGATCACCATCATATAGCGCACGTTTTAGTTGCATGATTTCGCCCTGGCTGCGTTTCATTCGTTTTGATGCGTTGGTTACCAGTACAGCTGTTTTCTCAAAACAAAGTCTTATTCTGTAGATTTGTTATATTCCTATGACTTCTGATGGTCGCTCCTTGTAGTGGTGGAGAGGACTGCGTAGTCCAGTGACTCTGAGAGCGATGCTAAGTTCTAAAGTCTTGGTAGGATGATTCTTGGCGGCAAGGTCGAAGACGAGAACTCAGATTAAGTGCCACTAACCCCCAAACCTTAACGGTGGAACAAGCGGATGTGGACTAAAACAGATCTCAACTGTTGAACCAGCGGATGAAGAGGACTACGCATGATAGATATACTACAGAAGGCGACACTAGAAATTATAACGTAGTCAGCGACAGACCATTGCATTTTCATAACTCGATGCTGCATGTCGTACTCCATATGTACCGCAGAGAATGCTTATGAAATCAAGTGTGCGGGGTCACTTCTTGTCAATTTGAGGTCATAAAGAAATTCAAATGGCGATAGGGGATTGATGACAGGGGAAGTTTTTGGCTAAATTGGAAGCTTCTAGACCTGAAACTATGTTGACCGCAAACTTTAGTCATCAAAGCCATCATTACAAAGGAAACGATCGGCAAATCAGAAATTCAATTCTTGAATACGAGATAAAGCCTATACAATTTTTACATATAACTTGAAGACAGATATACTGTCGAGATATTGTTGAACATTGTCAAACACCGTGTCTTTTTTCTTAAATCACGCTCTTCTCTCAGTGTTGTGAATAACAATTATAAATAATAATATTATCATTCGAAAAATATTAAAATTTTCTCTCATAGTTAACTCTGTGTAACTATGTTTAGAGTAAAAAATTCTAGCTTAACTTTACAGAGGTAAAAGAACTCCTGTGCCAACTTTTCTGTTTGGAGGATATATAAAACAAGAAAAAAGAATTAAAATTAAAATAAGGCATTTGCTTTCCTTTAAAACCCTATTTTTTGTCATTTTTTTCTACCCTTCCCTCCCTATGTTGAATAATAGTTTAGCAGACTATTATTTTTTGGGGAAGTTATATCCGTTCAGACTTCCGGGGGTTGACATTCAGGGTCAGATGTAAGCCATAATAGAGAAGTCGATTTTGATTGACTGATCTAGCGTAGGAAATATAAATAGAATGTTGCGGAGTGTTGATTCTTACCCGTCAAGCGATGTAGACGTGTTCTATTTCGTGTCCGAAACGGCTCCCCAGTGAGGAGGATGAACCCTACTGGATAGTTAGATAATGTACATGTCGGCATGAGTAATAAAAACAGTTAAAATTCTTTGAAGTCTTTCATTGCTGAACGAAAACAATGAGTGATCGCCGGCCGAGAGAAGATTAGATGAGACCACACCCAACATTTATATTTCTCTTCCAACTAATGAGAAGGCAGCCCTCAAATAAAAAGAGGGAGAAGAAGAAATGACCGAACACGGCAGCAAAATAGCTGAAGTAGGCTGAATCAGGGTCTAGCCATTTTGACTAGAAATCTACCAAAATCAGAGGCCCCACACATAACTTCAGCTATACAAAAAAAAAAAAAAAGAAAGGAACGCCAGAAAATAAAAAATAAAAATTGGCTAATAAAAAGCCCTAAAAAAAAAACAAAAAAAAACACCTCCCCCTAAAAAAAAACAAAGAGACTTTTGATGTTAGCCGAAATTAACCTTCGCGCCAGTATTCTGGGAATCGTGTCAAAAAGGATATAAAGAGAAGGTCGACGGACAGAAAGATACAAGGGCCCACCAGAGAAACCAACGTAGAACAGTTGACACTTCTCAACGAACGTAATCTTAATAATGGGTTTTAACTAGGTATGTTCATGAGATCGATAAAAAAATAGCATACCATGAATACCTTAAACGTGATGAAAATAATTTTTTATCGTCTAAATGTTAATGTTATTATCAAGAGGAAAGATCAAAGTATATTTTGAATACTTTTTTACATTTTTTAATAATTTCTAGCACGTCCAAAAATTTCGTTAAAAATCTTCAATTTTTTTGAATCAGAAAAATTGACAGAAAATCGATCGTCAGTCATTTTTTTTTTTACTTTTGTTTACAAAAGTGAATGTTGCCGTTTAAAATTCATTTAAAAAATCAATTATGATTTTTTTTAAATAATTTAAAAAAAATTAGAAATTATTAAGTTTATTTAATATATTTTGAAACAAAGATTGCTTATTTTCTGTGTTGAAAACATGTTCTTTCAAATGGGATAAAGCCGGCCTGAACTGCGATGTTGATTGACAAATGACATGTGCGTGATTTCATCACGGACTGACATGTTACGTGCGGAAATTTATAGTACGGAAGGTCATAAGTGACAATTTATCTTTACGTTAACAACTTATTTACCTCGTTATTTTTAAGTAGGCATAGCATGAAAAAAATTGCAAGATTTTCAAAATTAATGTGTGTCATAAGAAAAAAATGCACAAAAAATTCGCCATGTTATTTTTACTAGAGTTCTGGTGATGAAGAGAAACAAGGTTTTTCAATCGAAAGTTAGAATGTTGTAATAAAGACAGAAAATTTTTTAAAAATAATTTAAAATTACTTTGTTCTTTCCTCTTAATAGTAACATAAACATTTTGGTGATAAAATTTTCTTTTCGTCAAGTTTGATGTCTTTTTCATCAGACTATGCGTTTTTTTTTAGCGATCTCATGTAGATACCTAGTTTTAACCAACGATTCACAACAAAAGATAACGAGAAATAAAATCTAATAAGCTTGTGAATTATCAAAATCAATTAAAGAACAAAACGATGCCAGGGCATTATTTACGCTATCATTTTAATATTTACGCCGACGATGATGTTAATCATCCATCGAAATATTCATATATGCTTTTTAATCAAAGCAGAAGACTTTTTTTTATTACTTTCCTTTTGGGTAAAATGCTGCTCATTCTAAATACGCGATATTGTGTCGTCTTATAGCAAAGTTAGTAAAAAACAAAAAACAAAACCACAAAAACAAAATAATTACATAAAGAATAACAAAGCAATAATCTGAAACGCTTCAAGAAAAGCATTTGGAGTGGAAAACATAATCGACTTACCGAAAATGATGCAATCAATTCTGAGATACCTGTCTGGATTTCAACTTCTTTAAGCAACAACCAGTTGTCGCCTACTGAAAAGATTTCTTTTTTCGTTAATCATAAAAAACTAATCCTCGCAGCCTAAACTACATCGACCATTTTCCAATCAAATGCTCCATTTTGTTATTAAAGTCTGACATTGGTAATTACATTTGTCAGCGTTTTAACTTGTTTAATTTTATCTAATTTTAATAACTTGTTATTTATTTGCCTATCTAGAAATTTCCTTCAATTTTCTTCTGTTAGCGTAGATCTTCTTCTGTGTGACGTTTCCCTTCAAGAGGTTGGTAATCATGGCTCTCCACAATTTTCTGTTCTTTGTAACTCTTTAAAGATTTGTCTTTTTCTTATCTCGCCTAGACTGTGTTCCGCCATCCATTTATTCGTGTTTGAAATAGACGTGTCATTATTATATTTAATATTACGACTATTGGCCTGCGCACACGAAAAATCATAAAAATGTAAATTTCCTTTATACTAAGAGTTTTTTTCTTTCCATGTCGACTCTTAGTATAAAGGAAATTTACATTAACCAAAAAGAGGCTTACGAAGAAGCGTCTATCTTTTTTAAATTTGTATTTTGTAATGTAACTATAATAAAAAAATACAAAAACATTTCGATTTCCTTTTTGCCTTGAAAAAGTTGGAAGACGAAATGCGTCGGCAAAAAACTAAGATATTTTCCCAATTGTCATCATATCTATCTATCTATCTATCTATCTATCTATCTATCTATCTATCTATCTATCTATCTATCTATCTATAAGGCAGGATGTGTGTGTGTGTGTAACGAATGCACGGCCGCAATTTTCGATGTATTTGCACCTAAATTTACATGCACATGCCCCAAGTTAGTGGGAAGGCCAAGACCGACTTTGCATTTCCCAACTCCAATCGATAGTGGAAATAATCGATTTTTTCATGCTTCTACGGCAGTTTTCATGTAGTTTGCGGCCATTTTGTACTGGCTAGAGTCAGAGTCTATAGCTGGCTGCCACGAACAGGCAGGAAGATTCTATTGGCCAGTGTGAGAGACAACAGCTGACTGACACGAATGTTAACTAGCATGCTAGCATGCAAAAAGAAATCGATAGCTACATTCGTCACAAGTGGGAAAAATTTAAATCTGCGTGGCACTTTACTCCAATTGGCTCATTCGCTTGCTTAAACTCAACGTTGATTCTGATTCATCAGAACTGGGTTGGGTGTGAAAAAGTATTTGTTGTTAAGATTCTTTTTTCATTCGGTTTTTCCAGTTACGAGTCCTTTTTTAAAGCTGATCGTTTTGTGCTCATTTTGTTTAGTTCTTTAATGTTTAGTATAGAGCTTAGAAAAAATTCGCAGTGTGAGATAGGCAAGAAGTAAGGCATGTAGCAACATCAGCACGGCAAAGAGCACTCCTTTAAAGGCAAGGAAGGGCAAAAATATTTTAAGTCAAGTTATAACGATTACTGAATGAGTCGTACGATTTTTGAATCAAGCACGGGCAACGCCGGGCCATGCAGCTAATATTCACTATATTTTTAATATATTTCCTATCCGTACTTACTCTGTTTATATTCGAACTATTGCCCTCGTCGTTTTTGATTGTATTCGCAGCGTTCTGTCCTTCGGCCTTTCTCAAACATTGTGATAACAACAACAAAAATGAGGTCAATAGTCCGAATATAAATAGTGTAAATAATAACTCCTTATCCAAGAATTCCACACAGAAATTTTTTATCCGTGTTCAACTTTGAGAAAAAAATGTTATTCAATAAATACGTCTTTATCCTGTGAGATATCCTTGATATGGCCTCAAAATGACTGCCTGCCCGGATCAAGTGGTTATCTTTCACGCTGCTCATCACATTCACAATGGCGTTCTTCAATCAACGCGTCCTTGGTATTAGGGGACGAATGGCTGTTATCCATTTCAATAACATACCAATTATACTTTCTCCATGAATTTCTGAGATGAGGAGATATCATTATTTGCAGTATTTAAAGCCGGGATAATATAATCATATTTTGCTATTATCACAATGTTTCAGCCATTGTACGTTTCGGTCTTCATCAGGTGCTTGTCGATCCTGGTAACCTTCAAAGAATTAGGCATTGAACACTCTTTTAAACTACGGTGGTACATTGTTTTCTTTCAGATTACCATGTCTAGAGATACCTCACCTATTTCTTATTTATTGACCAGTTACTACTCGTCCAAGTACGCTCTGCCTGGCGGAGGGATTGAACTCACAATATTTGTCACCAAGAACTAACGCATTAATCCACCTGAATATTGTATCACAGAGCGTTCAGATCAGGAAAGCTAGGTGGCTACATGTTGTGGATGACATAATCGTCACAGTTGTTGGTTCCCCATACCTGGGTCATGTTGGTCTTACGGGATAGAGTAGTGTCCTACTAGAACACATACAACCTCCACTTGATCTGGAGCTTGAGCACCTTACCCATTATCTCGACAGGAGTGGTGCCATTGATTCTGACCCTTTCGAAAAGAGCTATGTATTAGGTTGGTGCAAAAATAATGTCGTTTTTTTTTTGACGTTCAACTTCAAAAGAAAAAAACGACATTATTTTTGCACCAACCTAATATTACAGATCACCCTCGTTAATCACTACTTCTCATAGACGACATGACGCGCAACCAACTAACATGACGCCCGAGCCAACTAACTGTTTTTTTTAATCATTTCACCCTAAGCAAAGCAATAAAGCCATTAAGACGATTACAGATTGTAAAAGAATATACGAAAAGAGAGCGAGAACAGTAAAAGAACAGGAAATAAGACAGAAGATAACGATTGAGATTGCATTTAAATTTTTGAAGATCAATGTTGAGTGGAAAGCATGTAGCCGGAAGAGAGTTCCACCATCGAGGAATGCGAGAAAAGAAAATGTCAGAATAGAACATACATCTAGCCATTTCAACTGTAAAATGATGAGACCTTGCCGCCAATCTAGTACTTCCTAGAATTGATCTACCATAGCGCAGAGTTCATCAAAACAGTTACCATGAAAGTATTTATAGAAAAGCTACATCACAACGGGAGGAGTAGAGGATAGCGGCACGTATTGAGGAATAGGAGAGAGCCGAGTTCGAATTCCAGTCGAATACATTACATTCACTTACGTGCTAATACCCTCGGGAAAGGTATGAATCTTCTTCTCTCCTGGGTAAATAGTAGATGGTGTAGAAAGAAATGGCAACCTACCGCGGGTAAAAAATCTGCCTCGTCAGTCATGTACAACAGTGGGGAAGTGATTGAAGCCGAGATAACAGATCAGGACTAAGAACACTACAGATTATTCTTTGGATTTTATCGAGGATATCTAACTATATAGCAGGAGCACCAGACCATATATGGCAGCAATATTCAAGGTATGGATGAATGGTAGGCTATATAGAATATGTCAGATTGATTCGAACGAGAAAAAAAAAGTCTAGTACGACATTGAAGCTATTGCCACAAACGTGGCTTGCTTTATTATTTCCTGTGTCCGAGATTGTAAGTTGCCATGTTAATGCTCTCGAGACATTCGTCGCATGCCACGTAACATTACATTAGGTCGTGATTATTCTGCGGTTCGTTGAAGATGCGTTCTCGGATACCTGACGCAGTCTGTAGACGGGCTGATGGAACATTCTTAAGCGTTCTCGTAAAAGCACAATACTTATTTAGGTAAGTGGGCCGGGGAATTTTCAGTGCTTCCTCCTCTGTAAAGGATATAGATATAAGTTTACTGATCTTAGAATGAAAATGAGAATTTGTTTAAATTATTTAATTTGTTGTTCTATAATAATTATACGAGCCTTCGGACGTCCACAAATCACAGCTCTGCATTATCTGAAGGCTGTCTAGATTAATTACCTCCAAACAATTAGTATTCTTTTATTCTATTAAGTCTGATTGATTCATGTAATTCGTTCAAGTTTTACATTCTAATTTATTTTGCTTCATTGTATCACTTCATCTATCTATCTATCTATCTATCTATCTATCTATCTATCTATCTATCTCACTCTGTTCGTATCTATCTATCTATCTCACTCTGTTCGTATCTATCTATCTATCTCACTGTGTTCGTATCTATCTATCTATCTATCTATCTATCTATCTATCTATGTAGATATCATTTTGTCGATATTTTTTTCTATTTTTGTTTTCTTTCTTTCTTTTTTTCTATCTATCTATCTTATTCTGTGCATTATCTATTTCAGTTTGTTCATTATCTATCTATGTTGATATCAATTTGTCTGTCGACATTTTGTTTCTGTTTTTGTTTTCTTTATTTTTTTCTTCTTTCTTTCTTTCTTTCTTTCTTTCTATCTACATTTTGTTTTTATTTTTATTTTCTATCTATCTATCTATCTATCTATCTTGTTTCTCTTTTTCTTTTCTATCTACATTTTGTTCCTCTTTTTCTTTCTTTTCTATCTATCTATCTATCTATCTATCTATCTATCTATCTATCTATCTATCTATCTATCTATCTATCTATCTTAGATGTAACAATAGAGTTCCACGATCTGACTGTGGAGCTTCTCAGGTGAAATAATTTATTTTTGTTTTATCCACCAGTTTTTGTACGAAATTTAATTGCTTTTGGTGAGATTTTTATGTAGGTGTCTATTCATTTTACCGGAATAATTTGCATTTATTTCTATTCTGTTTTCCGCCAAATAGCTGAAATATTGGTTCCATTTTTAGCCGTCTGTTTACATATGTGTGCCTGTGTATGTCTTTGCATATCCATATGGATAATATATGTCCAACGCGTAACACATAAGAAAAAAACTTGTATTAGTAACTACATTTATCTATATGCGCTTTGAGTGCTAAATATGTCATATTTTATTTTGAAAGTCAATATCTTCATAATAAACCTCGTACAGCTCAATCGATATTTATAAAATCTTCAGGATATGTATCTTTTTAACAATATCACTCCATGTAATGCACACAAATAAACCCTTGTGTCACTAGGACACAAGGGTTTATTTGTGTGGAAGAACAAGAAAAGGAAAGAGAAACATTAAGAAGCGAGAACAATAGAATACAAATCAAGAGAGTAGATAGGGATTGGCATTTTATACGCAGTTTTTAAAGATTTATTATAGCGATAAATGAAAACAGGTTTCTCAAATCCAGTAGCTGGTATTAATCTTTCTATTATTGTTGGAAGCTTTACTTCCTAGTCGTTTATCTAAAGTAGTGTGAAATGTCAACATTTTGATTTTGTCATTACTTTCGAATCTAGTTTTATGCGCTATCCATTTTAATTGTTGCAAGTGTTGAAAGTCCTCAAGTGATGCCGTTTCTCTTATTTGGTCCAGTTCTTTTTTTGTGTGATTCTCTAGCATCAGTACAATGTTCGAAGAAGATAAGCCTTTGCGAAGACTTACATGTTTCATTCATTCAAAGCCAGTTTCAATCACTGATCACAGAAAGTGATGTTGTATAAAGAGAACAGATTAGATATTTCTGAACTGGCTTGGCGTCTTGTACAGCATCCATATCAATGTGGAGATCTGTCGAGGCAATTTAAGAACATGACTGGAATTTCTACGTTAATGCTTTCCTTTTGTAGCAATTTGCCTTGTTATATGTATATATAGGGGTTCATCATATATATATATATATATATATATATATATATATATATATATATATATATATATATATATATATATATATGTTTATCGCTTTCATCAAAGTTTCATCAGAGATATGGAGAAAAAGAATTCCTGGTATTTTCACTTTTGTGTTGTTTGATTTTCATTGGTCAGACATTCTGAATTCTATCTATCTATCTATCTATCTATCTATCTATCTATCTATCTATCTATCTCAGTCTGTTCGTATCTATCTATCTATGTATCTATCTATCTTAGTCTGTTCGTATCTATCTATCTATCTATCTATCTATCTATCTATCTCAGTCTGTTCGTATCTATCTATCTATCTATCTCAGTCTGTTCG
>OZ010604.1:43729576-43807076 GCA_963932145.1 Acanthosepion lycidas
CGGTGTTCACGAAATGAAAATTATAAACGAAAAGGATAATTAAAGTCTGCGACTTCTTAATATCATTATAATGCTCTGTAGTCTACATTAAGCTCTCCATGAATTTATATCCTCCTCGGAATTATCCATTCCAGTCACAAACTGGTAAGATATATATATATACATATACATATATATATATATATAAATATATATATATTTAAAGATATTTTTGTAGGTACAAAATTTAATGATAGAACTAGAAGTGTAAAACTTAATATTACTAGACATATTAAAAACAGGTGAAGCAATCGATTTCGCTCCCGCTCTTCGGGCTTCAACGGGGGATTTAATTTAAATTAAATACAGAAAAATGTACAATAAAAAGGAAGTAGGGGAGGGAAAAAATTAGCAAAAGTAACAAGAGACAAATGACAGCGAGCTCCAACAAACACTCACGTTGTTTACACAAACAAGGTTTGCGGAACCCGATGTAAGGTGCCTCCAGAACTTTAAGATGAAATAAAGAGTGTGACCGGGACAACACGGTGAACCAGTCAACACTAGTATTTAGTCACCCCCCACGAGGGCATCATGTGGCACAAGGCCAGTTTAACGTGGGATCTCCTAGCTCGTCGGCTCGGCCAAAAATATGCCCTTTGAACCCGTATAAACGGGTTCAGAGTCGGTTTACCTCCCCGAAAGAGACTCCGCCCTTCGGCGTAGACTCGTTCGGGTTCCTCCCCGCCCGAAGGCAGAGAGTTTAACCGATCAACCGATCAGCCGGTCGTCCGACTTCAGACTGAACCAGTCAACACTAGTATTTAGTCACCCCCCCCACGAGGGCATCATGTGGCACAAGGCCGGTTTAACGTGGGATCTCCGAGCCCGTGGGCTCGGCCAAAAATATGCCCTTTGAACCCGTATAAACGGGTTCAGGGTCGGTTTACCTCCCCGAAAGAGACTCCGCCCTTCGGCGTAGACTCCTTCGGGTTCCTCCCTGCCCAAAGGCAGAGAGTTTAACCCATCAACCGATCAACAGGCCAGCCGGACGTCCGACTTCAGACTGAACCAGTCAACACTAAATTTTGCTGCACAATCTCTGCTATTTAATAGGTGTTCGCATATGGCAGAACCATAGGTGTTCAGGACGAGTCTATTCAACGGCAAGGTGTGATTTCTAATTTTTGTAGGAACGTGTTGTTTTATTCTCATGTCTAAGCGTTGAGGTGTTCTCCCTATGTAGTCGGCTCCGCAACTACAAACGTATTTATAAATAATTGAATTAATTTGATGGGGAGGGAGAACATCCACTACTTCCATTTTGTTGTACATTTTTCTGTGTTTAATTTAAATTAAATCTCCCGTTGAAGCATGAAGCGTCGGAGCGACACCGGTTGCTTCGCCCGGTTTTTATATGTCTAGTAATATTAAGTTTTACACTTTTATTTCTATCATATATATATATATATATATATATATATATATATATATATATATATATATGTATATATATTGTACCAACCTGAAACGTCTCAACTTTGATCTGAAAACCTGGGAAGCCGAAGCATCAAAGCGAAAGGATTGTTGTAAGACATATTTTATTAAGTTAAAGAGTTTTGAAGACAGTAGACTGAAGTACCGTGATCAGCTTCATGAAGCTCTGAAGCAGAGACACCAAAAAATCCTAACAAATTTCATCTGTCAGTGTGGCTTTGTCGCATGCAGTAAGGCTGGGCTAGTATCACACTTAAGAAAGCACAAATGAAATATGTCTTTCCCTTACCTGATTTTCTCCACAATAGTCCCTGCTAGCATGCATAAGTGTAAAACGAAAGACAAATGCTGGCCCTCATTTATCGTTTACCATATATATATGTATATATGTACGTGTGATTAAAACCAACGAAACGTACTTGTTAATTATTTATTATTTACATTTTCAATGATTTTAGACATGTGAAGTTTTGTTGACAAATACCAACTTAATAAGTCTTAGTGTAATGTATTGAGAATCAGGAAATTTATGTAAGTGTTAGTGATAGATATATGTATACTATGTATTGTCTTAAATACTGATGTTAGCTTTCATTTGTTTTCATTTTAGGGCCGTGAAATTCTCGGCTAAACTGATGGGTAAGGCCCTGGCACGTCGTGTCAAGTGCACGATTCTGTATGGTACTGAGACTGGCAAATCCGAGAGATATGCTCGGACATTGTGCGAAATATTCAAGCATGCTTTTGATGCAAAGGTAAGTCATTTAAACACTTCACTCCCATTTATCCAAAGCGATACCCGGTTGATTTGATCCTGCTCGTCGTGGGGTTAGATTCTGGTCACATTATGTTCGAACGAATATTAGTTTTTTTGAGAAGAGGTATTTCTCTTCATACGGACAACTGGCTACATTCACTGCGTTACTAACTTTGTTACCACAACGCTTTGGCTGAAATATTTCGATGCAAACTGGTTTGTTGTCGAAGATATAAATACAGCAATTGCATCCCCAGCAAAGGCTTAAGGCACAGCAAAAGAGACCACTACCCGCGTAAATACTTGCAGAGTGGGTTTTATATTCGACCAGTGTCTACCTGAATCTATGTATACATTTTGACATGAGCGCAAGTATTCTGACCTCGACGTCTCCATCATTGTGTGTATATATATATATATATATATATATATATATATATATATATATATATATATATATATATATATATATGTATGTATGTATGTATGTATATATATATGTCATTCTTTGCGATTTGGTGTCAGTCAGAGTTTCTGCCACTGAGCTATCATCATTCGACAGAATGAAGCCGCTAAATCTAACATATTGTTTTTACGAACGTAAACAAATGCCAAACAGCCGGAGGGCTCTATTCATTTTACTTAAGAGCTTTGCATTAGCGCAGGTGGCTGTTATTTATAGAATTATCTCATATATATATATATATATATATATATATATATATATATATATATATATGGGTTAAAGTAAAGATATAGATCAAATATGGATCGGAATCTGACAGGATGATAAGATGAAGAACAAATAGTAAATGTTTATCTAACATGTTTCACTTTTATTAAAGCTTCGTCAGAGATTGAGCTAAAACAGAGACAAAGACAGAACTTTCATATTTTAAAGTTTGTTTTAAATGATTCTCATTGGTCAGTCATGTACCACATGCATTAAAACCGAAGATAAATCTATATGCATGTAAGTTTGTATTAATTCTAGTATGTCTGAATGGGAATTGGATGTATTCGTAATTTTGTATGCGTGTCTGTCTAATATGAGATTTTCTAATGATTTCACCATTGTAGACGACTCAGTTGGGCTGACACTCCATTTTGTCTGAGACTTTTTTTTATATACGTTCTCTTTGAATTAGATAGGTATAAGTTAGATTCTTTAAGAATGGATTCAAAGAAAGATGGCGATGTAATGTTTTAGGCATGTGTTTATAGTTGGTAATAATGTTATTATTAAATTTTCAGTGTATTTTCTCCTTAAATAATTATATTTTTTTTAATTCGTGTGGCATTAGTGAATTCAAAATTATGTCCAGCATCGTTCCTGTTCAATAAGAAAGAGTTAGATTTTTGTCCAAAAACAAGTCTCTCTTGTGTTCGTAAATCAGGGTTTTAGGTCACATAATGTCTCCCCTACAATCATTTTTGCATTGTAAACGATTTATTTGATGAATCCCACATTTGAGTTGGTGTTGGGTTTATTTTCCTCCTAATTATATATCTGATCATCTTTGTAATGGTGGTAAGGATCCTAGTATTAGGGATTTGTTTACGAGTTTAGTACAAAGGAAGGTGGAGAGTAGAATTATGGATTTTGTGTAACTTTGTTAGTAATGTTGTTAGTGATGTCTCTTTTGGTTTTATGGATTTTGTAAGCAAGTTTTTTTAGCGTTGAGGATGAAACGTTTTAACTTGTGAAGAAATCTGAAGGTTTTCTCAATATAGTTCTGCCTGTTTTTTATAGTTGACAAATAAATAGCATCTTTAAAAAAACTGGTAGTAGTTTCATAAATGTGCTATTGATGTGAAAAAATGACATTTTTATGTAGGAAACCCACAGAGCATATAACTTGTTTAGCATTTTTCTAACTTACCTCTCCACCCCATTTTTTATTTCTTAGGTAATGGCATTTTCTAGTTTGTATAATTTATGTATCTGTTTATGTCTGTCTGTCGTTAGCTGCCAATCTACAGGTCACGCACCATTTATAAAAAATATTTTTAAAATTCTTCACTTAGTTTAAATTTAACGTAAGTCATATTTGATTGGTTGATCAGAGTAAAGCCCACAAACCTTCCCCACTTTTTCTTTTTTCGTGAAAAGAGGTATTTTGCTTTTAAATCTAAATAAATCGGTCACTCGTTAGTAATTTATGAGATGCATTGGTATGTATCGAAGCACAAATGTAATTGGGGAGAAAATTCGTTCTCATCTTATATATATATATATATATATATATATATATATATATATATGTATATATATATATATATATATATATATATATATATATGTATATATATATATATATATATCTGTGTGTGTGTGTGTGTGTTAATTTGTGTGCGCGCACGCGCATAGGCGTGAGCACGTGTGGGTGGAAGCGTATGTGGCGTGTGTCCATTGTTAGATTTTATTATTATTGTCAAAGTTTCCATTTCTTGCCTCGTATTGGAAGCTAACGCTTTAATATATATATATATATATATATATATATATATATATATATATATATATATATATAAGCAAATATATGGATATAGAGCCGACAGTATGAAGAAAAATATACGGAAAAAACAAACAAAAATCCTAATATGCAATTATGCTGTTTTAATGTTAATATAATGTCAACGTCGGACGTTTCGGTCTAATAGACCATCTTCAGGATATATTCATAAAACATAATTAACATTAGACCATATTCAATTCAACATGAAAAAGACGATGGACATAAGAGCAAGACCAATCCAAACAGATAACTGAAATCGTTTATAAGATCAGCGGTCCGTTTAAATATGATCATTAACATTTAAACATTAACATTAAAACAGCATAATTGCATATTAGGATTTTTTTTTATTTTTCCGTATATTTTTCTTCATGTATGTATATATATATATATATATATATATATATATATATATATATATATATATATATATATATTTGTTTAATCGTATCACCCATGCAAGGGAATGAAGCCAGTAAGGCACATGGGGTTACGGAGTCTGGAAGAACAAGAAAAAATAAAGAGGGACATCAGGGAGCGAGAAGAACAGAAGAATTATTGCTACATCTGAAAGAGAAGTCATAATGCTAATATTTTGCGATGGCGCATAACATCGTTTTTGGAAGACTTTCACTTTATGGACCGCTAAATGTGCGTTCTCAAATACTTGGCACATCTGTTATTCAGATTCCGAAATAAAGGTAATGGCTGATTATAACCTGAGTAATTTGATTTTAATTACCCTGACCTTGAACCTAAAAAGATGGGGCAAAGTTTTAACCCGTTTTAGATCATTTTGTTATCATTTTTCTCTCTTATTTGCTCTTTTTCCCTTTTCTCTCTTTTCCTGTTTTTTCCACATTCTCAGCTTTTATCTTTCTCCAACACTGTTTGTCTTCTCTTTTACTCCCTCTCTCACAACTTTTGTCTTTCCTAACCCCCTCTCTTTCTTCACCCATTACACTTTCCTTTTTTCTCTTCTCCAAACTCTTTTACTCCCTCTCTCTCAACTTTTGTCTTTTCTGTCTTCCACACCCTCATTTGTATGTTCTACCCCTTTCTCTTTTTTCTCTCTCCCCCAACTTTTTATTTTTTCCTTCTCCCTTTTCTTTATCTCTCTCGAAGTGGATCAATTTTTGTCTTTCGTTGCTTCCTTTTCTCTTTCCCTCACTCTTTTATTTCCATTTTTTCTTTCTCTCTCTCCTTTTGTCTTTCCTACCCTAAGTCTATTTTTTGTCTTCTCTCTCTCCCCGAATCACTTCTCTATTTCTCATTCTTTTGTCTGTCTTTCCTCATTTCCCTGTACATCAGTTCACAACCCCCACTCTTTTTTTTAATCTTTTTTCTTTTACTCTTCTCTCTCTCACTTTCTTTTTCGTCTTCTCTCTCTTCATTCTTTTTAGCTCTTTTCTCTCCCAGTCAGTCTTTTTCCTCTTTTACTCTTATTATGTCTTTTCCCTCTTTTCTTTGTATTTTTCTCTCTCACTCCTCCATTGCTCTTTTTTTAAATCTTTTTCTCTCTCTCTTTTATTGTCGTCTCACTCTCTCACTCTTTTTTATTTTTTCTCTCACTCTCCATTTCGTGTCTCTTATTTACTCTCTCTTCTCTCTTTTCTCTCCCTGTGAGTCTCATTTTGTCTTTCTTTATCCTCTTGCTCTCTTTCTATGTCTTCTCTCTCTTTCAGATTCTTTATTTTCATTTCATTCTATCAGTCCCTTGCTCTCTTTTGGTCTATTCTCTCTCCCTCTCTCTTTTAGTCTATTCTTTCATATCGATTGGGAATAGACCAATTCTAATTGGTCTATTTTCTCTTATAATTCTGCTCGCTTTTGGTCTATTGTCTCTCTCTCTCTCTCTTTCACACACACAGTCATCTTCTTTTTGTCTTTCTCTTTTCGTCTTTTTGCCATCGCCTTAACATACTTATTTTCTCCTCTCTTCCTCACTCTTTTTTTAAAAATCTTTTTTTCTTTGTCACTCTCTTTTTCTTCCTCCCGCTCGTCTTCATTCTTTTTTTTCGTCTTTGTTTACCTGACACTCTCGTTCTGTCTGTCTTTATTCTCTTGCTCTCTTTATATCTCTTCTGTTAACCGCTCTGTTAGTTTCTTTTCCTTCGTTTTTTCACTCCCCTTTTGTCTTTCGTCTGTTGCCCACTTTTTATTTTTCTCTCTCATTCTCTTTTGACCTTTTCCTTTTCCTTTTCTCTCTTTTAGCCATCTCTCTCAAACACACTTAGTTTCTTTCTTCATCTTTCTTCTCAGTTTTTGAGAAAAATCACGCCCAACAGACTTTGATGAATTAATGAGTGATGCTAATTGATGAAAGAACAACGATTAGAAAGAAATTCATCAAAATCTGGCTTTCACTCATCAGTGAATTCATTGTTGAAATCAGACTTTTAAGGTCATAACATCTGACACTGATTCTGAGTGTTTTAAGATTTTGATCGCCTGGGAATGCAACATCAGCAAGATATTATTATTATTATTATTATTATTATTATTATTATTATTATTATTATTATTATTGTTGTTGTGATTGTCCCTCCCTTCGTTAGTTCGCACGGTTGTTAGTTCCTGCCAATACCTCATAAATAATGGACTATTCCGTTTTTATCGTGTGGAAAGAGCGGAAAAACTACTTGGTTTCAGTGAGAAAATGAATGAAAGAAAGAAAGAAGGAAGCAAGTATTTAACGTCGTCTATCAATACATCATAAATAATGTACTCTTCCGTTGTGATTGTGTTGAAAGGGGGGGAGACACTACTTAGTTTGAGTGAAAAAAATGAATGAAAAAAAGGAAAGAAAGAACAAAGAAAGTTGTGAAAATAGAATTCTTTAACGGTTGTTTCAGTGTAACGAAAAATGTTATCAATTTCAAATCTTTTCATTTGTACACACTTCATAAAATAACGACCAGCACTCACATTTATAATTGTAATTGCAATATTTTTAAAAGTTTTTTTAAGCTCGAATATTTAATAATGCAATAGGGTAATTTCTAAGGATATATTGTTATCATAGAACTCACCATGAGCTTATCCATCATTAATTTAACATTCATGAGATTATTGACATAGCAAAATTTTGAAATTTTCATTTGTAAAAACAAGTTGTTATCATGATCATGATCATGATCATGATCATGATCATCTCACCCAAGTTTAATTCTTTCATTTTCTATAACTTTCTTCAGCCAATCAGTTTAGTTGTTCGTCGTCTTTTTCTTACACTTCTGGGTGATCATGGTTCTCCATAACTTTCTGTCTTTCTTTCTTTTTTTTAGTTTCAGTAATAGTTATTCCATTACAAAACCTGTTTGTCTTTGTGGTACTTTAAGAAGTAGATGATCATGTCTCTCCAGCCATTTTTATCGTTTGTACATCTAAGAAGTGTTTGCCTTCTCTCCCAAACGCTGGTCTGTTATACATTTACACAAGCTCGTTAGCTAGTTTACTTGTTGTTTCCCCCCTGCACCTACTCGCCTCTGTGCGTATCAAATTCTCCAAGTCCTCTATCCTCATTATGTGTGCCATAAATTTCTACTGTTTCTTTCTGATTCTAAATATAAGTGTTCGTTTCTTATTTTACTTTGCTCAGTTACAGAAAAATATCTTTTGAAAAGTCAGACTTCTGTGGGTTTTTTTCTTCTTCTTTTCCTGTTACTATACAACCTACAAATGCTTGATTTGGACGCCCCCGATGTGTTCCCTAGACTTTAGGTAATCCCTTTTACTTTCCAAACCCCAAATTCTATTTGTGTAAGCATCATAAACAAGTTGGAAACGCTAGTTTTCGGGAGAAAACGGATTGATTTCAATCACTTTGTTTTCGTAACTTACCAAACACCAAATTACAGTTACTATAATCTTGAGTAAGCTATCTAGACTAGTTCGAAACACTAGTTTCCATCGAGAAAACTTCGTTCCACAGACTTACTATAAAGGTATAGTTCTTACAGATTCTTCTACATGGTAAAATGAATATTCGTTTTTGCAAATTGAAAACAATATCAAATTTCTTGATTTTGTTCATATTAATTATATAACGATTTGTGCGCATTCAAAACAGACTTTAAATCCATCCAAGTCCCGTCGGAAAACACAAGGAAATTTATTATTCTCTACTAACAGATAAAATGGAGAAGATTCCTCGCTAATCAATAAATTAACTGGAACTGGTTGCTGGCTCCGAGATTCTGTCAACAAGAAATTTATATCTATTCTTGCAGAGAGAATGAAGAAGGCCTCTTAATGAACATTATATAAGAACGTTATGCTTGCTGGTCGCCAGATTATGTCAGTAATAAACTTAAATCTATATTAGTAAATGAAGTGTGATGGACCATTTATTAATCTAAATATACTAAGAAAACGACGTTAGTCTCCTTGATTAAATAAACCATAAACATAAATTTCTACAAGCGGATGAAGCGAGGAGGACGGCTTTGCGAAATCTATAAGAAGGAAAAGTTCTCCGTATGCGAAATGAAGGGAACAGTAAATTTATATTCGTTGTGACAAAGAAAGAAATGAAGGCAGACTCACTAATGTTAGAAATAAAACTGAATCTCGTCTGAACGTCTAATTTAATACAATGGAAGACAATATGCAGTTTCGAGTTACGTACATGAGGATTCTTTCAATCAGTTCCTTGTCTTTTCATTTTCTTAATGGAATTGTCTACCGACATTGCCGATATTATTCTTCCTTTGTTTCATTTAAAAAGAAAAAAATAATCAGAACAGAAGTCTTTTCCCTAAATCTAAAAATGTCACTAGTGGGACTCAAGGTCCCCACAGACCTAATATTAGGTTGGTGCAAAAATAATCACGTAATAATGTCGTTTTTTGACGTTATACGTCAAAAAACGGCATTATTACGTCATTATTTCTGCACCAACCTAATATTTCGGACTATTGCTAAAAATGCCGTGAAAAAATGCTACATTCATTCGACTGTTTCAATCAGCATCTGACTCCCTCGGGTGTACTCTATCTGGTTCTAGGATAGTTGCGTACTGGACAATTGCGTCTCGGACAATTACATAGCAGACAATTGTGTTCGTGGACATTTGCGTCCCTCGACAAAATGTCACTATTGGGACTCAAGGTCTCCACAGACTTCATTCGACCAATCAGTATCTGACTCTCTCGGGTGTACTCTATCTGGTTCTAGGATAGTTGCGTACTGGACAATTGCGTAGCAGACAATTGTGTTCCTGGATATTTGCGTCCCTAGACAAATGCGTCCGTTGGATAATTGCTTACCTCTGATAATTTTTTGAAGCTTTTATAGGCAATTACCATAATTTTAAATAATAAATTTTTAAAAAGGAGTAAAATAAAAAAAAATTAAAAGTTTATTTTTGTTTAAAATGAAATATCAGATTAACAGCGTTGCAAGATCTCTCTACACAACTGTTTTTGTTTCATCGACATTTTCCTTATGATAGTGAGCTGTAATTTTTCTCGTCCACAAATATTTTTCCACCAGTGTTTGATTTTCTGATTCCAAATAAAAATACAACCTATAAAATCCAAAATCTACTAGATGTTTGTGGTACACACTTCTGGAGTGAACTGAAACTGTTGCTGAATTTTGTTTTGCTTTAAAAAAGAAATTTTTATCTCTTTTTTTTATTTATGGTAACTATCTTTCTACTTCAGAGTCTGTCTATATTTCTGAGATGAGGTATTATGTACAGTATTTACATTAGTCGAACTACTATCCTCATCTTTGTCGCCATATTTATCACAACGTTTTGGCCGTTGTACGCTCCGGCCTTCTTTAACGTTGCTTAGATCCAGTGACAGACCCAAAGAGTGTGAGTTCAATACCCGGTTAAGGCAGTGGAGAACTTTCAGAGGGAAAATTAGCAGGAGATAACTGATAACTGACATCCATCAAACATGGCACGTGGAACTAGAACAGTCTACCCCAGTGAGCGAAATAAAGGGTTCAGTTCGAAATTCCAACCACCTGAAGAAGGCCGGAGCGTACAACGGGCGAAACGTTGTGACAAATATGGCGACAAAGATGAGGACAATAGTCCGACTAATGTAAATACTGTATCTTTCTACTTGTTTAGTGTAATTAAAGTTATTGGTGTGGAAATTTCTATATTAAACAATTCTTTAAAAAAAATGCTAACTTCAAAACATATCAGAGTTACGGAATTATGCAGAGACGCATTTGTCTAGGGACGCAAATGTCCAGAACGCAACTGTCCGTCCACCACTCTCTCTTTACAAGATCCAGTTCTGTCAAAAATGGAGTACTGCTGTCCTATCTGGGCTGGAACTGCCCATTCCTCTTCAGTTGCCTGTCTTGATTGAGTTAAAAAGGGTAATCTTTCTGTAAACCTTAATTTGTTTTATTTAAAAAAATAATCAGAGTGAAAAACCTTTCTCCCAATCTATAAAATATTCCTATTGGAACACAAGCTTTCCGCAGATCGCATATATCCGGTCTATTGCTAAAGATGGTGGAAAAAAGGCTTACCGTAATTCCCGATTTATAATACGCCTTCATCCATAATAGGCACATCTAAAATTCTGCGTAAAGTGTGGGGAAATGCTTTTATTCACACATAAAAGGCAACCCTTGTTTGGTAATCAAACCCTATAAATAGTACCTCTCCAATTTCATTACGGCCAGCGTTTCCTACTCTTATTTTAAAAAATGGTTTTAAACATAGAATAATAATATTCTAATTTAGTCTTATGATAATTCTTATTTTACCGTAATTTTAAAGATTTTTTGTAGCTGTGCATAATACGCGCTACTGATTTTGCATATTATTTTTTTAGAAAAAATGCGTATTATACATGGGGAATTACGGTAGTTCATTCTACTGCTCCAATTAGTATTCCTCAGGTATACGCAAATGTCCATTATGCGACTGTCAGACCAAAATGCCGTATTGCCGATCCATCTGGACTGGAGTTGCCCCGTCGTCAGTAGTCTGTCTCGATTGATTTAAAAAAAAAAAAGCGCCTACGTGGACTTATGAGTAATAAATTATTTTTCAACCTACCACCCATTTTCCACAGACAAAACGTCGAGAGCCTCTCATTATTTCAATGGCATGTTTTCTGACGAGCTACATTCATTGTTCACACCATCTCTGACCTTGGCAACTGATACACTCCATGACACAAAGTTTTTTCTCGCCTGAGTCCATTCTTAAAATCTATAAATCAACCATTCACCCTTGCATGAAATACTGCTACCATATATGGTCTGGAGACCCCACTGTTCATTTTAGGGCTCTCGACAAAATCTAGAAACGGATATGCAATGTGGTTGGCCCTGGTCTGGCATCTCGTTTACTGTCGCTTTCTCACAGAAGTACCGTCGCCCCACACTTTTTTTCCTACAAATATTAAGTTGGTGCAAAAATAATGACGTAATAATGTCGTTTTTTGACGTTAAAAATACGTCAAAAAACGACATTATTACGTCATTATTTTTGCACCAACCTAATACTTTCACGGTAACTGCTCCGACGCTAGCTCCCAAACTGCATGAATTCATACGTGCCACTAGGTCGGCATCTCAGTCCCACCCTTTCACTGTCGAAACGGGTAAATGTAACCGTCTCTTCTACCCCAATAGCTTCATGTCTCGCACTTCCCGTCTGTGGAATTCCCTTCTTCTTACTTACTTCCCTGATAACTATAATCTCTAACTATTCAAATTCAATTGACGTCTCCAGTTGCCTTGATCTATTCCCTGACTTTCTCTTCCTCTTCTATCCCGCCTCTACTCTTTCTCCCACTCTCTGTAACCCCTTTCATGCTAGTGGCATTCCCGCCTTGCCTGGGGTGAAAAGTTTAAAAAAGTGTGAATTATTTCCATTTTCTTCGTATTCCATTAATAAGAAGTAAATTCTACTCGGACAGCTTTTTCTAAGGACTGCTGCGTTGAGGAGAAGGCTTAAAGCATGTTAAGCAAATTACTACAATCTTGACCTTTTCAAGTCTAGAGTTAACCTTTATCTTTCCTACATAAGCCGATGAACTTCACTTGTTGTCTTCTTTATCCTCTTTATTGGATGCTCAACTCATTGGATCAAGTCAATGGACTGCTTCACCCAAGTGCCCAGTTGATAAAAAGGTTGGTTGAAGTAATCCAGTGATTTGATCTAAAGTGTTGTGAGTTCAGTAACTGGCCACAGCAGAGGTGAACAAAAACTTGGAGAGTTGTGTTACTAAAGGAAATTAACTGAAACTGAGATATCCAGAAAAGGCATGGAACGTGGAACGAGAACACTCTACACCAGTGGAATAAATAAAGAATTCGTTCAAAATTCCAACGTATATTATCTAAAGAAGGCCGGAACATACAGTATCCAAAACGTCGTGAATATAACAATAAAGAGCAGGAAAACAGTCCGAACGATGTAAATTCATTTCATCTTCACTCGATAAAGAAGAGGCATTGTCGCAAATGGATGTGCGATACAATTGTAGCAACATATTGGAAGCGATGAAAATCTTCAATTTGTCAACGGAATCCCAAAACAGACAGAAGTCGTGAGGTCTGTCTATATTTCTGAGATGAGGTATTATGTACATTATTTACATTATTCGGACTATTGTCCTCATCTTTGTCGCCATATTTATCAAAACGTTTCGGTCGTTGTACGTTCCGGCCTTCTTCAGGTGGTTGGAATGTCGAACTGAACCCTTTATTTCGCTCACTGGGGTAGACTGTTCTAGTTCCACGTGCCATGTTTGATGGATGTCAGTTATCAGTTATCTTTTGCTAAATTCCCTCTGAAAGTTCTTCACTGCCTTAACTGGGTATTGAACTCACACTCTTTGGGTCCTGTCACTGGATCTAACCAAAGGACACATGGCACAGTGGATAAAGGCGTTGATTAGTGGGTACAACGCCCGAAACGTTGTGATAAATATGGCGACAAAGATGAGGACAATAGTCCGAATAATATAAATAATGTCGTGAGGTCTGTATCTGCCAAATTTCATTGTATTTAGCAGGGAAATGTCAGCGATGGAGAGAGCACTGTGAATGAGTGATCTTAGTGCATTCGTTTTTTGCTATCGAGACAAAAAAAAAAAAAGAAAAAAGTGATTTTGTAAGAAGTATCTAAACAAAAATAGAAATGTTAGTTTTTGAAATTTTCTTTTTTAAATTTAAGCGACGCTCATAAATATTCATCAAGCTAACTGAGAATTCTGGGTAAATTATGGAGAATTACAAAAATATTAATTCCATTACATATTAAAATAAAATTCAACAACATTATTTAATCATTTCTGTTTATTATACATGATATCACTTAACATCTTCCATAATTTACCTTGACTTCTCAGTTAAACTGATGAGCGTCTCTAAAATTAAAAAAAAAATAGACAAACTAACATTGTGCTTATAAATATATGTTGTAAAATAAAATTCTAATATTTGGCTTCATAAAGTCCACGAGAGAAGGAAACGCGTCGACCAAAATGTTACAGCTTGAATGAAGACATACTGCTTAAATATACATACTTTTGAACTGGATGTATGGGTTGTGTGTATGTATCCGGAGTTATAGGGATATTTTATTTTCCAAAATACAGTCAGCACACTTTGGCCGTGTTCACAGATATTATTATTGAGAGTTGGTTTTATCATTTTTATTATTAAGGCTTCCATTAATTTTAATCTTTTTTTTTACCTGTGGATGGGGTTATCATGTTTGTATTTTTAACCAGTATGTTTGGGATGGCGAATGTTAGGATGGTGTGTGTGTGTGTGTTTAAATGGATTCTAATTAAGCTGTGGTCGGATAGGGGTAACGTAAGTCGGCTGGATAGGTATGTAGTAGTGTGACCGATGTAATTATTTATGAGTTTCGTTTGATCAGGAACACATTTGAACTCGTAAATAATATTCGTTGTTTTTAGTTTTGATTTTGTAGGTGTGTTGTTATTTTGGAGGATAAGGTTAGCTGTTTTAATTATTTTGTAATAGATAATTAATTTAATTTTTTGTTTAGTTCAGCTGCATCAGTTTTTTTCTTTATGATATTTCTGAGTGAATATATATATATATATATATATATATATATATATATATATATATATATGTAACTTTAAGTGAAACCTCTCTCGTCGTAGATCTCCCAAAATTTTTTGGTCAGAGTGTATCGGGTATAACGATAGCTCCCTCTGCCCATGGAGACGATTCGAATCCTACCAGAGAGCATATATATATATATATATATATATATATATATATATATATATATATATATATATATATATAAACTACACGCAGTCATGTGTTGCCACATGCACATCTGGTTTGATTCGTATGTCATTGAATTTCATTTTTCTAAAAATAAAAAGGAGATTCTTTAGAGATTATCTATTTAACTAACGTTTCCCTAATCCTTCTTAAAAGTAAGGAATTAAATCCTGTAACCCCATGGCTTATCTTATACCTTATGAATATAAGCTTAATGGAATAATCGATAGAAATGTCGGTTAATATTATTAATTATTTTAACTTCCACTTCAGGAAGAAAAATTCGACCTATACATGAGTATATCAATATTTTCTCAAAAGACAAACGCTTTGTACATAATATTGAGAAATGTTGTCAACACGTAAAATGCTTTCGATGCAATTTTTTCATATTTATATATTTCTGTCATTATTTCTAATACTGTATATACTCTTGCCTCCCTGTGCCTTTTCTATTAATATGGTTCGGTGCCCCTCCTATTTACCTTGAGCTCCTTGATAAAATAAAAAGCAAAATCTGCAGTATTAGCGGTCTTGATCTGGCAGCTCGGCTTCAGTCACTTTCCCACCGCCGTAAGGTTACCTCCCTTTACCTTTTATATAAATACCCTAATGATAATTGTCTGGATGAGCTCTTCGCTATTGTACCTAGACTTTTTTAATTTAACTACGGTACTAGACTGGCGTTGAGATCTCATCAATTTACAGTTAAGCTGGTTAGATGTAGTCGTAAATTCTATGCTAACAGTTTATTTTCTCGCATTTATCGTTGAGAAACTCTGTCTTTAATTTCCAAAATTTTAAATGCAATGTCATTCGCTATCTACTATCTTCCTGGTTACTCTTTCCTCTTCCCGCTTATTATTAATGTTGCCGTCCCTAATTCTTCCACACCCTGTAGCCCCTCGTGTCTTAGTGGCTTTAATGCTTTGCATTGGGGAAAATCGATAAAAAATATTTCATTGTAATTTTTCCAATGAGGTCTTCGCTATGGTAGCTAGACTTTATGGATTTAAGCACTGTACTAAATTGGCAACAATTTACAGTCGAATTGGCTAGATGTAACCGTAAGTTCTATCCTAACTGTTGTATCGTCGAGGTGAATGCTACACAGAGAAGAATGAGGGCCTAATATATTTATTCAGCACCAGTATCCGGTGCTAACGGATACTTACAAACAACACAGAAAAATAACTTATAAACAATTAACAAGACAACTTATAAGGAATAGAGGAGGGTCAAATGCTGTATAGCCAAACGAAGTAAGATCAGTCCGAATATTAATCAGTTTAGTATCCAATTATAAATCAAATGTTGAAGTCCTTAATAGCAAACTATTTTAGAGCTATGAACCAGATCATCTGGTAGAGTGCTGAAGGTGTGCTAGCTACTCTACAACACTAATAATTTTTTTCTTGCTCGTGGAACACTCTTCTGGCCCCATGCTTTCCAGCCAATTTTAATCTTAAAAAAAATCTTCAATCGCTATCTACTGTATTTCTGATTATTTTCTTCTGTACTCGCTCCTTAGAAATATTTCTGTTTTCCAATTCTTTCACACCGAGTAACCACTTGGGTCTTAGTGGCTTTAATGCCTTGCTTGTTGTGAATTTTATTTTAAAAAAATGCTTCAGTATAGAGCGAGTTTTTACGATCAGTATTTTTTTACGCAATAGTAAGTCACAATGTACACAGGTAAGTTTTCAAGAGCTCAAAAACAATGCAGACAGAGTAAAGATATATTAATAAATATAATTATACATATACCTACGTTTTGGTGTGCGTAGGTATATATATATATATATATATATATATATATATATATATATATATATATATATATATATATATATACGTGACAACGTGGAAAAGATTTCTAAGAATGCTGACATGTGTTAGGTTCGGCTGCTTCAGGCTGGAATGAAAGATAACACTCTATATAAGGAAAATGCGTAGGGATTTTTGTGGATAAGAGAAGGAATAAATTATCTTATCAGATCTGAAAACTCGAGACCTAAAAGTGTTTTTCTTTTCTGTTTAAACACAAAAAAATCAGAAACCAGAAAGTGCTTTTTTTGTAAAATAAAATAACAGATTGTGCTCTGTGGCTATCGGGTTTGATAAGGAAATTCAATTTATTGCCCCTCTTATCCTCAAAATTACCAACGTATTCTCTTTACACACCGTTTTATCTTTCTTTCCAATCGGAAGTAGCCTGACCTAACACACATCGGCGACACGTGTGATAAAAAGGTTTTCCACTTTGTCCTATTATATCCACTTTTGTTTCGGATACCATTCTACATCCTACTAGGACACACACACAATACCACCATCAACTCCTGTAGCGACACCATAATGGGAAGGTGGAAGAAGAACGACCAGACTGAATGCGACCAACCCTCGAAAGCCCCAACTGTGAAAGAGATTTACATGATCTCAAAGACCAAACCGGTGGAAGAGGGCAGCACCAGTCGGGCTGGCGTAAGCAAAGCACACCATGACAGACCAAGCATTCGACAGTCCGATGCAACGTCGCCTGTTTCAATTCCTTTTGAGCCGCGAAGGAGACGCTTCTGGCCATGTGTGTGGACTTCTCCGTCGCGCAGAGTCGTCCACCAAAATCAAATTCACGCGAATGGCCTCATCAAACTCTCTTTGGCTACTCTTTAGCAGCAGACTGGGACTTTACAGCCGTCTCCGCCACCGTCATCAGAGGGGAGAAAGGAATAAGGAGAGAGGATGACGACCCTAATGCTCAAATTCGAGCTGGTGGCGACTAATACAATTACTAATAATATGGAAGCAAACAGTCTCAGGATTTCAGTTTTGGTTTAACTTTGTCCTTACCAACAGTATTTGTTATGTTATGGCGATTCTCTAAGCGGCACAAGGCCGAATGTATGGAGCACCCAGTGAGAATCGAACTCACTATTCAGTTGTAATTAATCTCAGCTTGTTAACCATTACACCACGTTGAAGTGCACGTATTTTTTATTCCTGATCACTTGAATGTAAGTAAAACTCGTACGTGTTTAAGGCTTTATTTTGAAATGATCAGTTTTGGATAGTTAGTCTTTCTGCCACTTCTTGTGACATTGGAATCTTGATGAAGTGAATGTTAAAAGTAGCCACGGTATTTAACCGGATACTCTTTTCAAGAGTGAGATATATTAAGTGAATTTGGGTCAAATGACTATATTTTAGGGCATATTTTGCCTGCATATTTGAGAAAAAAACAAAACAAAACATATGAGACAATATTATTTCGGTAATTTTGCTCTTTAAGGGACAAGCCTTAAACTTTTCGGATTTTTCTTGCTGTTCAGGGAAATCAATGTCTATTTATATATTTGAAGATCAAAGTGAGACTGGAAGGCAAGGGGCCGGAAGGGAGTTCCACAAGTAGGAGGTACGACAGAAGAAACTGTTAGTATAGAATTTACGGTTACGCCTAGCTTTTTCATCTGTAAAATGATGAGACCTAGCTGTCAACCTCGTACTAAGCTTAAATTCGTAAATTTGAAGGATCAAAGAAGACAGTTTAACAGAACAATTACTATCGAAACATCTATAGAACAAAAAAAACAAGTGGGTAGCTACGTTATGGCGATGGGAAAGTGACTGAAGTCAAGATGCCAGGTCAGGACCAATAATATTGCTGATTCTTCTATCAGTAGCTTTTAAATTGTTATCTTAAATGATACCACAAGCATCTTTAGGTTAATAAAGTATCTAAGAAAGGTGAATCATTATTTTCTATTTCAAATGTAAGAAACCATGCAGTTCGCCTCCTACATGAAGTTGATCAATAACTGCGTTTTGAAGCACAATACCGGCACCGGTATACATTTGCAGTTATCAGAATATTATAATAAAAATAAACACATATCATAACCTTGTATTAATCGGAAAATCATGATCTAGACCTATTTTCCGATATTTTTGTGTGCTGTATCCACTTTTTTGATAGGAATTTACCCAAAAGAAACCTAAATGCGTCAAGATCTTTTTTAGTGAATTTTATTTGTTAATTGCAGACCAAGATATCTAAATTTCTATTGTTCAAATTAGAAATGTGATTTTTTAAAAATCTTCCTCTTAAGTGCAAATAATATTAATACAGTTCCATAACTGAAAATCATCCAGGGGTCTCAAATACCATAAATGGCCATTTGAATCTATTATGCGCACCCACTATGTTTTGACGGGTCTAAATTCGAGGTAAGCTGTATAAGTTCACCTCAACTGAATGGTTTGAACAAGGTTAAGAAATAAGCGAGTGAGTGAAAGATTTTATTCTTGGTTAAGCCGCCGAGGGTTTGAGCAGGGGAAATAATCTTTTATTTTATGTTGCCGAATGAAAATTATTAGTCATTGACATGCACAAGGACAGTATTTTACGACATCTACGCAGCTCATGTCGATTTCATACGGGCCTTGTCTTGTGGCAAGGACAAACTTCTTTTGCTTTTTCCAATTAGCCCCATGTTGGCCTTTCTCTGTATCTTATTTGAATATGACATGCGCACAAAATGTGCAATCTCACATCTCATCCGAACATAACTTCCGGCGATACATGATGTGTTTGCACAAACACCATACACTCAATATGTTTGTATTTTTAATTAGAAAAAATCCTCTAAAAACCTTTTTTCAATTTTCTTACTTTCAATAAAGGAAATAAATTAAAAGATGAAATACTTATGAGAAATTTTAACTCCTCCCAAACGAAACTACTCTCTTTTAATCTTCTTCGAGAACCACTTTGCCTTCCATCGGTATGGCTGATGCTAACCTCCGGGAGTTTGACTCATTGCATCTTCTTAGTCTAGCGTTTCCGCTTCTATGAAGGGAAAATTGACTCACCTGCTAGGTCTACTGCTATGAAAACTGGGTGAGAGTATCGAGAGAAAAAATTTCTCCGGCGAGAATTTATTTCATACATTTATAAGTCTATCATTCGTAGATGCATAGAATATTGCCATTACATCTTGTGTGGTGTTTCTGCTATGTATTTAGAGATTTTAGATTAAATATATAGAAGAATATGCAATATTATTGGTCCTGACCTGGCATCTTGAATTCAGTCACTTTCTCATAACCGTAACATAGCTACCCACTTGCTTTTTTTCTATAGATGTTTCCATAGTAATTGTTCTGTTGTGCTGTCTTCTTTGGTCTTTCAAATTTGCGAATTTAAGATTAGTACGAGGTTGGCAGCTAAGTCTCATCATTTCACAGGTGAAATGACTAGACGTAAACGTAAATTTTCTCTTATCGCACCTCCTACTTGTGGAAGTCATTTCCGGCCGTTTGCCTTCCAGTCAACTTTGATCTTCAAATATTTAAATGCAATGTCAATTGTAATATTTTTAGCTTCTTAATTTCTTTTTATTTATTGTTCACTTTCCTTTGTTTTCTTTTTTCTTTTTCTCATATTCATTCTCACTCAGTAACTTCTTGGGTCTTAGTGTCGTTATTGCTTTGAAATAAAGAAAGAAATATTTTGATTCAACTGCACCAACAAATTGCTGACACGACTAAGTCAAAAATATGATAATTAGTAATACTCTGCCCTCGTTTGGAATTTATAAAATATTCCTATTAAGACTATTTTTCAGGAAAATAGGTTCTTGAATATATGGAACATCAGTCGTCATGTTCTGTCTTTCTGAAACCTGTTCCCTTGTTGTCCTTTCTCCTCACTAACATTTTAGCATTTTCTTTAACACTGAGTAACCCGTTGCGTCTTAGTGGCTTTATCACCCTGTTTGAGGTAAAATTAAAAAAAAAAAAAAAAAAACAACATACAGCTGTGTTGCTGATAATATCTCGTCCCGATCAAGAACCAATAAAGAAACAATTCATTTTATCAACCGGTCAGTTGATTCGATTTTAGGAAATGGTCCAAGTCGAGGACTTATCAGCATCTCTTTATAATTTCCGTAATTTAGACGATTTTTGTTGCACAAACCGGAAGTGCTCTAAGATGGAGATATTTTTAATTGCCGCAAATGGCGGTGTCTACCTGGTGTACAAGTCGACTTGAAAATTTTTAGCTGAAAATTCGGAGTTAGACCTTTACTACCTTATCGGTCGTCATCCCACGCCACTCCAAAATTAGGTGACAAACAGTATTTGGTGATAGATTTTGAAGGATTTTAAAAATGTGATCATAGAAGGTTTTTATTCTGAATAAAGTAATAAGTTTTAAGCTTTACTAACCTTGTAGTTGAAATTTTTAAAATGCCGTATGTTTGAGTTACCGTAATATTTTGAAACTCATGTGATATCATCAATGCAATATAGTAACTTTTAATCGTCAATGGAATATGGTAACTTTCAAGTAACCTTTAAAATAATGTTGTACTATAATTGCACAGTAATTATGCTTTTACATTATGTCTATATTCAATAAAGTGTCATTATGTGTGATTAAACTTTCATTACTATCATGAAATTGCGCAGATAACACGCATTCCATACATAGTTGTATGAATGGCTGCATGTGTTAAATGGCGCTTCGGCCAGTATTTACACTTAGCTGTTGCAGAAGTTGCCCGCTGTAGGATAAATAGAATGCTGAATTTGTGTTACTATTTCAATATTTCTGTGTTAATTTATCAAATATGTTCTAAACACAAGTTTTATTGGGATATATATTTGTAACAGTCCGTTGGTGATACGGTCAGTGGTGTACGGTAATTTTTAGGGGCGCTTCCCCACTTGTTTATGGTGGTAATGGCTTGAATTTTATTCCCGACATATAAATCGACCCCTAGTTTTGGAAAGATTTTTTTTTTTTAAGTTTGAAAACTCGACTTGTACGCCGCAATTTAAGGAATGGAGAAAGATATTTGGTGAGAATAAAATTAATTTTCCATTTATTTGGAAGATTTTTGCCCTTATTAGTGTCTATCAGCATTTTTTTCTTTTGTAAAAAGCCTGCTCAAGAAGATGCTTATGGATTGCTTTACATTTTGTTATTTTCAAGGTCATGTGCATGGAAGACTATGATATAATTGACTTAGAACACGAGGCTCTTGTTCTAATGGTGACAAGCACATTTGGGAACGGAGATCCACCAGAGAACGGATGGGTGAGTAAATGTTTATTATCATTCTTTCTTTCACGTGTCGAGTCACTCTTCATAGCTTCCTAGCCTTTGTAGCTGTAGGTTGGTAGGTTGGTTGGTTGGGTTTATGGCATATCAACCACTGCGGGTCATTTAATACCAAATTAAGGTATATATATATATATATATATATATATATATATATATATACACAGACACACACACACACACATATATATATATATATATATATATATATACCCATGCATACATTAAATATACAGTACTATTAAACATATAGCTGGCAACATTATTTTTTCAAAAAAGTACAGCTGGCAACATTATTTTTTCCAAAAAACGTATAGCTGGCAACATTATTTTTCCGAAAACATGATCTGAAGCCTTGTTGTTGGACGTAGTTTATCGTCATACCCAGGACGCGGATGTAGTTTATCGTCATACCCAGGACGCCTTTGTAGCTGTAGGCAACGTTTATCTTTTCACTACTCTTCTCAATCCCTGCTCAGTCATCCATTCACACAACTTCGTTAAATAATTTACTCACTGTTTTATATTACCCGTCTTGCCTTCAGTGTATCCTGCGAGTGTTCAATTCTTTAAGCCTTCTTCTATCATGTGTCCCAAACATTTTAAATGTCTATTTCTCAGTGTTCTTTATGTTCCTGTTTTCCAAAAACATTTTCTCCTTGCCCACATCTTTCGTTTATTATTTTTCGGCATCCTTCCATTAAAATTAATATCTTCCATTATACCTCTAAAGAAATTACCCAGCATTCACTGCCATATGGAAAGATATATATTACACAGTGGTTCATTACTAAATGCTTTTATATATACGTTCCCTGCCCAAATCCACTGTGCCATTTCTTCCTTTAATAATGCTTGTTAACGAATATGTTAACGAATATGTAACGAATATGTGGTGTTCCTTTGATTACGCTAACCATGACGATTTTACAGCATTGTACGTTGTCCAATACAAGCCAATTTGTTTCACGGAATTGTTTATATGGTATTTTAATCTAATGCGATACTTTGTGTTACAGGCTTTCGCCGACGCTCTTTACGAGATGCGGCACCCAAACGGCGTGTCTGAGTAAGTAATATTTATTTATTGATAAACAAAACTAATACTAGTGTACTTTATTGTTCGTTGATAGATGTTTTAATTTGGCTATCCTGTTTAAAACGGGGAATGCTAGACAAAAGCTTGAATTTAACTAATCCTTTGCTGAAATAGTTCGGTAAAATTTATTTTCATTCTAAATAAGAATTTCTTCTTGTTCGTGAATACCAGTTTATATTTAATTATAAACTCTAATTAAAATAAATTCATTATGTCTCCTTTATTTTTTTTAAAGTTTCAATCATTGTGCCACCGTTTCTTCTTCAGATGTCTACTATATTCGGTAACCTTCAAGGAATATCGAAGGCTTTAAATAAATGGCCATGTTTGACATATTGAAGTTTATCAAATACGGCATATCTCAGGAAGTTTGGTGGTTACAGGAGTCGAACTGTTACTATAACAACTCAAATTGGAAATAGATTTTACCTTTTCTATGTGCCATATGAATTAAAAGACAGAAGATAACAATTGGTATTGCATATAAATGTTGGCAGATCAAAGTTAACCGGAATGAAAGAAGCCGGAAGAGAGTTCCACAAGCGAGAAGTGTTAGCATAGAATTTACTGTTACATCTAGCAATTTCAACTGTAAAACGATGAGACCTAACCGTCAATCTAGTACTGTGCTTAAATTTGTAAAGTCTATGTACTAAAGAGGAAAGCTCACCAGAACAATTATTAGGTTGGTGCAAAAATAATGACGTAGTAATGTCGTTTTTTGACGTTAAAAAATACGTCAAAAAACGACATTATTACGTCATTATTTTTGCACCACCCTAATAACATGAAAGTATGTATATAAAAGGCAAAGAGAAGATATGTTACAGTGGTGGGAAGGTGATTGCAGAATCTTCTGTTTTTTTATCAAAAATCTCTGAATACATAGCAGAACTATCAGAGCAGATTGACGCCATTGTTATTTCACTGCATCTGCAAATGGCAGATTTATAAATTTTCAAGATAGATTTTGGCGAGTGTAATTTTAAAAACAAGAAAAGTTACATTGATTGTGGGATAAATCTTTAGGGTATGAATGAGATACAGGTACTCATAGAACATTCATCTTCTTTTGCTACATAAAATGAAAAGAGTTAATTAAATAATTAAGGTTTAAAGAGAGTAAAATATTGACTGAATTCAAGTCATGCTTTCACGAAACTGAAATTTTCGTAAACAATCAGTCGCTGAATTTAATCTGATGAACACAAAATATTGACTATTTTGAAAACTGTTCATAAGCCATAATCGGTAATCCTGCGCCCCGTATATTGTGCAAGTCTTGTTTAAAGGGACTACGCCGAAGTGGGTAGTCTAACTCACGGTAATTTTTGGGAAGCTTCTTATATATCCTTTATCAGATTTTATTTTTTTAATTATTTCACCTCAGCAAGGAGAAGATTCTAAAATGCAAGAGGTTACTAGGAGTAGAAGAGAATTTGAATACTTTAGTGAGGTGTATACTTTAGAAAAGACAGTGTCACTCACAACTTAGTATGGAGAACCGTAATAATAACAACGACAACACAGTTTAGTCTGGTTACTTCCCTGTCGGCAGAAGTGATACTCCTGCTTTTTATCCACACAAAACAATATGGCCGACACGGTAGTTACGGTTGTTAACAATGGTCAGAATACTACTTCCGTTTCTTTAATTTCCGGTTACAACAGACAGGAAGACAGAAGTTTGCGATTGATGTTACATTTACATTTTTGAAGATTGTTGGTAGCGGCAAACGAAGTAACTGGAAGAGATTTCCACAGTTGAGAAGTGCGAGAAAAGAAACTACCAGAATGCAACTTACGGCTCCCTCTAACTATTTCAACAGTAAATTGATGAGACCTAGTGGCCAAGGTAGTTGTACGCTTAAATTCACGCGGTCGAGGCACCAAGAAGGAGAGATCATTAGGCCAACTGCCATAAAAAAATATTTATAGGAAAGAGGGACAGAGGAAAGCCACGTAATATCGGTAGGAAAGTGAGTGAAGTAGAGATGCCAGGTAAGGACTGATTACATTACAGACCCTTCTTTGGATTCTGTCTAGAGTCTAAAGATATACAGCACAAGGACTAAACCAGATATGTTAGCAATCTCCAATGAACTGACGAATGGTAGATTTATAAATGTGCAAAATGGATTCTGACGAGAAAAAATTGTTTGGCCCGACACAATAAACCAACATTCTTCGTAGTAGACCTAAGAGAAAATATATGTCTATATTTCTGGGATATTGTAGCTATTTACGCTATTTACATTGTTTGGACTGCTGTACTCATCTTTATTGACATATTCACGACGTTTCGGCCGCTGTACGCCCGGCCTTCTTCATATGACAATAAATATGTAGAAAACACTCCGAAAAATGGAAAAGTAAAATGGAAAAGTAAAATGCTTCAGAAATGATTCCTCGGGTTATTGTTGCCGTGGCGCTTGTTGCGAAAAAGCTGTTTATACATTCTTTTGTAATTTGCAAATTTTTATCAACTGTCTCTTTTTTTTTTCTTTTACTTTACAGACCCGAGATACAGAAAACGTCTTATATTCGAATGAGTGTGTCAAGTGAAACCGATATTACCATTAAGGAAGATATAAAAGAAGAACAAACATTACAGATGGAATCTGGCCCCTTAGGAAATGTCAGGTAAATTTGCTTCCCGTTTACTCAATTACTTCACAAATCGTTATTACAGATTTCCTAAAGTAAATCCGTAAATTTCATATCTATTATATAAGGACACCTAAAAAAAAGTCCTTGACATTTTTTACACCGTTGTAAGAAGTGATATGCAAATGAGTGTGTCGCATGCATGGAAAACGGTTGGGTGGGGTTAGTATAGTTTACAATGCTCCTGACTAATGCAGATGCGTTGCGTACACATATCAGTCATAGCTCGAGAAGCATGGAGGAAACATGGCGGGGTCGAAGCAGTTCATTCGGGGTTGTTTGCTTTATAACTTTCTGGTGGCTTTGTCCGCAGCCGTATCAAGACGACGAATATGTTAAAGCCTTTGGAGATAATGCTATGAGTGAAGCATCGCCAGGCATTGCATCCAGAATTTCAGGTCTGGGGATCCTTTCCTTTGTGAGAAACCTCACAGTGGCCGGCCACAGGTCCGGGATGTTGAGGCTCTGAAGGCGGCAAAAGAGGAGGAGAACAGCCAAACTTCTATTGAGCTTGCCGAACGCTTTCAAGTTTCGGATGAAAGTCATACTTTACCTGCACCGCATAGGGAAAGCATACAAATTGAGCAAGTGGGTATCAACAAGCAACAACGAGTGACAGCCTGTTTCTCGTTGCTTTCTCGGCACAGCATTGTACTCATATTTGTTCAGGTTCTCACCAGTGACGAAAAGTGGGTCCTGTATGACACTCCTAAGCGTGCCAGACAGTGGTTGTTGCCACTGGATCGTATTCCTCACACCACAAGATCACATCTACACTAACGCAAGATCATACTCTGTATCCAGTGGACTAGTGGGCAAGTGGTTGAGCTGCTACCAACGGACCAAACCATAACTGCGGATCTGTCGGAGCAGTTGCAACGTGTACCACATGCATTGAAGCAGCACATGCTTAATCGCAAGGCCGTACTATTCCTCCATGAAAATGCTACGCCTCATGTGGCGCGGTTGGCCAGGGATACCATACGGCAAATTGGCTGGGAGACACTGTGTCATCTATCTTACACTCTGGATTTTGCCACCTTTTCCATTCCCTGGACAACAGCCTTTGTGGGAAACCCGTTGCGAATGAAGCATGCTTGCGGCAGGCACTCAGGTTTCTTTGCGTCCATGACATCTGATTTTTACCGCCAGGGCATGGCACAGCTAGAGGCACGTTGGCAAAAGGTTCTGGATGCCAATGGGGATTATTCTGGGGGACTAACTGAAGGGGATTTCTTCTTATTCGTTGGGTATCTGCCGACGAAGAGGATCGTGACTCTCAGCAGTACCGGAATCAAACACTGGATCACGACGAGCAGTTCATGGACAAGACTCCCACATAGGAACACTGTACATCGGAGACGAACGCTGCCGAGACACCGGAAATGCAAACAAGGATGAACTAATTTGAAACGTCGCTGGGTAACGCAAACAAAAATCCTTGGTAACGCACGGCAGTCCAGTTGTGCGGTCAGCGCGGCGTACTACCAATATCTTTCCAGATAATGTACGTACTTCTATGGAGCCTAAAACTTTAGCGGTTGGCTAGCAAATGAATCATTTGCATAGCTAACGCCGCTCATCACACCGCACCAGCTATCTCATGGAAAGCTGGGAAGCACTTTCTTTCTTCATAGAAAGACGTTACGGGGTTCGCACCGGCTCTGTTCTGGCACCGGAAATCTTGCATTGTATTTCTGTAGATACAGCAGACTAAAGGACGTAGGCGGATACCGTTTTCAGTAGCAATTGGCTGCTCCGTCTGCATTTCGTTTCCGCTACACTAACGGTATGTCAAATTTGCTGTACACGCCTTTTTCTAATGAATAAAAAACGGTAAGAACTTTTTGTTACCTCGTACGAAACTGAAATGATAACAAAATGCATCATATTCAAGTTTAAATTGATGAAACAACATTTCCCTGAATTTATTTTATTTTTTCATATTACTAAATGTAAATTAATCTTTCTTTCTTAAGCATTTTTCAGCATTCGAAACTGTGAGTGCTATATCCGTTGTTAGGTGGTCCAGGAAGATTCTATTGTTACATTCTAAACAGGAAGAGATCTTCATTTCTTTACTTTTTTTTCCTTGCTGCCAGGTACTCTGTTTTCGGGCTTGGGTCGCGTGCGTATCCCAACTTTTGCGCCTTTGGTCATTTTCTCGACAAAGTGTGCAGCGAATTGGGAGCCGAAAGAATTTCACCAATGGTCGAAGGGGATGAACTATGTGCTCAAGAAGAATCATTCAAGGAATGGGCGAATGCCGTCTTCAAGGTGAGGACCTTTTCCCTCTGGATACGCTTGCACTAACAGACGCCTTTACGGGCACAAACACACGCACTTATGCGCACAGAATCACACATCTTTTCCTTACGGTTCCTTTTATTATTATGTTCAATTAGTTTGAGAAAACCTCTCGCATATATATATATATATATATATATATATATATATATATATATATATATATATATATATATATATACCAATCTCTCTCTTCCTCTGTCATATGTCCCTTCAGAATCTACGTTATCATGGCTCTCTGTAGTTTGGTTTATTATTTTCATCACTACTTGCACCTTTGTGGTCCGCGTTGCTCAGTTGTTTCCTCTGCTTCTCATGCCTTCTGTATATCCCGTCAGTGTTTATTTCTCTAAACCTTCTTTCCTCATTATTTACATTATTCGGACTATTGTCCTCATCTTTGTCGCCATATTTATTACAACGTTTCGGCCGTTGTACCCCCCGGCCTTCTTCAGGTGTTTGGAATGTCGAACTGAATCCTTTTTTTTTCGCTCACTGGGGTACACTTTTCTAGTTCCACGTTCCATGTTTAATGGATGTCACTTATCAGTTATCTCCTGTTAATTTGCCTCTGAAAGTTCTCCACTGCCTTAACCGGGTATTGAACTCACACTCTTTTGGTCCTGTCACTGGATCTAACCATCGCCTTTATCCACTGTACCATGTGTCCTGAAGAAGGCCGGAGCGTACAACGTCCGAAACGTTGTAATAAATATGTCGATAAAGATGAGGACAATAGTCCGAATAATGTAAATAATGTACATAATACCTCATTTCATAAATATAGACAGATATTGAAAGACCTAAACGTTGTAATAAATATGGCGACAAAGATGAGGACAATAGTCCGAATAATGTAAATAATGTACATAATACCTCATCTCAGGAATATAGACAGATACCTTCTTTCCTCATTATGCTTCCCCAAAATTTCAGTTGATTTTCATCATTAGCATCAACATAATTGTAGTTCTTATTCTTTAAATGTATTCCTTTTCCCCTATATCCATAGTAATCCAAAACATTTTTAGCAAAGTATTAGGTTCGTGCAAAAATTATTATGATGTATTTTTAACGTCAAAAAACGACATTATTTTTGCACGAACCTAATAGCAGCTCTGTCAATTCAACACTTTCTTTCTTGTATGACGAAGGTATTTTCAAGTGTCTTTGTCTGTGAAAAGATTATCCATCATTCATTGTCATATAGGAGATTAGACATAACATATCGTCCCAGAATTTTTCTCTTTTGTCCGTAAGAGATTTTTCGTTTTCTTTATATCTTGCTCGGTTTCTGAAAGTGCTTTTAAACTATTCAAATGCCACAGCGCGGACCATCCCTATTCAAACTTTTGAACTGGCGCTACATAATCACAAACAAAGAACTCTACCAAATAACAGAAACGACATCACTTAGAATTTTCAACAAGAAGGGCAACAATAATGGATAGCACATGTAAGCCGAAAAAAAATAATGACATAATTAAGATGTTGACATTCCACACAACTTCAAATAAGAAGGAATGAAGTCCCCAGCAATTCAGGAATGAGCGATAACAACGACTGGACTTGAGAAACCTATTTTGTTGAAAAATTGTTTCAATAGAAAGATTTTATAATTCTAACAGAAAGTGGTACTGGTTGCTCGGTCAATAAATGCCGAATATTGCCTTATAAGGAAACGGTTAATATTATCATTATCATTAGAGATGAGGAGAACAGATTCTACACTTGGTATTTACTCATTCCTCCACAGTGATGTGTTATGGTACAAGACTGGTTTAAAGTGGGGAGCCCAAGCGCATACACACAGGGCAAATCCAAAACGTGCCTGGTCCTTGCAACCAAAGTCGCGCTGGCTTCGATATTCCATCGGCCCTGCAACAGAGTTATCACACCTTGGGTCAGACATTTTTCATTTATTTGTTGTATTCTGCCTGAAGAGAGATTTTAGAGATAAAATATAGTTCATCCTACTGAAGGCAGATACTACACTTTGATCTCAGCCCGATGGTCAGGAAGCGAAGAAAATCGCGTAGTACTGTCTGCTCGGTTAATAAATGCCAAATATTTCTTTATAAAGAAACGGCTAAAATTACCATTATCGTTTGCATTTGTGTTCACACACTGCGTTTTTTGCTACTACACTTCTGAAAATGTTAAATTCCTACACCAGCTTGATTTTCATGTCCCCGATGTGCGACTCACACCGCTTGCTGTCCCTTTTGCTCACAACAAGGCATTCTGTCTTCTTGCATCTAATAATTAATTATTTCTGCTAATTTTCACCGACTGCAGCAGTGCATGTTTGTTTTGTCTAATTAACATGTAGTTAAAAATGTAAAATGAAAATCTGTCATATTATTTTGTCTATATTCATTTTAGTGGATATGCAAGGTGTGTAATGTATAACGATCCGAAATGAGAAATCGGAGAGCCGATTTCAAATTCTAGTCGGGTCCATTACATTCATTTACGCGCAAATAATGTTGGGAAAGGTATGGATTAACTAGCCGGACGGATTGGGTACTACAGCATTGGTTAGCAGTCAGTCTATCGCAAAGATTAATGGCAGCCTACTGAGGGAATTCCTCTGCCTAGTTAGTAATGAACTGAAAGATACATGATCAGCCAAGCGTGTAAAATAAAAATAGAACGATGGGGATTCGCCAGAGGCTAAATAGCACCGCTGGCAAGTCAAAATAGTGTGAAAGAGGACAAAATGAAAACAAAGTGCGCATTTCCAAAAGAGGAACATTACGAAATTAATGTCATTTTGTGTTCAACACATAAAGTGGCAAAACCGTTAATAGCACTTCTTCTTCTTATTCTTATTCTTCTTCTTCTTCTTCTTCTTCTTCTTCTTCTTCTCTCAGCCCCCTTCATGTCTTTTCTCTATCGCTATCCCTTTCTTTATTATTTCTTTCTTTCTTTATCCTGTTCTTTCTTTCTTTTCTCCTCTCATCCCAGTTTTTCTCTCTTCCTTCGGTTTTTCGTGTCAAAATTATTTTTGTTGTACTTTGACACGTCCTTTCAAGACATAGGCGATCATATCTCTCCACATCTTTCTTCTTTTTCTTTGTCAGGTTCCTTCAAGACATAGGCGATCATAGCTCTCTACATCTTTCTTTTTTTCTTTGTTACGTCACTTCAGACACAGGCGATCATGACTCTCCACAACATTCTATTGCATGTGGCTTAAGAAGTTTTACTCTGTTTACCAAGGCTCCTGCTTCCGATCATTGATTAAGTTTTCAAAGCCCTCATTATGTGTCCAAGGAATTTCAGTTATTTTTTCCTGATTTTGATTATAAGTGTTCTTTCTGTTACCATTTTTTTTAAAGAATTTCTTGTTGCTCACTCTTTCCGCCCATGGAATTTTCAGTATCCTTATGGAGAAGCACATTTCTGCTATTAAAAACTGCCAAGTGTCGAGTTTGATCATTGCTTATTAAATTAAGGTAAAAATACTGTTATAATTATTTTCTTCCTTTTTATTCAAATTATCAGGCGGCGTGTGATACATTCTGCTTGCAAGATGATGTCAATATCCAAGAAGCAACAGGAGCCCTACACGGCAACGATCAGTCTTGGTCACTGGGAAAATTCCGATTAACACCGCAAGATGGCGTCAAAGAAATGGAGATTTCTGCTGGTAAGATAATTGTTGCCAATTTTCTCTGTTTGAAATTCATTATATAGGGGTCATCGACTTACGACCAAGTCCCGTTACTACGATGCGTCATAACGCGATTTCCTGTGTAAGTCGAAACGTACCCTCGATTTTCTGTGAAATAGCACACACGTCACTCACTTATGCTGGCTCAATAGTAAAAATGATAATCTAGGACATAACAACACATTTCTATATGTTAACATAGGATTAAAAAAACATGGAGGACATAAATATAGTATATATAATGAAATGAAAGTAATACACATAATGAAATTAATTTTTTTTAGGCTGCTTGCCTATATATTACCAGTGATGATGAAGCGTAAGATCTTGCCAAAAATCAGCCAATCTTCGTGGCCATTTTTCTCTTTCAGAAAGTTTAATAATGTCTAATTTCACTTCCATGGTGATTGAATTTATTTTCTTCGGAGTTCTGCTCTCGGATGAGGTTACACTACGCTATTGAAGGACAATACGCTTCCATAAAAACAACAGAAACGAAAGAGGGTGAATGCACAACAATCCATCATGGCGTACAACCAGGCTCAGACCCATGCCGCCTTTCTTACTTACTCGCCGCGTATTCTGCCGCCGCTTTTTCTGTTATATGTACGAGACAAACGGCATAAATCGAAACAAAATTAATGGAGATTGCGTCGTAAGTACGAATCGTCGTAGGTCGGAGCTGTCGTGTTCCGGGGTCTTACTCTAATTTACAAATAGAATAGAACCGACTCTTTTAGGGGAACAATAGGAATTTACTTTTGCTTAAATATAAAAGGAAAATTTTCATCGTTATTTGACGTGATCTTTTTTTTTTTTTTAAACATATCACCCCAAGCAAAGCGATAAAGCCACTGAGATAGAAAGGGTTACTGAGAATGATAGATAAATGAGAAGATGTTATTTACGAGAAAGATCAATAGAAGAACAGATTCCAAGGACACGGAAGATGACGATTGACACTGCAATTAAATTTTCGTAGTTGATAGGAAAGCAAAGAACTCGAAGAGAGTTCTACAAGTCAGAAGTGAACAAACAGAAGAGATTCAAAAATATTAGAATAGAACTTACAGTTTAATCAAGCAATTGGAACAATAAAACAATGATATCTATTTGCCAATCTAGTATATATTTAAATTCATGAAGTCTATGTACCAAAAAAAATGTGTCCTAAAAATATTTATAGAAAATCCAGAGTACGGCGTGGGGAAAGTGATTGAAACCGGGATAGGCCAATACCGATAATATTGCAGATTAAATTTGCCTGCATACAAATAGAATTTACAATTAAATAATTTTAAATACCATAATTATTTCCAAACAGCATTATTTTTCATTCTATGATCTTCATCAGAAAAGAAGTGGCGATAATTTATCCGTCACGTACTGTTTAAGTGTGGCTTTTTATGTTTGTATGTAATATTTCATTACCCCGTCTAATCACTGAGACGTAATATGACACAAAGTCGGGTTTAAAAAAAAAAAAATTGCCCAGCTCCCGCAACTGTCGGTTGCGCTGGTATCGGTATGACTACTGATCTCCACTCAGATGTCTGCCAAATTTGGTTGCATTTAAGAAAATCGAACCTACCCGTTATCCAAGAGTTAGCATTTTCTCATTCCACTGTCTTTGCTAGAGAATAAATTTTATCAGTTAATTTCTTATATATAATTTCTTATGTTTTATTTCCCAATAAAAACAAAAAGAACAACAACCAACACAACAATAACAACTACTACTACAACAACAGCAACAACAATAATAATAATAATAATAATAATAATAATAATAATAATAATAATAATAATAATAATAATAATCATTATATAAAAATAATAATAAAATACAGCATACACAAATGAAGAGGAAAAGTAAGAAAATAATACTACAGGCGTGGGAGCCTGATGTTAAATTCCAAATTGAATTCACAAAACAGAATATTAGCCATAAACACTTTGGCTGTCTCTGTTCTGCAATACAGTTTCAACATCCTTAAGTGGATCCTAGCTAACATTAAGCGAATGTAGGTCAAAGCGAGAAAGCTTCTCACTTGCCATCGCATGCATTTTTCTAAGGCCGATGTAAATCTTATGTATGGGTCCAAATCCGAAGAAGGCAGAGGATTAATTCAACTTGAACTTTCTTACAAACCTACAACAATTGATCTTCTTCAAAGATACCCCATCAGTTGTTAAGTAGTGCAGGATTTAAAGCCTAACCGAGGGTTTAATTCTTGCTGCACATGACCAATGCTTGCTAACTAGAAATTTGTAAGCAAACATACTGAAAAATTGTGCTAACCCCAAATGAATATTCTGTAATTAATATCCAGAAACAATTAACTATCTTGTATCAAGTTCCACGGTATTATAATCCATTGAATATAAAAACTCAACATGACAAAGTGGGCCAATATCTGCAGTAGAAAATCTGCAATTTTTACGATAATGGAACTGCAAGAATTTGGTATGAACTCCAACCAGACCCAGTTACAGACATAAGTCCTGTAACAATTTCAACAAACAGAACAATCAAAACTAATCGGCCAGACATCGTGATCAGAGAGCACAAAAACAGAATGTGCTTTCTTATTTACATGACTCTCCATGTGGACTGTAATGTATCTTTGAGGATATTCAAAAATCTATTTAAATACACGGATCTTGATGTGGAAAACTAAAAAATGTTGTACATGAGGACATCAATAATATCAGTTGTGGTTGGAGACTCGGATTGTTTGGAAATGGTTCCGATAGACTCGTTGAAGGGATACCTAGTAGTCGATGCCTTAAAGAAATACAAACAAAAAACGTACTCACTGATACAACTCACACATTATAAACAGCTTTAGCTATGTAAAATATGTGTGATCTTAGGGTTTTTTTTTACAAATATGATCAGTGGAAAATGTCATAAAGTCATTTCTGTTCTAAAGTCTTTGTGTGGAATCCAGAAGTAAATGTGTATACAACAGAATTCAAAGGAAATAATAATAATAATAATAATAATAATAATAATAATAATAATAATAATAATAATAATAATTGTGGTGTCCTAGCTCTTAAGACTTTGTGACAACACAAGTCCGAATAAATCACTGTCATATAATAATTACTCATGTGAGAAACTGACGCAGAATGTTTTACTTGTTTCCTTCCAGTGACACTCTAGATATCGTTACGTACTCTTGAGATATTATTTCAAAAGTGCTTCAAGACACCTAGCATTAGCATTACGCTTATTTTGTTCGGGTCATCATACGTAAACATTGTCAGCTCTTAATATAGCGAACGCAACTCCCAGGAAATCAATGGCTTCCAGCAACACACGTTAAAGCTAAATTTTCGCTGTCCGGCCTCCGGCGAAATACAACTCACAGTACGATCAAACTCAGACATGGGTAGGGTCTTTTCAAAACCGTAATATGAGATATTTTCTTTCTCAATAAAAACAACAACAAATACAACAACAACAACAACAACAACAACAACAATAATAATAATAATAATAATAATAATAATAATAATAATGAGAAGAAGAAAAAGAAGAATTGGTTCGTTCCCACGTTTTATCCACCCTTTGCATTTAAAGTCCGAAAATATTTTTAGATTGCAAGAGTTTTTTCTGGAGATAATAATAATTTACTAGTACAAGTCTTACTAATTAACCGATAGCTGGGAGGAGAAGAGGTGGATTCATGCCTTTCCCGTGAATATAACGATCTCAACGGAAATTGAAAATCGGCTCTCCGATTAACAATTCAGAGCCATTAACTATTACACCACCTGCACATCCAAGCTCATAACACGTGGTATTCCTAAGCAGTCACCCATCTATGTAATGTTCAAGCTCGACGTTGCTCAACTTCGGTGATGTGGCCGTGAGCTCAAGAAGGAGGAGGAGAAGAAGAACAGAAAAAAAAGATATTTGCTATTTGTCCATTGACACGAGAATTGAAAGCAAAGAAAAAAAGAAGATCGATATCGACAATGATTTAAATTGTTGAATTAAAATGTTGAATGAAAACAAAACTGCTCTCTTTTAATTGCCCCCGAGAACCCGTTTTGCCTTCCATCAGCATGGCTGATGCTAACCTCCAGTAGAGTGGCTCATTGCACCTTCGGACTAACGATTTCGGCTGACATGAAGTAGAAAGAGTATAGTGAATCAATTTTCTAGTCTTCAGCTAAGAAATTTGGTTCACTGTGTCGAGCTAGACAATTTTTCTCGACAGAATCTATCTTAAATATTTATAAGTCCTAAATTCGTCCATGCTTCGAATATTGCTGCTACATCTGGTTCAGTGCTTTTGCTATATATTTAGAGATTCCAAAGAAGAATGTATAATATTATTAGACCTGACCTGGCATCTCGGATTCAGTCCTTTTCCCATCAATAATTACAATGTTTCAAAATATACACATTTTGAAATTTTGCTATGGACGAGGTAAGAAAATAATTATACTACCAATGATCATTGGAACATTAGGCTGTTAAAAAAAAAAAAATCTTAAAAACATTGGGATTTGATTTGGAAATGGGACCATCATAAAATAAAATGCTTTGAAAAGTATTGGATGCAGCCTGCCGGTGAAAAGAACAAATTGCCCTGAAAAATAATTCTTGCCAGTAACCAAAATCATATGCTTTGCGAAATAATAATAATAATAATAATGATAATAATAATAATAATAATAATAATAATAATAATAATAATAATAAAATTATTTACAACTGGTGACCTAAAATAAATTTTACTGGAAATCAACATCATATTTTGTTCGAAAGCGAAATAATAATAATAATAATAATAATAATAATAATAATAATAATAATAATAATAATAATAATAATAATAATAAATAAACAAAATGAATGACGAAAAGTGACCTAAAATAAACTACTTCCTAACAACCAACATCTTATGTTGTTCGAAAGCGAAATAATAATAATAATAATAATAATAATAATAATAATAATATCTGTGTTGCATAGGCAGAAAGCGCTCTATAGTCTATTTCTAGGGATGGTAGCTCGGAAAAAAACACTGGTTGGTGACGGATATGAGGATTGAATGCAATGTCAAATACCAATTAACCAATGGACAAAGTCCGACAATTATTTAAAGACATTTTTATGTTTAAATAATTGTCGGACTTTGTCCATTTCATAATGTGTGACGTCATTTGTTTACATTTGATACGCTGTGAGCAGTTATGAATGTACGTGAGAGAATCATGGAAAATTGAAGTTTATAAGCAGTAATTCGATCCTTTGTGGCCGAGTGGTAAGGCACGTCAGGCTATATGACGGTTCCGTATAGGATACAGGTTCGAATCATGTCGAAGGACGAATATTTTCTATGAAAAATTTCTCGGACATTCAGGCTTGTAAATGTTATTTAATACTGTTTATTATAAAAAGAGCATTTACTTAAATATCTGTATCTATAAAAAGAATGTTAAACATAAAAATGTCTTTAAATAATTGTCGGCGTCCATTTCATAATATATATATATATATTCATATATATACTAACATATATGGCTTTTCATTCTTTTGAAACCTGTACAATTGGCTATTTTAACGATTTAAAGAGTGAATGTTACCCCAGACACAACACTAAATAAACTTTGTAATATTCTCCATTAATTCCAATTCTATATTTCAGCTCTCTCTGGCTTGCACGGCAAGAATATAATGAACGCAACTGTTATAGAAAGGCACAATCTCCAATCACCAATATCGGAGTAAGTATATTAAACTAAAATCCGAATGATTATGTTACAATTGCCCTAAACTAATCACACTGATTCTGTCCCATCAATACTGGTACAATTAGGATATGATAGGTGCTTGCAGATGTAACAATCATTATGGGATAAAGGCAACTGTTTATTTCCATCGTTCCATAATATTTGGCTCATTGAGAGGCAGGAATTTGAGCGCAACTGTAACAATTATTATGGGAAAGAATCACTTAATCTTTCGCATTTACTACCGCGTCACATAATGCTTGATTCATTCAGAGTATGAAATGTATGTGGAAATGTAACAATTATTATGGACCGAAGGAATTAGTCTTCCGCATTTACTACACACGTCCCATGGTGTTTGCTACATTTAGCGTATGAAATATGTGTGGAAATGTAATAATTATTATGGTGCAGAAGCAGCTAGTCTTTCGCATATAAGACCACCACCTCATAATAGTTGCTACGTTTAGAATAGGAAATATGTGTGGAAATGTAGCAACTATTATGGGATAGAGGTAGTTCTTCTCTCGCATAAGATAACGATTGACATTGCATTTCCATTTTTGAAGATCAAAGTTGGTTAGAAAACAAGAGTCCTGAAGTAAGTTCCATAAGCGAAAAGTTCAAGAGAAGAAACTATTAGCATTGGAATTACGGTTACATCTAGCCACTTAAACCGTAAAATCAGTAGTCCTAGCTGCCAATCTAGTACTGCGCTTAATTTCATAAAGTGGAGGTATAAAAGAGGGAAGCTCCTAAGACCAAGTGCCATGAATATCTTTATAGAAAAGGCACGCGGATGCTACGTTACGATGGTGGGAGAGTAACTGGAGCCGAGATGCCAAGTCAGGACCGATAACATTGTAGATTCTTTGGATTTTACCAAGAATCTCTAAATACATAGTCGAAGCAGTAGTCGTCATCGTATAATATATTTAAAATATAGATTCATGAATTTAAAAAAATTCAGATTTGATTTAACTTCCTGCTTTTTATATTGCCTCACCCTATTTGCATATATTTTATTTGATATTTAAAGCTTGCTAAAAATCAATCAACTAAAGATGTTGGGGTTTCATACGAATCTATCCTAAAAATCTTGCCGGCATTAAATAACCCATTGAGGTGTTGACGTGCCGTAAAACAAAATGAACCAAATCAAAGAATACATATCTAGGAAAGTCGTTTAGATATCTTAAAATCAGTAAAACAAATGTTTTACTGATTTTAAGAAATTATAACGAAGAAATGAGAAAAAAGTGTCCACAGACACAACGTCGCAAGCCTTTATCGCTCTTTCCTGGTAAATTTTCAAATGGGCCCCAATCTTTAGTTCCACCATTTCTTATCTTTAGAGTTAGGAAACGCAATGCTACTTCTGCAAAGTCGAGGCTGCCTCATTTACCCCATTTTCCAAAAGTAATGCGAGTGTTCTACACAGACAGCATTTTACTAAAAACTGATTCTGTGTGGAAGAGTTTCTCACAAGTCTATCCCCCATTTTTTATCTATCCTTCTTATCCACTGCTGCCACCGCTTTCATTCATATGACATAACTAATTCATCATTAAAATTTTAACAGTAAGCCTCTAACTTGAGTGGCTCTAGAGCCTTGTACCGTGTGAATATTTCTATAAACGGTCAGTATTAATGCTACTGAGTCGTATTAATGACACCGATATTGTTTGGACAGCTGCTAAGAAGGTAATAAATATATAAAATTATATATGAAAAAGTATAGTTTTAAAGTATGCTATATTTATGGGTTAAACTACCCAATATCAGTGATAGAGTGATAACGTGTGTATAAATATAATAATCGATATTTGCTTCTTGCTTATACACAATAATCTGGTCATATATATATATATATATATATATATATATATATATATATATATATATATATATATATATATATATATATATATATATATATATATATACACAGTGGGGGAAAATAAATATTCGTACACGTGAAAAATTGTATTTTTACAAATGTAAAAGCCTTAAATAAAACAAATCTCGGCTCATTTTATGTATAAAGACACATGCTATTAAAAAATAAAAATAACCTTAATTAATTCTTATTCTAAGAGAAATTAATGCATTTTTTTAATTCTAACTGGTGAAAAAAGTATTCGTACAAATCAATTATTAGAATAAAATAATCAATTAATTATGAAAAAAGTATATTCTAGAATGTTCCAGTAATGTTATCAGTAATTTAGTTAACGCTATTAGCCATTATCAGAGCATTCTGCAATTTCTAGTCTTACGAGAAGGTTCTAATAATGCCTAAAGGTAAAGAATTGACTATTTCACAAAAACAACACATTTTGTCTCTTTGGAAAGATGGGAACAGTTACAGAACGATTTCTAACAACTTGAATATTCCTTTTACTACAATTGTTTCGTTCATTGCAAGGTTTAAAACTCATAACAGCGTCGAAACCAAAGACGAACAGGTGATCCGAGGAAGATTTCTCTAAGATCAGCAAGGATATTAGGACGTCAGATCCAACAAAATCCACAGGTTACCCGAGAAGAGCTGCATGGACATCTGTGTGCATTAGGGATTAAAGTAACCAAGCGTACAATAAGTAATGAACTACACAGAAACAGTCTGAAATCACGCATCCCAAGGAAGACTCCACTATTCTTGAAATGACAAAGAGATACTAGGCTAAAATTTGTTAGAAAGCATAAGGATAAAGAATATTCGTTTTGGGAAAAAGTACTATGGACAGATGAAACTAAAATAGAGTTGTTTAGTCATAATTATTGAAATCATGTGTGGAGGAAGGATGGTGAAGCCTACTTACTAAAAAAAAAACGTTGCCAACTGTAAAGTTTGGTGGTGGCAGTATCATGATCTGGGGCTGTTTTTCTGCAAAAGGTGTTGGCAGAATATCAATAATAGATGGCAAGATGAATGCCGAAAGATACCAGAAAATGCTGCAAGACAATTTAATGCATTCTGTTGAGAGACTTCGGCTACCTCCTGATTGGGTTTTCCAACTGGATAATGATCCTAAGTATACCGCTAGATCTACAAGGAAATGGTTAGCTGAAAGTAACGTTGATGTCTTGCAATGGCCAAGTCAGTCCACAGACTTGAACCCAATCGAGAATTTATGGCGATATTTGAAAATTCAAATTGGGAAAAGAGCACCAACAAATATCAAGAATTCGAAGACAATATTCCTAGAAAATGGGACAAAATACCACTCAATGTGTGCAAATCATTAGCTGAGACGTACAGGAATAGACTAGTAGCTGTTGAACTCAATAAAGGATATTCCACAAAGTATAAAATTAAGTTAATATGCTTTTTTCGTTTTGTACGAATACTTTTTTCATCAGTTAAAATGAAAAATATGCATTAATTTCTGTTAGAATAAGAATTAATTAAATTATTACTATTTTTTAAATAAGATGTATCTTTACACATAAAATATATCAAAATTTGTTTTAGATAAGACATTTGCATTTATAAAAATACAATTTTTTATGTGTACGAATATTTATTTCCCCCCACTATATATATATAGCAAATATATATATATATATAGCAAATATATATATATATATATATAGAGAGAGAGAGAGATAGCAAATATATATATATATATATACTATATATATATATATACCATATATATATATATATACCATATATATATATATACCATATATATATATACCATATATATATATACCATATATATATATATATATATATATATATATATATATATATATATATACCATATATATATACCATATATATATATATATATATATATACCATATATATATATAGCAAATATATATACATTTGTCATATATATATATATATAAAAATATATATATTTGTTATATATATAACAAATATGTATATTTTATATATATATATATATATATACAACAAATATAAATATTTGTTATATATATCTATATATATATATATATATATATATATATATATATATATATATATATATGTTATATAAATATAAAAGTAAAGATTAAAGTCAACACTCAGCGGCGACAGGCTGTTTCATGCTAGACATAATCTGGGTGTTCACTTCAATGTTCACTTTTCTATTTATATTTATATACGCTCTATCTCTTATATTGAACACTTTATCCCGTAAATATAACACACCTTAAAACTATATTTCTTCATATATTTGTTATATATATATATATATATATATATATATATATATATATATTGACACTGAAACATTTAACATACCGCGTCACTTAACATTTATATGTTTTTCTAACTGCTTTCTTTTTAAATCATTATTGTTTTTTACTAATGTGTTAATATTGTTTCCAGACGACAGACAATTCTTCTCAAATTAGACACAAGGGGATCCTCAGGTTTTACTTACGCTCCCGGAGACCATGTTGGAATTTATCCCGCCAACCGACCCGATCAAGTTGAAACAGTTTTATCACGGTTACACAATGCGCCACCAGCAGACCAGGTTGTTAAGCTTGAAGTTCTTCAAGAACGATCACCACCACTTGGTAAGCGCGAATATTTAAACACTGAATTATAGTGGGTAATTGAATTACATTTTTTTTTTTCACATTTTGTCGTTTGATTATCCACTATTAGTCTAATACAAAAAAAAAATTATATTATATATTCCATATTGAATTGTAACACGTATAAAATTTTCATTTTTTTTCTGTTTGCATCGCACTTATACGAATTGCTTGTTTTTGTGCTATTGTGCACGAAAGAAAGAAAAAAAAAAGATGCTATATCTTTTTTGAGGGGTACAGTTTAAATTTAACTGCGTATTATGTTAATTATAACTTAAAATTTCATTATAAAATTTATATATCCACAAGCACGCTTTAAGGCCGTTCAGCACGCAAACACTCCAAGTTAGTATTGGCCGCAAATAATATCTTCCGCATTTCAAAATTTCTTTTACGAAAGATTTCCTCGCTATCCGAAATGGCGTAAAACGAAGAAGCCATTGTTTTTGTGGGCAAATTTTTTTTTTGATCGATCCCGGATCCATAAGCAACTTTAATGTCTGACTGCTTCGATCTTCATGGTCAATGTTTATTGACTCATTTTGAAGGCTGTGTACATTAATGTTTAACCTCGTACAACTCTTTCGAAGCACCCCGAGGAGCTGCATTCGCTGGTTCCCAGACTTCATGAATTCAAGCGCCCTACGAGGCTGGCATCCCCCTCTCACCCTTTCACTGTCGAAACTACTAAATGTAGCCGTCTCTTCTACTCCAATAGCTTCATATCTCGCACCTCTCGCCTTTGGAACTCCCTTCCCTATTCCAGTTTCCCTGAGACCTATAATCTCCAGCTATTCAAGTGTAATGTCAATCGACATCTCCAGTTGCCTTGATCTATCCACTATCCTTCTCCTCATCCTTTCCTCTGTCGCTCCTATCTGATCTTGCTCCAAATCTTCTGTAACACCTTGCGTCCTAGTGACTTCCCGCCTTGCTTGGGGTGAAAAAAAACAACAAAAAAAACAAAAAAAAAAAACAAACACATAATATCCCGTAAATCTGTGCTAACACTATGCGCTTTTACCAAATTAAATTCATACATTTCTGCAATCATTGCAGCCCTGGAAATCTGAAAGAATAATTCAGTTAAAGCTTGTTTTTTCAGTCTGAGAACGCGCAAATGTGTTTCTATATATAAATAAATATATATTGATTATTCGGTTTACGTCCTTTCGGTTTACTAAAGGCTAAATAGAAGAAACTTCTACTTTCGGATAGTGGGAGAAAGTCTGTATTTTTTCCATTTTTATTAATGCTAAGTATTAATTACTAATTCACATATATTAAATGTAAATAGTCCAGTGAATTAAAGCATTGGTTCATGAAATTGATGGCATAGTTATTGTGAGTTCAATCCCCGGACTGGGAAGAACAGACTTAGACTCAATAGAAACATGACTAGCTATTAATAATCAGTACTAAATAAGAACAAGACAAGATATCCCTAAATAAAGTCAGCTGAATGAAATCAATCTACCTTTGTAGATTAAATAAAGGGATCATTTTGTAATGCCCTGAAGGCTACCCGGATCAAGAGACCCCTGAAGAAGGACGGAGGCCACAATAACCGAAACGTCGTGATAACAACAACAAAGATGAGGACGTTAGTACAAAAATAAATAATGCTAATTTTGAACTGAACACTTTGTTTAATCTACGGGGGTAATGGATTAAAGTGTTGGTTTGTAATTTTAGTGATATAGTAATTGTGTGTTCAATCCCTATGTCAGGTAGTGCAGATTTAGACTCAGTGGAAACAAGGTGAACAATAACTGAGCAGTAATCAATATGAAAAGATGAGATCCGGATACATAGGCAGTTGAACGAGAACAAATTATCTCCGTAGATTAAATAACGAGTCCAGTTTGAAAATCTTTGGTGGATACCAGGCTCGACAAGCATCTGATGAAGATTGGAGGGCACAATGGTTGAAACACTGTGAAAATAGCAACAAAGATTAGAAGAATAGTGCAAATAATGCAAAAAGTGTAAGTGCTTTCTCTCTCTCTCTCTACAAACACACACACACATATATATATATATGAATATATATATATATATATATATATATATATATATATATATATTTATATATATATATATATATATATTTATATATATATATATATATATATATATATATATATATATATAGAGAGAGAGAGAGAGAGAGATAAATAGATATAGATATGTGGAAAATGAGCTAAATAAAGAGATATGAGCAACCATATATACAGTGTAACCCGGATATAAGAGACCCGGATATAAGAGAAACCCGGATATAAGAGGGATTTTCTCTCGTCCCAAATTAGAGCCATACTTACCTAAACAAAATAAACCAAAACCGGATATAAGAGAAACCCGGATATAAGAGACTTCTCCTGTCCCGACAACTCTCTTATATCCGGGTTACACTGTACATGCGATTACGTATACATATAGCTGGTGCAGACAAAACAGTGCTCAATGTAATTAAACAGAGCTATATAGTATGTAATTCTCAGTAACTGATGAATGGGAAAGGTATGAAACTCTGAGTTGTACTGCAAACGTTTCATTGAATAATGTAGACATATTTCTTATTTTACTTATTTTTATACCGATCCTTTCCATTTGTCTAATTAAATCGGTTTCTTGGCGTGAAAATGAAATTCATCAAGAGAAGCGCTTTAGTTTTCGTTAACCCAAATTATAAAGACATTATTTAACTGCGCTAGTTGAGTAATGAAATATGTAAATTTAAATTCATTTTTTCATCCGTGGAAGTGAGGTCTGATGATCCAGAGAAAAAGAAAATCTCTGGTGAAATAAATTATAACAATGGAACCTTAAAGTGGTTTGTTTTTCTTTAAATTTATATATATATATATATATATATATATATATATATATATATATATATATATATATATATATTGTCATCCATAAACAGGCAAGCCATTTCGCTGCATCATAGATCATCAGTATGGCTAGACGTTAGGTTGCCTCTAGCTAGGATCGAAACCCGTCTGAATTTACATTCAGTCGGAGAATCTGCTCCTAAGCCGTTGGCGCACGGCAGGGATGAAGGTGAATTTAAGCGTATTTATTTTTAGATAAACACACCAGTGACTGAGAGAACTAGATTCGTTTTATAGAAGAGTATTGCATTAGTAGCAGTAGTAATCACTGTTTACAAACTCACCCTTTCTCCCCTGAGAGCTTAACCGAAATAATTTTTCAGGAGCATATATATATATATATATATATATATATATATATATATATATATATATATTATCAAAATAGTTTCTTTAATGCTGCAATGATTTAAATAAATGAATCCAGTGGCACCAAGACTCAGAAATATACGATATAAGGAAGAATTTATCATCCCAACTCTATTGTTTCGTTCTGTCAACAAAGCTTCCATCTCTTTTCCCTGTAAATGATCTTTTTTTCTGGAGATAGATAGAGTAGGCCACGTGTTTGGGGCCTCCCTCTGGATTTAATAATTAGTAAATTTCATGCCTTCTTTGTACTAAATATGAACAAGACCAGTTCGCCCGAGATATGGACAACGGAGCCTAAGCAATTTACCTGTAGTGATATGTAAATGACTGCCTAATTAGCATAGATAAGGCATAGACTATATAAATATCCACGAATTAAGACTAGAGGGGTAGTCTGTATGCGAGTGACGTTTGCAAGCTTGGCTCGTTTGATCAATTACGACTGAGTAGTGAGATCGATCCTCACTAGATGCTCCATATTTTCGGCCTTGTGCCACATCTAAGCTACACTTTAGAAAATCTAGACATCGAATATAAGCCAACCCCATTTCATCATCGATTTTTTTCTGTCACATTTTCTACGGGTATATACGGTACCTTATCTTCCCTCTGTCAACCGAATGTGTGGGTGGTGTTAGGAATAATGGCCCGGAATGAGAAATGGGATAGTTGTATGATCATAGAAGTTAAGCAACGTCGGACCTGGATGCGTGACCGCTTGGGAATACCAGGTGCTGTAAACATGGATGTGGTGTAATGGATAACGGATCGGAATTGGAAATCAGAGAACCGAGTTCTAATTCCAGTCGGGTCCGTTATATTCACTAATGCCCAAATAACTTTGGGAAACATTATGACCCCCCCCACCACCATCTATTCTACCTCCAGTTACATATTTAAATACTGACAAGACTGGAAACAAGGTTGGAGAGAAGCAGTGTGTGTATAGGGGAGGAGTGACTAGTCATCTTCAGGAGTCTGAGTAAATGAAGACCAGAACAACGATTACAAAGAGGGAGGACAAAGAGGGAGTAGGAGATAGAGCAACACAGGACGCTGTAGAGAGCCATAATCATGTACACTGTGCAATAACATTGTAAACAAAGGAAGTTCAAATGAAAATCTGTATCTTTAACGCGGTTTAACTGGAAGCCACACACGTGCTTGCTTAACGTATCTACTTGTGTATAAGTCGATCCGAATATAAGCCATCCAACTTTATTTTATGTCTGAGAAGTGGAAATAAGTCTAAAAATCGTGTATACGTCGAGGTAGCTAATGAGCATGTTTTGTAAAGCGAGGAACATTTTGATAACGTTTTAAATACCATGGGATCTTTCCTGTTAATTCATCCCAAAATAAAATGAATTTATATTTGCTAAAATTCACACCAAATCTCTCAGAGTGAAGCCCTTCCATTGCACTCCGGTTGGGTTGGCCTTTGCGATCGCCCCAAGTGTGGGCGAATATGTGCACTGTTTCTAAGTGTGGGGTCGACATTCTCGCTCACCCCGATAAACAAGCCAAAACCAGATTTTTTCTTTTTTAAAATTGTAAAAAATTCCTTTTAAGTATCTCGAATATCACACGCACTTACGAAATATAAATGTCTTTGATTTTTAGTGATTCTTTATTCTAGGGGTTGGAGTATTTGCGATGCAAGCTAAACAAATTTCGATTTAACATTTATAATTCCAAATATTTACCAAAAATTTAATGAAAAAAAAAAAAAACAAACTCAGATTTAGGGTGAATTAAATTTTGCCATGAGTAACTTTACCTTATTTGAGGTGACTTAACAGAAAAGATCCATATTTTGATATCTAAAATGATTTAAAGTATTTAGAAAACAGTTTTTTGTTTCAAAACTCCATTACACAATGATTTCTTTGCCACTTCATATGTTTCTCAAATTTTTGCTTACTTCCATTTAACAGACAATAATAATGCCAACTTTCAAATGTAACGGGATTTTATCTAAAATTCAAATTGAAAGAAACACAAGTCTCAAAAAACATTGTAATTATTATTACGAGTTTTACTCAGTGAAAATTTCACCATTTTCCAATTTTAAATTTCTGATTTACCTTAATTATTCCATTAATGAATGAATAAACCCATGGCGAGATCTATATCAATAAAATATCTGTAGAAATTCCCCTGTCACATCGTTAAATTAACATCTTTGACAAAATAATGCAATAAACATAAATATACCATAAAAATCGTAAATATGAATGCTGGTCGTTATATTAAGAAGTGGGTACAAATGAAAAGATTGGAAATTTACAACTTTTATCCACTTTACTGAAACTTAAAACACTTTTTAAGACTTTTTAAACGTTAAACACTTTTGTCGTCTCTTCTTTTCTACATTTTTCTCACCGAAACCAAATATATATCTTTTATCCTCTCACGCAATCTAAACTGAATAGTCCATTATTTATAAGGTATTGGCAGAACGAAACGGGCGTCCGAACTAATAAAAGGAGAGATAAGCACAATTATTATATGATACACGTTTATGAAACTTACGGAATAAATTGACAATGGCGGAGCATCTGTATAAATACAAATTGAGTGTAACATCTAATAAATTAAAATAAATTACGAATCTGGCCACTCAGCCGGTGAAATGAAATATATATATATATATATATATATATATATATATATATATATATATATATATATATATATATATATAGATAGATAGATATAGATAGAGATAGAGATAGAGATATAGATATAATGACTGTGACTATTAAAACCATTACGTAAATGCTTGTAAAATTTAAAACGGTGTTTCTTTGTGGAAAAATCAATGTAGACATTTTGACGCTATTTTTATGCAAATGTTGAAGTTTGTGAAAATCTGCAAAATATAAACATCGAATATGAAAAGATTTGAAATTTACAACTTTTTACAACTTTTTACAACTTACATTTTTCTCACCGAAACCAAATATATATCTTTTATCCTCTCACGCAATCTAAACTGAATAGTTCATTATTTATAAGGTATTGGCAGAACGAAACGGGCGTCCGAACTTTACTAAACTGAATAGTCCATTTCAACATTTTTTTCTGTCACATTTTCTACGAGTATATACGGTACCTTATCTTCCCTCTGTCAACCGAATGTGTGGGTGGTGTTATGGCTCGGAATGAGAAATGAGATAGTTGTATGATCACAGAAGTTAAGCAATGTCGGACCTGGAGGCGTGACCGCTTGGGAATACCAGTTGCTGTAAACATGGATTCAATGGATAATGAATCGGAATTGGAAATCGGAGATCCGAGTTCCAATTCCAGTCAGGTCCGTTATATTCACTAACACGCAAACAACCTTGGGAAAATTATGAACCCCCCATCTATTCTACCTCCAGCTATGGGTTAAATAGCATGACTTGTATATGAAAAAAAAATATTCTCGCAAAAAATATTCTTATAATCCCTAATATGTTTCACCTTTAAATACTCTACACAAGGTTGATAAACCGTAAAAAGCTAAAAATCCATCAGTTTTTGTTAACCGTAATGGTATGCCAGTGACTAATCACTTTGTTAAAAGATCTCGTAATGGGACAGAGTCCTGTGAGAAATCAATTTATGGCTTCAGAGTTTTAAGTCAGTTCACAGAGGCTACCCATTTCCGGCTCTATGGTCCAAGAGGTAGACAACGAATCGAATATAGTTGTTGAGTATATAGAATTCATAAACACAGGCACAGTGCTGATAATTACGATGACGTAAACTGAATTCAAAGAAAGCTTAAGAAGAACAAGCAATAATTTAAAGATAATCTCGCCTATTATCGCGCTAGACCCGCTTTCAATATGCAATTAAATTCAACCTTATTGCAATTAACGGTAGATTAAGTAGTAACAACAGTTCAATTTTCGTGATTGGAATGTGTCCTGTCAAAATATTGTCATGAGATCACTCTATACGAGGGCTAATCAAAAAGTACCAATATTGATGCTATAAAAATGAGGGTTTACAGAGGCATCGTTAACGTCCCTGCGCTGTAAGTAGAGCTATAATTCTCCTGATTTTAGATGGGTGAAGTTGCCCAGCACCCAGAGATTCCAACTCTACGGCCGCACCTTCTTCATCGCACTAAGGGGGTTGGGACGGTCTAATACCGATGCTAGCGTGACAGTGGTCGCAGGGTCATATAGAAAGAAAACTACAGCGTATATCAATTTGGCATTTGGTATCCTTCGAATTTGTCCTCTTCTGAAGTTACAGACTTCATCCAGCGTCATTTCCATTGACGGAAGCATTCCTGGAAATGATTTTTTGGGAGATAGCGAGCAACTGCCTCGTTGCATTCTCTTGGATTGCTTCGACTTCTTGAAATCATGTTCCTTGCAAGTTGGATTTGAATTTTGAAGATGAAAAATTTGCAAGTAGAGGAATCGTGGGAATATGGTAGTGTTTGGTCCCAAAACTGCTGCACGAACCATGGTTATCTGTGGTATCGTGAGAAAACCTCACTATACACACTTTTCTTCTAAATAGTGCTATGAACACCAGAAGTGAGCCTGTGCGCATGCGCGACAGAGTTCAAGGTCAATTTATGCCAAACGGCTTTACTCTGTGTACTTTAACTCTCTTATAGCAACTGTCCCGATACTTTTTGATCAGACATCATAAGTTGTTATTCTAAGGTTTTCACTGAAGTCATTCCTAACTACAGTAATTATTATCACACTTCGTATGTTTATCAGTATTATTTAATTAACAATTTAATCATGGCTTTGTCTAGCGCCAGGACCGTGGGAAAGGTAAACGCTGGTTAAATCATCGATTCTGTTTTGTGTCGGCAATTTCAACTCCTTCGTATTCTTAATGTTCTTAAGACATCGATTTAGCCGATCAATTTTTTACGCTTTATCAGGTGTATATAATCGATAAGCGAAGCGGAAAGAGCTTTTTAAATGGTCCTCATTAGAATGTCAGCTGTGTCTCTCTATTTTAACATCACTGCCAAAACCCACTACTTTGTGGAACAGACTCCGGAGTGGATGCTTCCCCCATTGCTACTATCTTCATCTCTTCAAGTTTAAGATGAATTGTTATATTACTTGCATACCCTCATAATCTGCACTCCTTACCCCCTCCTCTTACGTTCATACAGCAACAACCTCATTCAGTAACCATCTAACTTGAGTGGCTCTTGAGTGATCAAATATTTAAAAAAATAACTGCTATGCACCCAGTTTATTACAAAATATAGAGAGACTTTATTAAGAAAAGAAAACTAAACAAAATTTTTAAAAAAATTACCTCTGCTTTTACCGATTATGACCTGATGACGGTTGGAGATCAGACAGAAAGTTAACATCAAATTTTTTAATTATTCTAACAGTTTTAAGTTAAAATCTGTATTGTTATAAACTCCTCTAAAATTATATACAATATCTTTTAATCATCTGCTTTTAGGATATAAGCTGTAGTTCTTACAACTTCCTTTTTTTTAATATGTGTAAATTATGAATAGCTATGACTTTTCTTTTGTGTTTCGCGTTACGGCTTTTCAATTCAGATTTATCTTCTCAGACTTATTACTCAATCAAAGCTAGAGAACCCACTCCGCTTAACTACTTTACCCATGACTGGAGGCAAAGAGACAGTTTCATGCCTTTCCAGATGAGATTTATTTGAAGTGAAAGCAAAAGATTCGGCTGGAATTTGAGCTCGGCAACCGATTCTATTTTCCTTATCGATAAATGTTATACCACCTCACCTTTCATCACGAAGAGGGTTGTCATCTGTTTTTGGAAGCCCTCGTATATCAAATAACTAATAGAGAAGTCCTTAGACCTGCGTCAGAAATGTTTTAAGGTGGAATGCAACATGGGGTCTTCACGATGTAGGTACATCTAACTTTACGTAGACATTTTATCGCTGTTGTAGATTAATTGACTTTAATGAATAAAGTCAGGAGCATACAACTTGGAATACCACTGACAGAATTTAGTTTAAGGCTAACAGGCCTATACACAGTCTCGAACTTAAATCAGCCATATTTTATCAGCTAAATATCGATGGTTCTATTAACCATTACTTGATCGCATATAAAATTTCTCCTCTGAAAATGGTTTCAAAATATTCCAAGGACGTTAAAGTATCTAATTGCCTATCGTAGTGGTTCTGAAACCTTTTGGAGTTGCTAACACCTTGAGTAACAAAACACAACCGTAGGCAGTCAGACATATTTTATCAGCTAAATATCGATTGTTCTATTAACCATATATGATCACATACAAAAAAAATTCGCACAACCTTTTTTTCCCTATCTGAAGATGGCTTCAAAATATGTTCAAGGATGTTAAAGTATCTAATAGGCTACAACAGTGGTTCTCAAACTTTTTTTTGGGGGGGGAGGGGGACGCCACACCCTTACGTATCAAAATACAATTCTATGAGTATCTTCCCGTAATAATTGTTATATAAATGAGGTTTTTAGTGGAAAAACTTCAGTGGATACCCATATTTGAGTAGACGCTCCGTTTATTCATTAAACATTATTTATTTTCGCCTACTGGCCTGAATATTCGAGAAATCTTATTAAAGAAAAGTATGCGTTTTCCAACAGGATTCGAACCTACGTTGCTCTGGGCAGAAGTTATCCGTCGTTAGAACCTACGTGACTTAACTAACTCAGCGACGGAGCGGCCTCACCGTTCAGTCAAAGTCTGAAACGTGCCTTTTATCGATATCCTTCACGTATTAAATTCTTCAAAAATTTTTATATCTGTTCAGTTTTGTATCCGAACGTAAACAAAGTAATTTTCTAAGGTAATGGATTCGAATCAGTGTCGGATTCGTTATATTTATTTGCTCGTAAATACTTTTGGAAAACTATTAATCCAACTCTCCTCTCTCCAGCTATAGGTTAACTTGTAGGAATTTATTACTGCCGAAAAAAAGTCTTGCTATCTAAATATATTTTCAGGTTTAAATAATCAGCAATAGGTTGATAAGCCATATGAAAATAAATCAATCAAAAAATCACATTTCTGACAAATTCATTCATGCTGGGATTCAAACCCGGGTCCAATAGCCAGAAAGCAAACGACACTCAATAAATCAGTTATGTGACATGCGTGATACATCTTTCAGTGTGTACTATAAACACTGTGTCATCTGCATATCTCATGGGATTAAGGTTGTGGCCATCAATAATAATGAATCCTAGTCAGTCAGTTTTGTGCCATGCATGATACACGCTTAGACGCTCATGTATCTTTCAATCCATGAATGACCAGGCAGATGTTTTTCCCGCAGTAGTTTGCCATTTCTTTCTGCGGTAAACCAGTTGCCATGCAAGGCTATAGTACCCGGTCTGTTCTGCTATTTAGCCATAGGAGTGGGAGAAGAAGAGGATCCATGCCTTTCTCAAGAGTATCAGCACTTAAGTGAATATAATGGATTCGACCGGAATTCTAACTCGGCTCTGCGATTCCTCAATCCGGGCCAAGATCCATTACTCCAACGTAAAAATTTTCATTCAACGATGAATCTAGATATATGGTTTGCATAATATAATTTTCAGAATTATTAAACATTAAATATACAGCTTTATTCCTTAGTCTTTCGTTTGTAACATATACTTATTTAAAAAAAATCAATGTTTTTTTTTAAACGTATTAAAATGCTTAGAAGAGTTTTCTTAAATTTTTAATATCAGTTATGTTCTAACGTATTTTTTTTTCTAAAGAATACATTTCCTTTCACGTTTTTCCATCGCTTCCCTCGAACATGCACACAAACTGACGCCTTTTTCGACTTAAAGACTGTTTTTCGTGCGCATTTGCTCCTTGAAACATCTAATTGATTTTTGAAAGTGTTTCAGGCCAAGGAGCCGCTGACTTCGTCAGTCAATCTGCCATTCTAGAAGCTTCTCTGCTGGGGACCCCAACCATCAAGAGACGAGCGTGGCTTCTACGTCCACTTGCGAGAAGAAGAAATAGCAACACCTTGACAGTGGCTTGCAGAAACAACAATCAAATATTGCTTCGTCTTCAGTCTTCGTTCATCTGTCCAGAGCATTTCATCTTTGTTGCTTTCGGGTTGGACGGGGACACATGGATCGGTGCATCGTTTCTATTTTCTTTAATTTTGCATTATCTCCCTTGTGTTAATTACTTTCGTTTGTGTGTGTGTGTGTGTGTGTGTGAGAGAGAGAGAGAGAGAGAGAGTTTGCGTGTGTGTAACATAAATGTTTAATGTATTGCCATGAATTTTCCTGGAACTGATAGCGGAGTAATTTTCCGTTGGCCTTCTCCATGGTGACTTTATTGAGACACCACCTCTCACTAGTTGGCCATTGACACATCAAGAGTTCTTCCGCCTTTTGAAAGGCTTTGTCTTCAGTCCTATGGGGTATCTAATCATCGTTCTCACCCCTCACATAGCGGGAGAGTGGATGGGCTTAAGCCACATGATCGCAGAAGGATGGTAAGAATGCCATGGCCGAAACGTTTGACCAACTAGTATATTTTAAGGAAAATGAAAACAAAAACAGACACTTATTTAGAATAAAGAGGCTGTTGAAATTTCAGGGAAAGATGAAGGGAAAACTGGCTGAGGAAATTGCTTTAAATTTTTGTAAATAATTTACTGTATACAATTCCTTCATTCAAATAATCTAAATTCTAGACTGATCCTACCCGTCTTAGGAGTTTTCCAACCCCTACGGCTTATTAAATTTTGAAAAAAAATCAAACCCACATCCAGTTATTCGAAATCCAACTTTTTATTTAAGCCTCGAGAGTACACAAATGATTATGGTTTTATAGTGTTTTACTTTATGAAAGTTCAGTGTTTTACTTATAGCAAATTTTATAGTGTTTCATTTGTAGCATATTTTGTAGTGTTTTAATAGTAGGAAATTTTATAATCTTTTACTTGTAGCACATTTATAGTGTCTTAATTGTAGGAAATTTTATAGGATTTCTATTGTAGAACATTTTATAGTGCGTTACTTATACCAAATTTTATAGTGTTTGAATTGTAAGATATTTTTTAGTATTTTAATTTTAGCACATTTTACAGTTTTACAGTATTTTACTTGTAGCAAATTTACTCCAAAATTCTTCTTTCTTTTCGTTTAAAGAACGTGAAGGTCTCATTCGGAATGATAATCAACATTTTTTTTTTATTTAAGCCAGTGTCCTACACTATAATAAATTTTCTTTATGTATTCTGCAACTGAACTTTGTATCATTTTCATTATATACAATTTATATATCTCTAATCCGGCACTCAGTAGTCGTGCAACACTCATAGTCCGACAAATGTTCATTGTATTAGGTTGGTTAAAAAATAATGACGTAATAATGTCGTTTTTTGACGTTAAAAAATACGTCAAAAAACGACATTATTACGTCATTATTTTTGCACCAACCTAATACTACCATAAAAAATAAGCGAGTGTAAAATAGGCACTGCGACTAGAAATAATCTTTTTTTTATTTTCTATTCATATTACATGCTTTTTCATATTGATACTGAATAAGAAATGAGGTTTCCTAGAGATATACAAAACATTGTTTAGATGCGGCACAATGTCGAAAGTATGGAGCACCCAATAAGGATCGAACTCACTCTCAATCGTAATTTATCTAGTGAGACAAGCTTGTTAACCATTGTACCATATGGAAGCTACCTCGAACGATTTAGTAAGCCTAGCTTACATATACATTGTTGCCTTCCTGTACCTCTTCTGCCCACAGTGTTCCCTGTGAGTATTATGCTTTTCAAGTCTTCACTTCTCCATTATATGTTCAAGGAACTTCAGTTGATTCCGATTATAAATTATTCTTGTTGAGATTTTTCCGTGGGAAGATTGTTCATCATTTACTGCCATATAAAAGGATGCGTATCGCTAGCAATCCAGCCCTCTTCTCTTTGTTTCAAACAAAATGTTTCTGTCTCTCAGCACTTTTCTCAGCTTCTGGAATGCCTCTTTTGTTAAACCAATGCGTGTTCGGATCTCGGTGTCGGATTTTCCATCCCTTTCGACTTCCAATTTACATATACCTACAATATATACAAAGGCGGCACAGTGGAGTAATGGTCAGCAGCTCGGATTGAGGAATCAGAAATCCGAGTTCGAATTCCACTCGGATCCATTACATTCACTTACGTGCTAATAACCTTCTTCTTCTTTTACCCAGGTATGGGTAAATAGCAGGACAGACTGGCTTCTATAACCTTGGGTGGTAACCGATCTAGGAGAAGAAAAACTCTGAATTCAAAGCCAGTTAGAGAGGGTTAGGATCCATCAGGCTATCTTCTACTGTGGCTGCAGTACATATGATGTCCCTATAACCCTACGGGTTAAGGGATAAAAAAGAAAAGAAAAACGCAAAAAAAATATATTCATAGATGAAGATATTCACAAGATATCCCCCCTCAATATCTGATGTTATTTTCACGTCTTATTCAAAGAGTACCTAACAGACGAAACCTACCGTAGTCCATCGACTGATCATAAAATCCTTACGTAGGTGGGGCTTTCGTTTAGATGATGACATACCAAATTCTTTCAACAAAGAATAAAAGAATTAACTTTACAGCTGGCATTTATTATTGTTAATAATGATGATTATGTTTTTGGCAAGGAAATTCTTTGTTACATTTGAACGGCTTTTTTATTTCCTCGCCAAAAATATGACATCTTCTAACTATTATAATACACACGTACACAGAAAAGGCCAGTCACATGGTTACATTTATTAAGCTTAGCGTCGTCCTGTATTCAGACGTCCTGTATTCAAATGCATTATTTTCGGTTCTTAATTGGTTATCGAAATAAATACTGAGCAATCCAGTATGTTTCATTGATAGATCACTATGAAAAAAGAAGCGATTAATCCTGTAAACTTTACTAGTTAATACGTAGTAAAAAAAATATGTGTAATTACATGTTCCGCTTTTTACTGTTTTAAACAAAATAGTATACAGATTATGTTTGGTTTAAGTTCTGAAAGACATAAGATAGTTGAATGAATTGAACACATAATCCGCTCAAATATTAGGTTGGTGCAAAAATAATGTCGTTTTTTTGACATATTTTTTAACGTCAAAAAACGACATTATTTTTGCACCAACCTAATAATTCCCTCAGTAGGCCAAGCGTTGTTAACCATGATTTATCTTGGGATTGCTGGTGGAGTGGTTTCTCGTTGTGTTCTCCACGATGGTTTATATAGACACCAACTCTAGTTAGCTGGCTGTTGCAAACAAGTAGGAGGCTTATAACTTACATCAAAAAGAGGCAGTTGAAGTTCCTTGGACACATAATAAGGAAGTGGGGGGGCGTGTTGGACAATCTGATACTCACGGGTCGAATAGAGGGAAAGAGAGACAAGAGAAAACAACGCATGACATACCTAGCGGCTTTAAGCAAGTGGGTGACAGAACGGGGTCTGGGGAAGGTGGCAGAGGGAAGGAACTTGTTGAGAGCTGCAAGGGATAGAGGGATGTGGAGAGCCATGATCGACGACGCCCTGAAAGGACACGGCACATAGAAAGAAAAAGGCCAAGCGCTATATGTCAGTAGCATATGACATTCAGTGGAAAAAAGAACGTATGACAAATATGAACACCGATCCTCACTAAAAATGATGCAATTTATAACTCTCAGTGTATTCTGTTACATTTAGTGCTTGAAATCAACCTTAAAAATATTTGGCACTTCTTTTTTAATCATTTCACCTCAAGCAAGGCGATAAAGCCACTAAGACGCCAGGGATTACTAATAGTGTAAGAAATTGAGAAAGATTTATGGAGGAAAGAAGAAAATAAAAGAACAGGATCCAGGGAGACAAAAGTTAATGATTGACGTTGTATTTAAAATTTTGTATTTGACGGCAAAGCAAGAAGCTAGAAGAGAGTTCCACAAGCGGGAAGTGCGAGAGAAGAAACCGTTAGAATAGAAGTTGTGTTTATATTAAGCAATTTTAACTAAAAATTTGAGAACTAGTGGCCAGTCTAGTACTGCGCATAATTTCCCAAAAACAAGGTACCAAAGCGGAGAGCTCATCAGAACGACTGACATGAAAATGTTTATAGAAGGGACTCAGAGGGCAAAGTTACGGTAATGGAAAAGTCAGTGAAGCCAAGATGCCAAGTCAGGACCAATAATATTTCAGATTCTTCTTTGTATCTTCTCTCGCTTGAATGGCACTTTGTTTTTGTACTGTGTGAATAATGGTAATATCAGTCGGGTTTCGATCCGAGCTAGAGGCAACCGGATGTCTAGCCACACTGATGAGCTGTGAAACAGCGAAACAGTCTGTCTGTGGATGACGTTATATATATATATATATATATATATATATATATATATATATATATATATATATATATAGTTAGATAGATTGCATATATTTTGGCATCATGTTTTCGTTAAGACATGTCTCATTAAATAATAAGTTTCTTAATATCCTTATTAAAGGAAGAAAGAAAATTAAGATGTTTATGCATACTCATTTTATTCCGAGTACTTTCGACGTTAGTACAATGTCGTCATCAGTGTCTTTTTTTTTCTAAGACAAAATTATTGTGTACATCTTATATATATATATATATATATATATATATATATATATATATATATATATATATATATGAGAGAGAGAGAGAGAGAGAGAGAGAGACATTGGGATCAACAGTCAGTACTGACAATCTGTTTTATGCTTAGACGAAATCTTCCGATGAAAATTGCGTTTCAGCATGAAAAAAACTGTTGCCACTGGCTATTAGCCTCATTTGACACTTTCATATTTACATACCCTCTATCCCTAATAATAAACACTTTAACTCATAATATACCATAGCATAAAAGTATAATTGTATCATATATATATATATATATATATATATGAGGCTTCATTTTCTTGGAATTATTACCACTTATAGTTTATGCTGTATCTGCCAAATCTTTTCTTTGTCATTTAAACGTGAAGAATACGATATTGTGTCTATTCTAAAAGCATCGGGAAATCAGAGGTCGTCATTTGATATGGGGCACTGAAACGTTTTCAGCCCCATCAATATTACACAACCTAACAAAATGAATAATTCTTTAATAATATTATTCACTCAATACAAGGCTCAAGTGAATTTGCATGTTGCAAAGGCGCATAGAGTGAAGCAAATGTTGATCATCATGAGAATGTACTGTTAAGAGAATCTCTTTTTTACGAATGAAACGAATCCGAGTTCTGGGTCGTTTTGATCAATACTACAAAGAACTATTTGATGTGGTCGGATGGCCTGATAAAATGGCTATCTTCATATAGGGCTTTCGTTGGGTGGCACCAGAGCTTAAGCGAGTTGGCTGGCCGGAAGTCAGTTTGTGTGGAAACTGGTTCGGAACTGTTTGTTGACTTCGAGGGACATTTAACTATACCACAAAAACTCAGGAACTCCCGACCGAAGTTTCTTTGAATTCATTTTAACTTCTAGCCGGTAAGCCTTTTTGTTTTTGTTTTTTGTCCTTTCAGCCCCTTCATCCAAGCATTCAAATTAAAGATTTCTCTTGTTTATTATAAAGAAAATGATTTAGTCCTTTTGTCCTTTCTTTAACTTTTCTCATTTTGTTACTTCTTTTGTCGCACAAGTGACAATGTAAGATTCATGATAGTTGATACTCGACTTGAAGATGTTAAAATTGTAATGATCTGGCAAGCCTTCCACGTTGCAACAATTCCGGAGAAGAATAGGTCTGAATGGAATACATGGTCTCAGTGCCACTCAAGGTAAAGGGTTGCTGAATGAGTGTATAGCACCGGTCCCCAACTACTGGTTCGCGGGTCGGTAACGGACCGTGGATTATTTGTCAATAGGCCGCACTGAAAAAAAAATTTTTTTTTCCATTTTATTTACTAGTTTGGTGCAAAAATAATGACGTAATAATGTCGTTTTTTGACGTTAAAAAATACGCCAAAAACGACATTATTACGTCATTATTTTTGCACCGACCTAATACAATCTTGTCTTTTTTTATTGTATTTTATTATGTGCGTGAACGACAACGGCGCCCTCCACACAGTCCTCCGTGACACTGGTCCGTGGCGCAATGTTTGGGAACCGTTGGTGTATAGGTTGGAGTAAAGGTTTCATATTATGAAAATATGTAGGATTGATAATAGACTTTAAGTGGTTTAGAGTGTAGTGATCTGGAAAGTAACCTCTGGGAAATCAGTTACACATTGCAGCAGTTCTGGGGCAGAAGCTTAGTGGAACTTACTCTTAACTAACGGAAAAAAAAACTCCGTTCTTGGTCAGGTTGAGAACTTCTCACTACACACACGTAATATATAAGATTTTGTTTTAATTTGCTGTTTACTTTGGACATATATACTTTGGCTTTTGTTCTATGGATTATATTCAACTGTGATGCTGTTATGAAATTCAACAGTGTATCATATATTGATGTTGGCATTTTAAAAAAAATTTGAAGAACAATTTGTATTATTTAAGCGTAATAAAGAATCCTTGAATTTTCGTCTGGGCGTTTACCGTTTCTATACAAATCGATGTTTTACGCAAAAGTTCAATAACTCTTACTAATATTAATAGACACGCTGAAAAAAAAAAGAAAAAAAAAGAAAGAGATTAAAACGCCTGGTAGCATCGTTTTTTTGTGAAGTTTGTTTTAAAAAGATGTCCAAGGAAACGATTCTGTAAATACGGTTTTGTTTTATGACTCTAATTGTAAAGCACCGCCATTAACGGCATGTTCTTGTTTGCTTCTGTTTATTTTAAAGTATCTTTTGCACGCTGTGCACTCTTTCACTTAACTAACAATCATATTTTTGTCTTATGTTTACTTATCACGCGTCTTTTTTAATCGCTTGTTTTCAATTTTCCATTTCGAGACATTGTTTTATTAATCTACGAATTTTTAAGTCGCCATTTTGGGTACTTTTCTAATATAAATGTTTATTTGTTGTTTAAGAGTTTTTATTTCTCTTCAGAAAATTTATTTGTCGCTAATTTAAATTTCAGTCTGCCCAGAAATGTATCTAACGTATTAGTATCTCATTTCTGTTTTAAGAATGACTATTTTAATTCTACTTGTATTCAGGATAAAAATCGCTTTTTTTCCATCAGTTAATCAATCAGCTAAATGCCATAGGTGAAACACGTTTGGGCGATCATGTCTCTTTCGATACATGACTAATTAGGCAAGGCAGAAAACTTTTCCGCAATTGGTTCTCGTTTTTTCTGTAGTAGACTGGTTACCAATCAAGGCTATAGGACCTACTCTGACTTGCTATTTAACACATGGCTGGAGAGAGAAGATATGGATTTATCCCTTTCCTTGTATTATAATTACTAATCTCAATATTACCACTCGGTCAGTTAGTTAAATGCCATACGTGATAAACGCTTGGGCGATCATGTCTCTTACGATTCATGACTGACGAGGCAGTACATTTTCCCTCGGTAGGTTGCCATTTCTTTCTGTGGTAGCCAACCGAGGCTATAGGATCAGGTTTGTTCTATTCAACCTGTAGAAGAGATGGATTCACACCTTTCCCAAGGGTATGTAATGAAGTCAACTGGAAATCGAACTTGGCTCTCCTATTTCTCAAATCGAGCCGATGTTAACTGCAAAAAACTCACATCATTTTTTCCGTACTGTATCCAAGGTCGAATATTGAAGACGCAGTTATTTTTAATCTGTAAAAATGAATGTAAAAATGAAACAGCGAAGAGCATACTTCTTCGAACCCTGGACGCTCAGTCAGTTATGCGCCAGGCGTGATACACGCTTAGGCAATCATGTATCTTTCGATACATGACTGACGAGGCAGATTTTCTTCCACAGTAGGTTGGCTACAGAATCACAAAAAAAAAAGAATTATACCAAACAACAGAAACCATATCACTCGAAAACTTCCAGCAGCAGCAACAGCTAAAATGGACAGCACAATTAACGAAACGACGTTCCACACTAATTCGAACAAAATGTTAGGAAGGAAACCCCTATCTATACAGGAAAGAGCGATAACAGCTACTGGACTTAAAAAAATCTGAAAAATTGTTTTCAGAGAAAGATTTTATAAATTTCAACTGAAACTGGCTGCTCAGTCCACGAATGCTAAATGTTTCCTTATAAGGAAACGGCTATTATTACAATCACTATTTACGAGGTCCTACATGATTTTAACGCTGATGAATATTGATATTTTTTCCGTTGATCGTTAAATTTAAATATTTCTTTATATATTTACCGAGAACTTATCTTCTGTGATCTATGCTTAAAGTTTGAATAAAAATAACCGAACTTTACTGAATGCTCCTTTAAATTTTGATCTGTTTACTGTTATATAATATTCGTAGTAACTTTGTTAAATATTAATTAGTTTTAGACTTTCTAAATTACAAATATAACAACATTATTCTATCCTGAACAATTGTATTCATTCCATAATAATATCAATCACTTTTTCCCGAGTTTTAAAATACAGATAAGTAGCGTCAAGATTCACGTCAAGGAGAAGAGAAAGATCCCTTCCAAAAGTGAACTAATAAGAAACAGGAAAACTTCAATTGAAACAAAGAAAAGGATGTTTAACTGTTATGTCGATACTCCTACATGGCAGTAAATGCTGGACCATGGAGAAAAGACTTGAGGGATGAGAAATGTGTTTCTTCAGAAGAATGTTGAAGAACACCATGGACTGAACACGTGAGCAACGATAACGTTTTAGAGAAAACAGAAACAAAAAGAACACTTATACATATCATCAGAAAGAGACAGTTGACATTTCTAGGGTACATAATGAGAAAAGAGGGCTTAGAAAATTTGACACTCACAGAGGGACAGAGGAGAAAAGCGCATAATCTACCTAACGAGCTTTTGTAACTGGTTGGCAGAACAAGAATTAAGAGATATAGCAAAAAAAAAAAAAATAATAATAATAAAAATAAAATAAAAAGAAAGTAAAAAAAAAAACAAATAAAAGGGGCAACAAAGGACAGGAGGTTGGAGAGCCATGATCGTCCACGTCCTGAATGAACATGTCACATAGAAGAAAAAGAAGACAACGAAGAGTCAAGATTCAGTCAGCTAAGCTCATTAATACTCTTCAGGAAGACATGCATCGAGTTCTCACAACTAGGACTAAATAGCAGGTTACAACGGGCTTAGTTAGCACGTCAAATAACTGATATCGTGTTAAGGGGTCCACCCCTTTTTCATAGAAGTGGACTCGCCCAGTGTATACTTGTACTGCTGCCGGTGAATACCCGGGAGTGACAGTCAGAGAGATACACTGATACAGTGATACAGTGAGAGAGTGAGGTAACCACTTTGTAGGAGTCACAGTTGCGAGCACGTAGACTCAGAAGGAAGTCCTACTTCGATACTGAATTTCCCAGACTGTATATATATTATTATTGCTACTAACCGCATTTCTGGATCTACTAACCGTATTACCAATTGATTTATTACGTCAATACATTTATTTGCTATATTTCATTCCTGCGTTTGTCATTCATTTGAGACCGGATTTCATCCACAACATATCGGGAGTGGAAATCTTAGCGCATTAGTTCCAATACAGGAACTCCCGCAGCCAAAAATATTGTCTGTTTTGACTCCTCATTGCATCACCGAGAAAAATGTAGTATTACATTGGGGTTGACTTGGCTTCATTCGCACTAGACCCTCAAGTAACACCTCTCCCAGCTATCGGCAAATAGTGAAACCCCATCTAAAAAACACTATGAAAGTAAAAAAATACATTTTATAGTAAAAATACATTTTTATATAAAAAATTAACAATATTTATAGTAAAATTACCAATAATACATTTTATCTGTCGTTGAAGGCATACAATTTCCTTCCCAATATTTAGTTAAAGCTATAAAATCAAATAACCCGTAGAGGTGTTGATATGCCGCTAGCCTAAAACAATCCAGACCTTCAATCTAAGCCAGGGGCAGAGCTAACTTGAGATCATCCCATCTGAAGATGGAGATCAACGATTCACCTGATGCCAGTGGCAAACCTGTGAGGTGAATAGTTGTGGGCCTGCTGACGCCTGATATGTGGAAGCGTATAAAAATCAGTTAAAGAGATGGATATATAAACAAACACTCGACAAGAGTTAGGTAGTCTCTCTCAGACGCAGCGGAGAATGTAAGGTCCGTACAATGAACGGAAAGAGTCCGGGGCCGCTCGCCTACCACGGATTGGCCTAGAGTTACTGAGGAACTATTGGACTGAATAAATGTTAAAGAATGAAGATTCAAATCTCGTGTTATCCTTCTGCCTAGACATCTGCCTCGTTACACGCAAAACAAACACATAAAACTTGCATTGCACCGTTCACAATTCTTTCATTTAAAAATATCCATGCATCGGTTGATATGTAAATCTGTCCAGCTACAGATTTTAACAGAAAGATCGTCAAAATAATAGTAAAACACAACACTGACTGGTGAAAAGTAGTAAATAATTATAACATTCGTCTGTTAAAATCATCAAAATTAACTTTTAATGGAAAACGGTTGTTTTCATTTTCATATAACACAGTGGAAAACTTTCATTTTTCAGTAAGATCAAACCTAGCCAAAAGTGGGCTATTATAAATTCTTCTGTGAGAGAAGACAAAATGTACGATTTTTGCTCTCTAATGAAGACTTCGGAGTCAATACCTAGTATATGTTTCCTATAAGAAGATCACTATTAAGTCGTCGGCTTTTCTAAATCTTTAATACTATTTTAATATGTTGGATACTTATATAATTAGTGTATAAAGGATGTTACGAGAATATTTTACAATACATGAAATAATGGTGATGATAAAGATACATGCGCAAAAGAGAGACCGATTGATTTGCAATTCATGATGGAATTAATTAAACAAAATTAAGGGGTGACGTGTCTGTATTAGTGTGTTCTTCGCTGTGAAAAGTTGATAGAGCACGCTTCGAAACGAGGAAAACAGGAAGAGCAAGTTACTTAAAGGGTCTCTTGTTTTTATACACTCAGTGTTGCTTCTGATAGTATGTTTATTAAGGGCTGCTGCTGATACAATATTTATTATGGGCTGCTGCTGATACAATATTTATTAAGGGCTGCTGCTGATACAATATTTATTATGGGCTGCTGCTGATACAATATTTATTAAGGGCTGCTGCTGATACAATATTTATTATGGGCTGCTGCTGCTGATACAATATTTATTAAGGGCTGCTGCTGATACAATATTTATTATGGGCTGCTGCTGATACAATATTTATTATGGGCTGCTGCTGATACACTGTTTATTAAGGCACTATACTATATTCACTGAACTTGTTTGTACATTAAATGCTCCATGGAAATTTTAGAGCTTGATTACAGATGCTTCTAGTATTTGTTGTGTCCTTTCTATGTAATCATTTGGGTGAGTGAAATTTTCAACGGATTTATTTTACCCCATTCACACTCACTGCCACAAAAATGAGACAATGGCCATTAATTGTTTATAGGTATGAATCTATAGTTAATACCGAATTTCTTTCCTTTTTTATTTTAGGAATTTGTAATTAGTAAGGGTTTTTAGTCTATCTTTTTAAGATTTATACCAAATTTGATGGTGTTCAATAAGAGTCTAATACCGTAATTCCTCATGTATTAGGTTGGTGCAAAAATAATGACGTTTTTTGACGTATTTTTTAACGTCAAAAAACGACATTATTACGTCATTATTTTTGCACCAACCTAATATAATACGCCTTCATCCATAATACGCACCCCTAAAATTGTGCTGAAAGTGTGGGAAAATGCTTCTACACACGCATAATACGCTCCATTTATTTGGTAATCAAACCCTATAAATTGTACCTCTCCAATTTCATTACAGCGTTTCTTACTCTTATTCAAGTTGTAATTGAAGATATTTATCAAAATTTCCGATTTTAAAAGGAAACGGAAGTACCTATATTGTGCCTACTGCGCAGACTCATTAACCTGTTTTTGTTCGTTAAAATATGCAATCTACCGAATATGTATTTTGCTTTTACACAAAAATGGTTTTAAACATAGAATAATATTATTCATGAATAAAAATGACAAAAGGAAAACTGGCAATTGCTGACGCGTTTCGTCCAATGTGGACTTTATCAAAGCAAAATACGAAAATGAAATTCAATTCCTATCGTCATTTTTATTCATAAATATTGTCTCTCTACTGGTTAATTCGGAGAAATTTTCAATAATATTATTCTAATTTAGTTTTATAATAATTCTAATTTTATTTTACATTTGTAAGTATTGTTAGGGACTTATGATTGTATTTGACATCCTTATGGGCTCGCAATCGCCAAATGTTAGTGTCAAATTGTCGTATGTTTCTGATGAGTAGTCATTTCGGCAATTCTTTGAAGATTTTTATGTAGCTGTGTATAATACGCACCCCTAATTTTGCTTATGTTTTTTTTTTTTTTTTTTAGAAAAAAAATGCATATTATACATGGGGAATTACGATAAATCTTATCCATTAACAGGTAGGAAAAGTTACCGCTGAAAAATTATCGGCCCGACCCATTTCCTAAAATATGACTAAATGAGCAAACAGCACAATCTTAGTCAGGCTGAGAGAGAGAGTTTTTGGTTCAGTTCGTAGCGTTGCCCGAGATGCCCTACTATCAAATCCGACATATCCATTCTGTGTGCCCACTCCCGAACCCCATTAAAATGACTTAATCTGACGTTTTGTAAATTTAAGGTGGGGTGGGGAGATGATATATAAATTATGACAGAATTCAAAAGCATCGACGCGGACTTGTGGGTGTTGAATTATTTCTCCCCCTCCAACCCATTTTGTACAGACGCAATGTCGCGAGCCAATCGATATCTGACGAGCTACATTTCTTAGTTCCACCGATTACGATCTTCACAGCTACGACCCGTCGTGCCAGGTATATGCTTATTATCTGTGTATTCCATTCGTAAAGAGGAGTTCCATTCTTTGGACAGCTTCTTTCCAAGAACGACTATGTGAAACAGACACCCGAGCTTCATCGGTCAACCGATATCTATCAGCATATCTCTAGTTTGACTCTCAAATAGTAGGAAGACTGATATTACATAACAGTTTAGTACACTTTTCTTTGTTTTTAAAGAAATTTTCCTTTATATTAATACTTTGCTGAGCTTTTGGAAGGTATTTTCGCTAGTTCATTTTTCGTTCGGATTTTTAAATCACTTTCTAGATATTTAAAATTTTGTACTTATTTGATTTTAGTGTCTCCAATTCGTGGTTCCAATCTTGGTTTTTCCTTTTTCTGGCAACCATAAATTCTTTCTTCTTACTTAATGGTTTGTTCTTTCTCACCGCAATCATTTATTACCTTCTGCAGGAGTTTCTATAGTTTCTCTTTTGTTTCTACTAAAATACTGCATATCCAATGTTGTTAAGATTGGGACCACAAATATTGAATTCTGGTTGGGCCACATTTGCTCCTTATAGACATAGTGTACCTTTTTTGAAAAAAGATGAAACGGAGATTAAAAATCTGCCCTTCATCTGGTGGTTTAACACCTAAAACTGGGATTTGTGTCCGGATGAGTATGGAACAGTTAAAAATTAAAATTTTAAGAAAATGGAAGAAAAATTAGTGATTTTAAAGGTCTTTAATTTACATTGAGTTTAAAGTAACTCAAACATATTGTGAATTTAAAAACAAAATTGTTTTAAATTCAGTTTAAAATAACCCCAAAACTTTGTGAATTGAGGAAATCAATTTTATTTCTTCAAAATGCCAAGGAATCAGAGTTAAAGTGAGAGGTTTTATGCCGTGAAGTTTTGAAGTTCCGTAAAGTTTGAGATTTGAAGAATTCAATTGTTGTGGATTCCAAGTTGAAATCCGGTACCAATAAATAACAAATGCCAGGAATGAATATATGAAAATAATGTATTAGCGTTATTACGCTAATACATTATTTTCAAACTGGTAAAGCAGGTTAGTAGTTCCAGGAATACGGGTTAGTAGCATAATATCTATATAGTCTTTGGTATTGAAGTAACGCTGTATGACTTCTTACTGAGTCTAAGTGCTCGCTCACGGTAACTCTTGCTCGCTACGTTCGTTTTGTCTGTCTGTCTGTCTGTCTGTCTGTTACCTACACCCTCTGTTGCTCTCGGGTCTTCACGTAGCAGTAGTATATGTATATACTGGGTGAGTCCATTTGTGTAAAAAGGGGAGAACACCTCAACATCAATTTTTGGCCTGAATTGGTATTTTGACTCAAATCGGGATTTCGGCCGAAATCAGTCTTTAAGCCGGAATTGGACATATAGCCCGAATCAGAATTAAAGCTAGGTTTTGAAGTTCGATAGAGTGAATTGATGAACTCAAAATTATTTCTTCAAAATTATCATCGCTGTTTTCTAAGCTGAAGTCTCCTTAAATTTAGGCCGGAGGCTCAATTAGCCCATTCGCAGCAGCTAGCTTAAAAAGTCCACACTGAGTGTGGGTTTTAAGCTACAAGGTAACCAAAAAAGTTCTGTCCGTTTTTAAAGGAAAAAATAAAACGCTTCAGAGTATGTGTAACTTATATTTAGTCTTCGAAGTAATCGCCATCAGGATCTAGCACCTTCTGCCAACGTGTCTCCAGCTGTTCAATGCCCTTACGGTAGAACTCGGGGTGGGGGGGTTGACGCAAAGAAGTCCGTGAGGGCTTTGCGCAAGTCTGCTTTATTGGTGAAGAATTTCCCACGAAGATGATTATCCAGGGAGTGGAAGAGGTGGTAATCGGATGGCGCAAGGTCAGGTGAATAAGGTAGATGGCACAAAGTCTCCCACCCAAGTTGCTGTATGGTATCCCTGACCACTCGCGCGACATGCGGCCTGGCGTTGTCATGGAGGAAAAGCACACCTTTGTGATTCACCAGTGCTGGCTCTTTCTGGCGCAATGCCTGTTGCACACGTTTCAATTTCTGCGATTATAGGTCTCCAGTGACCGTTTGACCCGTTGGTAGCAGTTCATAATGAACCACTTGACGACCTGTCCACCAGACACAAAGCATAATCTTGCGTGGGTGCATAGGCGGTTTTGCGTTGTGAGGGACAGCATCCGGAGGAGACAACCAATGTCTGGAACGCTTTGGAGTTTCGTACAGAACACACTTTTCATCACTGGTAAGCACTCGATTGAAAAAGGATGCGGTACGGTGGCGAGAAAGCAGCGATACGCAGACTGCCACTTGTTGTCCCTTGTGGACCTCCAACAGCGTTTGCGGAATCCACTTGCTCAGTTTGTACGTCTTACCTAGGCAGTGCAGGTGAAGTCTGTTATTCAGATGACAGTCGTCTTCGAGTATAGAATCCAGAGGTTAGCAAAGTAGCAGAGCGTAGTACTTCCTTTTGTTCATCTTCGCCTGACAAGTTGGCACTGGTCATTCGGGTAGGAAAACAAAAATGGCCGCCTTTATACACGACGGATAGAATGTTCTGCGGCTTCTGATTGGTTAACCTTCTGTTGGTGGACTATAAAGTGAGTCAAGGCATTTGGGCTAACTCACTAGTTATATATATACACACAAAAAAAAACTGTAACAAAGTCTAACTGTTTCATCTGAAACGTTGAACTGTCTTGCAAGTTCACCACACGTTAGACTACTGTCCTCCTCAATGGCCGCCTTCATGACTCCGTCATTCAAGACCTATGGTCGTCCACTGCGAGGCTCATCATGGAGAGACAAATCTCCTGACTTGAATTTTCGAAGCCAACGCCTTGCAGTACATTCATCCACAGCACTATCCCCAAACACTTGACATATGCGGCGACTTGATGCAGCTGCTGATAAGCCCACTTTGAAGTCGTAAAGCAAACAGCCCCGAACGAGATCTCTAGACACTTCCATCCTTCTCACAGCTGTTCGGCTTATAACTGATGGCCGGGCACGGTGCGCGTGTTTTTTATAACGTCTGATGTTCCTACGTCCGGCTGTCCGAATTTGAAAACAATTGCTACACGTATTTTGTATATATTTCAACTTCCTTCAATGACTAATCAAAAAACGGACAGAACCTTTTTGGTTACCTTGTAGTTTCCTATAATTTGCAGCTTATAGCATAAAACTGATACATAACTTCTTGTTTACTTCTCGAGCAATGGCCACTAAACTACAATCGCCTTTCGCATATTGTGCCCGTAATCTTTGGTAGGTCCCATGATTTTTAATTGGGTAGATAGTGTTTCTAGATGACATTTATCTTGAAGAAATCTGGAAGCAGAAGTTTAATAATTTGCCATCCATAGAATAATACTACTTGCCGTAGGGTCAAAGTAACGCGATTAATTATTCATGGAATAATTAATGATAACAGAATCATCTTAGATAACTCAGGAAGAGTTCCTAATTCAACATTAAATCATATACTAGCAGTATAATCCGTCTTCGAAAGGGTCCTTCATTAATGGGATTTTTTACTGTTCACTTGGAGCAGTTTAAGTTTAAAGTCAGCCCATCCGAAAATTAATATTAGTAACAACAACTGGGTGCAATTGAGCCACATCCCCAAATGGGGGTGTTAATAATTTAAATGGGGAGTGGCCCTGAGAAGAGCCGTTTTTGCGTTCTCAATCTTGTTTCAGCCTCACGCACAGCAGCAGTTGAAGAAGCGTTTCTCCTCAGCCGTTGAGTCCTTTGATGAGCAGTTTCAGCCTCACGGGCAGCAGCTGTTTGATGAGGAATTTCTCCTCAGCCGTTGTGTCTTTTGATCATCATTTTCAGCCTCGCGCGCATAGGCATTCAGGTGTGCTCTTCTGGAAAGATTGTTAGAACATGAGTACAATAATTATTTAGAAGAAATCAGTTTAACGGAGATCAGGCTTCATTGACGTATTTTTATAAAGAGGATTTTTGTCGAGAATCAAATATATTGATGATAATTTAAAAAAAATGTTTTGCTGGTATTTTATCATAAAAATGCATTTTTATAATTCCATGATGTTTTACCCTAGCTTGGGGGTTAACTATTTGCCAATAGTTGGGACCCTAACAGGTCCTACCACTCCGGGTCAGGTTGGACCTGGAAACAACAGCAATTAAGTAGTGTTTCCACGCTCCTGAAAACCTCCCAATCAAAGGCTTTGTTGCCGAATGTAGTTTGTCGTCAAATCCAGGACACCTGTTACTTTGGAAAACAAACTCCCGAGAAGATTGCTTCCTTCACCACTACATTTTTAACCTATTCAAGTCCAGGGACAATTTATATTTATCCTGTATACTATCATATGTACTTCTTTTCTTCTGCTTCCAACTTCGAAAATCTCAATCAGTTACTCTCTATCTTAAATGACTTTTGGGCCTTTCTTTTTACGTTCTTTCTTATCGTGTATTTTCAGCCTGCATTGCTTATAACCTTCTTATGTTATATGTTATTATGTTAGCAAATAAGTGCATGAGCGAAAGTTTAAAAATTGATTGACTTAAAGAACAGTGAATCCCAATGACATGTCTGCAGAATTAAGTAAAAATAAACTGATTTAGACAAAAAGCAGATTTGTTTAATCCCTTGAACCTCAGTTAATTGCTCAAACCCCTGAAGCTTTCTCAGTTGTGTGAAATAATTGATTCACCATTTTTCAAATTTAGAAATACATTTTCATTATTAATTTTGACTGTTTTTTGCTCATTTCATGTAACCTTTTTTTTTGTATACACCCAAAACTAAAATAATAGATTTAAGAGTCTTAACTTGTGTGAATTTCTAAGAGTTATTCACTTTTCTTTAGTTCTTTTTGTCTTCGTTATTTGTTATATCGTCGAAGTGAATGATACACAGAAAAGAATAAGTGCTTAATATATTTATTCAGCACCAGTATCCGGTGCTAACGGATGCATAAAAAAAACAAAAAACAAAACAAAAAAAAATGAATAAGTAAAAAAACAAAACAATAAAAAAAAAAAACACAAAACAATAAGTTACAATACAATTCAGAAGACAACTTACAAGGAATAGAGGAGGGTCACATGCTGTATAGCCAAATGAATTAAGATCAGTCAGAATATTAATCAGCTTAGTATCAACTTATTTAGATTTATTTTGTACGTGTACAAAATTGTGGCACAAGGCCTAAAAGGGGAATTGGGTTGAGGCTGGTCTTCACAATCTTATACTTTGCTAATCCGATTCTAGACCCTTTCATTCATTACAATTCGCAAATTCATCACAAGAATTCATCCGTCACCCAGCAATATTCCATATACCATAATACCGCATACTCTCAGGGAACCTAAAAAATGTACCCCGTGATATAAAAATTTAATGATTATAAAATTTATACATAAAAATCTATGGATGATTTGCAATGAAAGGGGATGTTTAGTATCAATGTATTAATCAATTGCTAGAGTCCTTAATCGTAAACTATTTAAAGCTATGGGCCAGGCCATCTGCTAGGGTACTGAAGGGGTACTAGCTACTCTGCAACACTATTATCGCAACGTTCAGATGTATTTTACATTCTACCACCATTAAATCTGCAAGATGTTATTTTAGTTCTGTGGGTCCCTTCCTTCCTTAGTTAGTACGCACGTTATGCCCAGCCAGTACCTAAAAAGTAATGGACTATTGAGTTTTGATCACGAGGACAGCCAGAAAAGATATATCAGAGAGGCTGTTTGATTTCATTGAGAAAAACAAAGATCGAACGAACGAAAGAAATCAAAAAGAAACGATTTGCCAATGCATAATATTAGGTTGGTGCAAAAATAATATCGTTTTTGACGTTAAAAAATACGTCACGAAACGATATTATTTTTGCACCAACCTAATAAATAGATGGTCAGAATTTCACATGCTAAGGAATATTAAATCTGTGGCCCTTATTTAAAGGTTAAACCAAATTTAAAGTAATTATACATAATTATTATTTATTAATGATTATATATAGTTATTTTTTTTACGGTTTAGTCTTAAAGAATAAAAACTAGTTATACAAAAATAATATATTTTTTAAAAAAATGAGGCTCCCCCGAGGATGTGTGGGGCTAAGTTATAGCTTATTTAGGACTGTATAAATAATAGACTGTTCCGTTTTGATTACGATGAAAGACGGAAAAGATACACCGCAGACGCTGTTTGATTTCAGTAAGAAAAAGAAAGAAAGAAAAAAACTTCAAACAGGAAAGCCAGGAAATTTTTACAGGTACAACTAATGAATCGGAAATTAAGATAAAACCTTCGACGTAATTTGAACCTATTTCATTTAGAACCTACTTCAGATCTTTAATAATTAGACTAAGATAGCCTATTAATAGATGTCATTCAACGGTCGCCATCAAAGCTATACTCTGTATTCGTTTTACTGTCTACCGTATTGTTTGTTTCGACCTAATAATAGTAATGTATGACGTGGCCTGAATGTCTTAGATGAAGCATTTTCATTATAATTTTTTCCCCTTTTTTTACTAGTTCTTTTTATCTTTCTTTTTTAAATTCCTTTTTATTGCAACGTCTAGGTTGTTTCAACATTTTCCTATTTTGAATTAGGCAGCTTGATTCTGAAAATGATCAAGTAGACTCCGATAGACCGCACCCCTCTGGAAGATGCGGGACGTTGATTCTATGACCACCAAAATTGACCGTGAATTGCGGCGTACAAGTCGATCTGGCATACAAGTCGACATCAAGATTTTTAGCTAAAAATTATGAGTTTGGCCTCTACCTATCATATAGGTAGAACTCCGAAACAGATAATGAACAATAGAGAAAATTGGAGCAAGATTTTGTAGGATTTTAAAAATGTGATCACACAAGGTTTTATTGTGAATAATATAATAATTTTGAAGCATTAATAACCTTGCAGAGTTAAAATTTATAAAATATTGTATGCATGAATTACCGCAATGTTTTTAAAATTACGTGTTATCTTAGATTTTATCTAAAATTACGTGTTATCTTTAGATTTTAAACATCAATAAAATTTCAAGTAAACTTTAAAATAATGTGCCATAATTGCACAGTAATTATGCCTTTATTTCATTATGTGTCATGAAATTTTCATTACTCTCATGAAATTGCGTAGACGACACACATGCCATATCTAGTTGTCTGAATGGCAGCCTCAGTTAAACAACGCTTCTGTCAGTGTTTCTACTTAGTGTATCAGTTGTTGGACGCGATGTGTGTTGTTGCGTTAATAGGACATTTAGAATTTTTGTTACTATTTTATTAATTTATGTGTGTTTATGCCAAATATGTTCATCAAACAGAAATTTTAGTGGGATATACAGTAGCGCCGAAAATTAAAGAACTAAATTTAAGATTCCGAGATCTCAAAAGATATAAGTCTAATCAAATGTCAAAATTTAGTGAAATCCTGTGGATGCCGATGTGCAACACTTATTCAAAACAAGGGCTTAGCAGGATTGATAAGACTTTTTGTTGTCCAATTATTTTTTTATTAAAAACATTGTTTTCTTCCTTAATTTTGGACACTTGATATTTGCGTAAAGAATTAAATAAATCATCGCTCTTTCTCTATTTTTCTCTCTCTGTATCATTTCAAATTTAAAGCACAATTCAACTGCCATTCCTTGACATGTAGTGAAAATTTCAGAACAATTGGACTTATATATTTTGAGATATCAAAATTTTAATGTTTGTTTCTTAATTTGGGACGCTTTTGTATTTGTGGTACCCTGCTGGAGGTACGATAAGTGATGTACAATGTTAACAATGCTGCTCCATTTGTTTACAACTCGGTTTGAGTTTTATGGTGGTGGTGGAGGGTGCTAGACAGAATTCCCAAAATTTGAGCAAATTACAAAATATGTAATTGTTTATTAATCTCTTACTGTTGTTAAGATATCTGGGCAGATAGCCATCGAAGAGCCACCGAAAAAATTTCGAAATTCACATTAAGCTCGTGTCTTTGAAAATATGTAAATGACCAATGAGTATGAAAGATGTTGTCTTAGATTGCTGAAAGAGATTTTAACTTCCCTGGATTAGATACAGATAACAAGGCCAAGTTCTTTACTTGAAGAATTCGAATTCTAGAAAACCTTTTTTTTTATATAATTGCCTTCCTCAGAACTCCCCCCCTCACACAGTATAAAGATTGCATTTCAAATGTTTTTCCTTTACGAACTGGAAGCATAAAAATCAAGCAACTAGAAAACATTAAATACCAAGCAAGTGTGACACCGAAATCCGAAGGGACACCGGAATAGCGAAAGATACCTTCGTAATCCGAAAGGGCATTGGAATAGCGAAAGTTACCTTCGTAATCCGAAGGGGCATTGGAATAGCGAAAGTTGCCTTCGAAATCCGAAGGGGCATTGGAATAGCGAAAGTTGCCTTCGAAATCCGAAGGGGCATTGGAATAGCGAAAGTTGCCTTCGAAATCCGAAGGGGCATTGGAATAGCGAAAGTTACCTTCGTAATCCGAAGGGGCATTGGAATAGCGAAAGTTGCCTTCGAAATCCGAAGGGGTATTGGAATAGTGAAAGATGCCTTCGAAATCCGAAGGGGCATTGGAATAGATTCATACTTTCCCAAAAGTATTTGTTCGGTATATTCCGCAGGTGAAAATTTAACTTGGCACGCTATTTTTCACTTTCCAGTCTCAATAGAGTCCAAATGTGTCTCAGTGGCCTTGTGGGTGGCAAATTATTTTCCACCCTCCAAACCTCTGACAGGCGGAATGTGGCAAGCCTTTGGCTGCTCTATCACTACTTTCATAGAAAGAGGTCGGACGAACTACATTCCTTGGTTCCGTCAAGTTTATCTTTCACGTCGAGAACTCACTTTGGCACTTACATTGTAGCAAACCACTCCGTATTCCACTACACTGCTCTGTAGAACCAACTCCCAAAGAGGACGTTTCCCCGATCACAACAATCTTAGACTGTTCAAGTCTAGAGTTAACCGTTATCGTCCCATCTTAACCATATAAACTACCCCTTAACGTAACACTCTACCTCAAGTGTCCCTCGGGCGTTGTACAGGATGATTCTTACTGTAAAAAAATAGCGATACAACTCCTACTAAGTAACCCATAGCTGGGGGAGAAGACATGGATTCATACCATTCCCAAGAGTATTTGCGGGTAAGCGAATATAAACCACCGACCTGGAATTGAAACTCAGCTCTCCGATGAACACTTCAAAGTCGTTATCCATTACACCACCCGTACTTTTGCATGAAGACTACCCAAGCAGTCACGTTGCTTAACTTTGGTGAAATGTAATGGAAGTAGATCTTATAAAAGAAAAAAAATGACACACCATTTTTATTCTATCATACTTGAAATGTAATATTTTCTTTTAAATTGTTCGATCGATTTGGTACCTAGACTTAATGAATTTAAGCTCAGTGCCAGACTGGCGGCAAGCTCTCATCGATACACAGTTGAGCTTGCTAGATGTAACCGTAAGTTCTATGCTAACAGTTTATTTTCTCGCGTTTCCCGCTTGTGAAACTCCCTTCCAGCTCCATGCATTCAGGCCAAGTTTAATCTTCAAAAATTTAAATGCAATGTCAATCGTTATCTACTATCTTTCTGATTACTCTTCTTCTCTACTCGCTCCTTAGTAAAGTTCTGTTTTCTAATTCTTCCCCACCCACTAAACACTTGTGTCTTAGTGGCTTTACTGCTTTGCTTGGGGTGAACTTGGTTAAAAAAAAAAGAAAAAAGAAGAAAAATCATTCTCATTAACGTTAAGCTTTGTTTTAATACATTCACTTGCTATTTACTGCCGTTTTTGCTGAGAGATTGTCCTGAATTAGTCCCCCGATTTGGTTTTTTGCGTTTTTCCTAAACTGAAATAAATTTTTTGATGTCAAATGGGTTAACTTTAGCACTTTCCTGCGTTATTTTTTAATCATTTGACCCCCAAGCAAGGCTATAATGCCACTAAGACGCAAAGTGTTACTGGTTTTGAAAGAGAATGAGAAAACTTTAGTACAGAGAAACGACCATAAAAGAACAGATTTCGAGAAGACAGAAGATGGCGATTGGCCTTTGCATCTAAATTTTTGAAGATTGAAGATAGCAGGGAAACAAAAGACTACAAGAGACTTGTTCAGGCGATAAGTGCGAGAAAAGAAACTATTAGCATAGAACTTACAGATACATCTAGCATTTTCAACTGTAAACCGTTGAGACCTAATTGCCAATCTAGTATTGCGCTTTAATTGATGCAGATGAGTTAATAAAGAGAAAAGCAATATTTATTTCCATAATGCAAAATGTGGCACAGGACCAAAAGGAGGGATAAAGGAAGGCTGGTCTTCAATCTGTCTTATCTTAAACTCAGCTAGCCACAATTACTGACCCAAACACACAACAGTATTCCTTACACGAAAACAACAAATTCTTACTTACCATTCTTCCTACAACCACTATAATTCCTCAAAGTCTCTATGAAGTCCTAAGTAGTTCCCATATGTACAATTTGTCTGGGGGGAGGGATAAAAACGAAACCCCAATGAATATACATTGAGGATGGCTCATCAGAACAATTGCTATGAAGATATTTATAGAACAGGCAGAGGGAAACCACGTCACGGCGGTGGAAAGGTGACTGAAGACAAAATGCTAGGTTAGGATCAATTATATAACAGGTCGTTATTTGAACTGTGTCGAGAATCTAGAGATATACAGCAGGAGCAGCAGACCAGATATGGAAGCAATATTCAATGTACGGAAGAAATAGAAGATTTATAAATGTGCAAGATGAACACTGCTTGCATATTTCTTTTCGACAACATTGAAGCGATATTTAGAAGCGAATAATTTGAACAAAAAGAAACAGGTATTTAAAAAAAATATCTTTGAATCTGAATTCAAAGATAGAATCAACGGCGAAATATACTGTTTCTATCCAAGTTGAATATTATTAAATATAACAGTCACGAAACGAACAGTGCGTTGCCCCTAGTATCGTCGTCAAATCATATATACTTTGACAGAACCACACACGCAGCTTTCTCCTACTGTCTAAGCTTCTGTAAATAGATAG
>OZ010604.1:43812076-43817076 GCA_963932145.1 Acanthosepion lycidas
ATATAAAAATGCTTAAATGTACATATATGCGCATTTTCTGTTTTCATGTCTTCCAGATCATGCCTGTTCAAAAGAGCAAAACTATTTGTTAATAATAATAACTAGCCAAATCCCCGTCTAACGAACATTTTTCTTAATAATACTTTAAAATACTTCGGCAAACAATGTTATTTTACCTAAGGTAACTGGATTTTCAGCGATTGTCTTACTTCATTTCCGCCGTTCGATACCCTGCGTCTGAAAAATGTTGCTTTTATTGCGGACGCCATGGATTCTCGGCCGCTTGGCTAAGATCAAAGTGTGATATCTGTTCTAATCAGCTTAATCTGATTCGCTCTTTCTCTCTCTCTCTCTCTCTCTCTCTCTCTCCACGTCTACTTCCCCTTCGCCCTTTCTTTCATTTTCACACTGAAACCAACTAGTGACTTTATCCCCACTTTCCACACAATCAAAACGGAATAGACTATTATTTATAAGGTATTGGCGTGGCGTAAAGGACGTGCAAACTAACGCAGGCAGGGACAAGCACAATTATTATAGGTTAGGTGACGATTGTATACAAAACAATATCAAAGCGTTTTTAACATTTCCGTGAAGGCTTATGAAAGATCTGAAAAGTTAGATATTCGAGAAATATTATTGCAGAGAATATTCGGGCATTTAGAAACCTCAACAGGTAATAATAATAATAATAATAATAATAATAATAATAATAATAATAATAATAATAATGTTACACAGTATTGGCACCTAATAAATATAAAATCCAGCATAACAAAGTGGGCCAATATCTGCACTGGAAAAACTGCAACTTTTTACGGGAAGGAAACTGCAAGAAATTGGTATGAGCACCACCCAGAGCCGGTTACGGAGATAGGACCTGTTACAATTTTATGGGACTACACAATACACACAGACAGAACAATCAAATCTAACCGCCATTGTTATTAGAGACCGCAAACTAAAAAATTGCCTTCTTATTGATATGGCAGTCCCTGCAGACTGCAATGCATCTTTGAAGATCTTCAAAAAGCTATCAAAATACAAGGAACTTGAAATCGAAATCTCAAAAACGTGGCACATAGGAACATGAATTTTGTAGTTGGAGCCCTCGGATTGGTTGGAAAAGATTCCAGTAGACCCATTGAAGGCATTCCTGGAAGCCCATGCCTTAAAGAAATGCAAAAAACTTGTTCTCACGCGTACAGCCCACACCTTACGAAGGGATTTATCTATGTAAAATATGTTTTTTTTTTTTTTTTAATTGATCAGTGAAAAATGTCATGATGCCATTTCTGACCTTAGGTGTCTGGGTGGGACCCGAAAAGAAATGTGTACACATCAGAAATCAAAGGAAATAATATAAAAATAATAATAAATGTTAATGTGATGTATACTTTTATCAGACTGACATGATGGGGTATATTGTCTTCACATATTTGTACACCAATGTCACATTGTTGGCTTACGCATTAAAAATTTAATTCTAGCAATCGGATACTTTATAATGTACACCCAATACAAGGCCCAAGAGCAATTCAAGGTAGAGGGTTACTGAGTGGTGTTGTATGAGCGTAATTAAAGGCAAGAAGTGAAGTTCATGGGGCTATACAAGAAATATAACCGCCACTCCAGGAGCTCAACATTGATTGGGCAAACATACCGCCGGGAATCTGTTCCTCAGATCAGCAGTTCTTGGGAAGAAGCTGCCCGAATAAAACTTATTTCTTATTATTGGAACACGAAAGAAATGGGAATGACTCACACTTGGGTACGGTGCATATCGTGTCGGGTCCCAGCTGTAAAGGTCAGTGGTTGTGGGACTAAGAAACGCAGTACATTGAAACACATGTCATAGATTTATGTCTGAAAAGAAAATTGATTACAAGTTAAGATAATGAATGCCTTAACAAGATGCACCAATACCAAAGCGGGCGTTGACTGTCTTTACATTCTAAGCATTATTCATAATAAGGGTGTGATTCAACTTTAATAGACCAAAAAAAAAAAAAAAAAAAAACAACTGTTGGTTTAGAAAATATTTTGACAACACATCTGAGTTAATACTACTGCTGGTTACTTACTTTTGATACAGGGTTTGGACAAAATAAGTGTAACACTTGTTAAATTCAAAGAAAATTTATTTAATATAGAGTTGATCCTCCTTTAGCCTCACAGACAGCTTTAATACGTCTAGGAATGGAATCATACAGCTTTCTGTCTTCATCCAGAGGAATTTTCAGTCATTCTTCTATTAAAACCATCTCCAGCTCTTTACGACACGACGGTGGAGGATAGCGGCTCTTAACTTGTTGCTCCAAAATGCACCACAGCTGTTCAATAATATTGATATCTTGAGATTGGGGAGGCCACTCCATGTATTCTAGCTCACTTTCAGGCTCTTCATACCAATTCTTAACCACTTGAGCGGTATGTATTGGAGCATTATCGTCTTCGAAGATACAGTCACCATCAAGGAATAAAGTATTGGCCATTGGATGAACATGATATCCCAAAATGTTCAGGTAATCTTTGCTGTTGATTCTACCATGTAGGGCAACTATTTGACTGAGGCATTTCCATGATATGGTGGCCCAAACTATCACTGATCCACCTCCATGCTTCACTGCTGGAAGAAGGCAGTCAGGGTTGTAAGCTTCTTTGGGCTGCCTCCACACATAAACACGCCCTGAAGTTGGGAAAAGAGAAAAACTAGACTTGTTTGAGAATATGACTTGCTTCCATTGGTCTGCAGACCAGGCATTGTGATCTCTGCACCACTTCAATCTCTTTTGAATGTTGCGAGTGAAGAGAAGAGGTTTCCTCACAGCGTCTCTTCCATGATATGCAGCCTTATGGAGCTCACAGTGAACAGTTTTAGTAGAAACTGAAATATTCAGATGGTTATTGAACTCGCATTTGTCCGATGATTTTTTGCCACATTGCGTTTCAATGCACGTCAGTCCCTGTCAGTAAGTTTGCAAGTCCGGCCCGAATTGCTACGGTTGCTAGAGGTCTTGCCCTGTTTCTCGAATTGCATCGGTGTTCTTGATATGGTAGCTCTTGAAAAACCAAACAGTTCAGCAACCTTAGTGATCGAGGCTCCTGCCATGCGAGCTCCAACAATTTGCTCTTTTTCGAACTCAGAGAGGTCACGAATTTAGCTTAAATTTTACTAAATTCTAAAAATAAATAAGACAAATACAGTAAATTAGATAAATAAACGTATTTACAATAGATATAACCTGCAATTACGAAGTTGTAGTTAAAGTTCTTAATATAATAGGTCTTTGAAATATAGGAGTGGATTTTGCAACTGTTCCAATTATTTTGTTCACTCCCTGTATATATAGAAACCAGCAAATTCTTAATGGCTATCAACATCACTGAGAAGGAAACAGATAGTATTCTTCTTCTATTATTCACCTCCCCCTTAATAGTTTTTTTTTATCTCATATTCTATAACACTCAGTAACCGAGTTACATCTTAGTGGCTTTTGTGCCTCGCTTGGGGTGAAATTATTAGGTTGGTGCAAAAATAATGACGTAATAATGTCGTTTTTTTACGTTAAAAAATACGTCAAAAAACGACATTATTACGTCATTATTTTTGCACCAACCTAATATTAAAAATATATCCCGCAACAAATGTGACTGAAAATTAAAAAAAAGAAAAGGATGCAGAAACAAAACGATTAAATAATTTAACAAAAAAAACTACATGGCAAATATGTTTGCTTTGTTTTGTTTGTTTAACGGCACATCAACACCTTATGGGGCATTTAATGCCGAAATTTAATTACATTGGCATTAGAAATTTCTTTTACAAAAAGTATTGCTGGAAATTTATCTTATACAAAAATTTATTGCTGGTAATATTTTTTTCTTACAAAATGTATTGCTTGTAATATATCTGTAATCTTTTTACAAAAACATATTGCTGGTAATTTTTTAACTATGAAATACATTTCTACACTTTCATAGTATTTTGACCCCATAGCTGGCACCCTAACAGGTGCTACCACTCCGGGTCAGTGTGGATCTGGAAACAACAGTAATTAAGAAGTGGTTCTACGCACTTTAAAATCTACCGATCTTCCAAAAAAAAACCCCAGGGGGATCAGTTTATATATTGATTGTAATATAAAGTTGATCCCCCACTTTATATACACTTCATAATTTCTCGTTTGTTTATCTAATTCTGATTAAGTATGGATACACCTCTTCTCCCCCCGCTATTGGTTAATTATTAAAACTTCTATCACTTAACCATTATTATCTAAAAGAAATCTTAAAATCCAAACATATTTGCTGGCTTTAAATAACCTGGAAAGGGCTGATAAGCCGTAGAAAACTAATGAATCAAACAAATATAAAAGCTAATAGACCAGGGATTGAGATTAAAGACTAGAAAAAATGTTTATTCTCATAGATAAAGTAATTTCATTAGATAAAACGCATTCGTTAAAAATATGACAATTGGAATTACAATTTAAAAAATGTGACATCTTAAAAGTATTGTAATAATTATAGCTGGATCCTGGGTACAATAAAAAAAATCATCCAGACAAAATAAAAATAAAAATATCCCGGACGTACACAGTTAACAAGAAATTAAAAAAAAAAAAAAACATTGTGTAGAACTGCTCTTCTACCGAGTTGAGTTTAATCAATGTAGAGAAATTATGTGCTGTTATTGTAACGGTCATAGGCGTGGAAAGTTGTAATCGGGGAGCAAGTTTTAAGATCAGATTCTAGCCTTGTCTGTTCCGTTTTGCAAAAATCCTTTTAGGAAAGGCGTGGATCCATCTCTTCTCGCTCCAGCCATGGATTAAATAGCCGCATAGACTAGACTCTGTAGCCTTGGTTAGAAGCCACTCTAGGAGAAAGAGAACTCTGAATTTAAAACCGTGGAGAAGGCAATGAGAAACAACTCCACTATATTTCCTAAGGGTGTCAGAGCTATTCAAAATTAAGAGCAGTTTTATTTTTATTTTCTT
>OZ010604.1:43819576-43839576 GCA_963932145.1 Acanthosepion lycidas
TGTAAACGCCAGAAATCAAAGATGATAATAATAAGAAATCCATTTCAGTGAACTGGGTTACTCACCTGAAGATATATCTAGTAATTTTCCAAGCGTAGTTTAGATGTAGCACAAGCCCGAATGTAGAGGGCACCCAGTGAGGATCGAACTCACTACTCAGTCGTAATTGTTCTAGCAAGACAAGCTTGCAAACCATTACACCGCCTTGAGGTGCCCAAAGTGATTTTCCAAGCATAGATATGGCACAAGGCCGAAATTAGGGGGCACCCAGCGACAATCAAACTCACTACTCAACCCTAATTGTTCTAGCGAGACAAGCTTGCTAACCATTACACCACCTCGAGGTGCCTACCTGAAGATATATCTAACTGGGCCCCATTTACAAGATTATATGCTGTTTTTTGTTTTTTTATCAAATCCTATCACCATATCACGAATATTTAGCTTGTGCCTGATATACCCTTATCAGACAGGGTGTCATGACGAGTATATTGGGCTTCGTTTATCTGTACTGTGTCGTCACTTTGTTGATGTATTAAGAGAATTTACTGTCATTTAATCTCTGAGGAAAACTACAAGATAGTTCTTCTTTTATGTGTCGTGTCGCTTAAGCACGTGGGCACCCATGGATTTTCACAATTTCTTATTTGCTCTAACATTTGACCTTTTACGATACCCCTTTGTTCTGCCATGTATTCACACTCGTTGTGACATTTGCTGTTTTACCCCGATTCCTTTGACGTTAATATAACCTGTGAGTGCGAAATTCTCCAAGCCCTCTTTCCTTATGTGACCCCAAAATTTCAACTAACTCTTTATGATTGTAAGTATCAGTTCCTTTCTTCCTATTTTCCTTTAAACTTCGTCTGTAACTGGTCTGTTTTTTCTTTAAAATATTAGCCCAGGATTTACATTGAGCTCTCAGTATTTCATCCTCCTTGGGATTACCCATACGGATTACCAAGTTTTTCATAACTTATATATATATATATATATATATATATATATATATATATGTAATTTTTGAATAGATTTTTTCATCCGACATTATTTTTTATTACTATAAACGTTATTGTTAGTGGAAACATGTGTTTCAGTTGATATCCCAGTTTTTTTTTTAAATTTTATTGATCAATGAAGTTAAAAACATATGTATGTGTGCGTATGTACAAGTTGTTGTGTATGTGTGTACGTGTGCCTATAAACTGACTGATTTAGATCTGAAATTTCCACTGTATAATGCTCGTATCCAATATATATGATTTATATTCATTACTGAATTAAGTGCTTTGTCAAAGATAATGGTCAGAAGAGAAGTAAATATTTGTCGTAGAAAATAAATGCATTTGAAACATTAGACTATGGAGTTATTGATGCATGCATTTATATAAATATATGCATGCATGCTTTTATATAAATATAATCTTTGTGTGTGTGTTTATGTGTATGTTTGTGTGTATGCGTGTACGGGATTTGTATAGGTAAAAATATTGTTTATTGTATGCGTGAAGGGTCCTTTGTAAAGTGTTTATAAACATAAAGCATAGTGCAAAGTATTTTTGTGGGTATCATTAAATTTTATAATAGTAAATAAAAAGAAAAAAAAACAATGTTTATTTCGACTTCGTTGCAACCAATAAAAAATACTGAAAGTTAAATAAAAACTCAAATAATCAAATCATATTTTTTAATAGGAGAAAAATTATTGGCATGGTTACAATTTTCTCATTGTATAATGTGAGAATTCGTGTATATATGAACATCTCATTAATATACAGCTTCAAGAATATTATACGCAAAACGCTATTGACTTTTGTTACGAGGCAATTCTGATTGGTCTGTTATATATACAACGATTGTCAGTCTGTCAAAGATAAAAATACACAGTATAGCTCTTTGAAATAAAATCTTGAACAGTCATCAGAATGGTGAAGATTGTCAGTAAATATCATCATCGTAAGTCAGGGTTAGGGTTAGGTTTATTAAAGAGCTGCGGAAGTTTAAATATCTTGACAGAGGACGGTAAGTGAGACAGTAAGGTCCGTAGACATATTGGAATGGCCAAGGACGCATTCTAAAAGCTGGGCACAGTATGTGGTTCTACAGAAGGATGATGAGGATATCATGGACCGAGTATGTGAGGAACGATGAGGTCTTGGAGAGGATGGAAACAGGAGGAGGATTATATTTAGCACCAGGAAGAGGCAGCTGAATTTTCTGGGACACGTAATGAGAAAGGAGGGCCTGGAGAATCTGATAACCACAGGTCGAATAGAGGGAAAGAGAGACAAAAGAAAGAAATGCATGATATACCTGGCGGGCTTAAACAAGTAGAATGACAGAACGTGGTTTTGGGGAAGATTGCAGAGGGACGAAACTTATTGAGAACTATAAGGGATAGGTGTAAGTGGAGAGCCATGATCGCTTACGTCCTGAAAGGACACAGCACATAAAAAGAAGTGAGCAAGTGTGGAAGAAGACGTAAACGAATATGTGTTTTGATTCGTTGATGTGTTCTTTACGTCTTGTCAAGCCTTTGCGGATTATTTAAAGCCAGAAAATAAATAATTTGCTAAAGGACATATTGAGTTGAAAGTCTGTTTGAAGCTTGCTAAAGAATCTATTGAGAAGAATGGTTCCTTTTTTAATCAAATATTATGATCCCATAAAAGAAAATAAAGTAATCTATTCATAAAGACATGTCACAAGTCAGGAGGAAAAGTACAGAAGCTCACTTGCACTGTCGCTGCGGTGAAAGATGTGAAAAGTTTGATTTTCTTGGGGTGATTCGCAGCAAAAGACCCGGCGAATTTTAGTTAAAGTTGATAACATGATGAGGAAAGGTGTTGTGGAGTCGTTTCACAGTGGAGGCTTGTATTTCAATAAGTCGTCCTAAATTAGGTTCGACGTACAAAACGTTAGAACTTGGAAATAAGAGTTAAGGACACAGCAATCTAGTTGTGATGGTTGATACTTCAATGTCCAATATCGTCTGACTCGCTCAACACCATCTAGGTATATATCGATCCACCCACGTGGACCGAATGTGGCACAAGGCCGGGTTTAATGTGGGCCTCTCCAAGCCCGTAGGATCGGCCAAAAATATAACCTTTGAACCCGCCTAGACGGGTTCAGGCCCTGTCTAACTCGCCGGACGAAACCTTGCCCTTCGGCAAAGCCTCGTCCGGGTTCCTCTCTGCTAACGCAGAGAGTTGGACAGAAGGCAGGCGCAGTCAGAGACCGCTCAACACCACCTAGGTATTTATCGATCCACCCACGAGGACCAAATGTGGCACAAGGCCGGTTTAATGTGGGTATCTCCGAGCCCGTAGGCTCGGCCAAAAATATGGCCTTTGAACCCGCCTAGACGGGTTCAGGCTCTGTCTAATTCCCCGAACGAAACCTTGCCCTCCGGCAAAGACTCGTCCGGGTTCCTCTCTGCAAACACAGAGAGTTGGACAGAAGGCGTCCGCAGTCAAAGACCGCGAGACGCCACCTAGGTATTTATTAATCCACCCACGAGGATCAAATGTGGCACAAGGTCGATTTAATGTGGGTATCTCCGAGCCCGTAGGCTCGACCAAAAATATGGCCTTTGAACCCGCCTAGACGGGTTCAGGCTCTGTCTAACTCCCCGAACGAAACCTTGCCCTTCGGCAAAGCCTCGTCCGGGTTCCTCTCTGCAGAGAGTTGGACAGAAGGCGTCCGCAGTCAAAGACCGCGAGATGCCACCTACGCCGAACTGGTGATCGCTACTGCTATTTATTGTCTCTGGAATAGTCCATTACCATAGACTATGTAGTATAACAAAAGGGCAATGAATTGATATTTTGAGCCACAACTTGAAGATATCTGCAAGGCAATTTAATCTGGGGCAATGTTGGGGCTTAAATGCAAGCCAATAATTTTAAGCATACCTCAAATTTAGTAAAAGCCTGCTTGGGGACTTCCTGGGTAAGATGTTAAACTACATCCAGCAGCAAGCCTCTGATCAGGAGGTTTTGAGGAGCATAGAACCACCTCTTAATTGCTGGTGTTCCCAGATCCATCCTGGCCCGGGGTGGTAGCACCTGTTAGGGTCCCAGCTATGGGAAAATAGTTTGGGAACGTCCTGGGTAGGATGTTAAACTACATCCAGCAGCAAGGCCTCTGATCAGGAGGTTTTGAGGAGCATGGAACCACCTCTTGCTGGTGTTCCCAGGTCCATCCTGACCCGGGTAGTAGCACCTGTTAGGGTCCCAGTTATCGGCAAATAGTTAACTATTACTAGCAATACTTTTTTGGAAAAATTATTACCAGCAATACAATGTTGAAGGAAATATATTACCAGAAACAGGTTTTTGATAAAACAAAATATTACCAGCAATAAAAAATTTTGCCGGCGTTGAATGGCCCATTGAGGTTGATAAGCCGTAAAGCAAAATAAACCAAACCAAACGTCCTTGGGGACTTAATAGGTTTGATGTTTTACCATGGTCAGGTCTGAACCCAGGACTTATTCCGATAGTAAATCTCTTGAAATAGTTGGAGGTGAGGGTAAGGCAAAGGAACCCTTTAAAAAATTATACTAAAGTTTATCCAATACAAGTCTCGAGAGCTACTCAATGTAGAGAGTTACTATTAAAATCAATTAGGTGTGTGATATGAATGAAAGAGGAAGTGGTAAAGACTATAAGGGAGGGTGCATAACAATTGACCTTTGACTTGAAGAGGTTAAGATTGTAGAATTTAGGGACACATCCACGTCGTAATCTCTGTCAGGTCTTGAGAAAAAATGAGTGTAACTTCCATCTTAAAATTGGAATAGAAAGGAAATGAGGGTGATTCGAGTCTGTGAAAGTAGCTGAGCAAGCTCCAGATGCAAAGGTCTGAAGTGGTAGAACTAAAGAATGGAGCGCATCTGAACATTTGCCATAGATACAGCGAACGAATAGCAAGAGGCTTGTGACTCTAGGTCAGTAGGAAAAAAATGTCTCCTGTAATTATTATGTGCCCTAGAAGTTTCAACTGGCTCTTAACGGATTCTAAATGTAAGTATACTTTTTATTTCCATTTTCTCTAAAACTTCGTCATCGCTAAATTGTTCTGACCATGACATTCTCATTATACTTCCGTAGAACCACATTTCTGATGTTTCAAGTCTCTTTTTTTATCTGTGAGAAGATTGCTCAGAATTCACAGACATACAGAAGGGTTGATATTACGTAATAGTTCAGTACTCTTTTCTTTGTTTCTAAAGAAAATTTCCAGTTTTTTAATACTTTTTAATACCAGTAGTTCAAACAGTTCGTTGTAAAAAATACTTTAGTCGTAAGGAATTCGAGATAAATTTATCAAAATATTGACTTTTCCTTTTATTTACCGTGTTATAATTTAATTATCCCCACAAAAAGCTTCATTTTTATTGAACCGTGACATTGATTTTGAGGACCACTGTAAATGCTTTCGGGAGCACTTGTATGAATGAATGTTTGTCTTTATTGTTTTGTTAATGCACTCTTTCTGCAGACCTAGGACAAAAAGAAAACACTATAATATAGAACGTCACTGTCGGAGAGAAATCGTTGCATGACGAACAGAACAAACAAACGCTGACCGAGATGCTGTGTCTCTTTTCAAGAAGGCTTTACAAAAACAACATGGAGACCCGCCAAAAAGAGAGCGTTTCTCGACTGATAAGTCGCAGATTTACATCGGATTGTTTTGTATGAATAATCTAAGCGTTCGAATTAGACAAGGAATCAACAATATCGCTAACGGGATAACTGAAATAAGATTACGGATCTTCTTTAAGATATGTGTATATCTTTCAAGATATGTGTATATCGCCTAAGTACTGAAAGCACATTGAAGTACAATGTCTTACAGTACCTAGACGATATGCACATATCTGGAAAGACATTTCTGAATCAATCGTTGTATTGCTTGTGTATTAACAATCTCTTCTTGAAAAACTAAAGCGGCGGATTTCCCTATTTTTCCAGCACTGTCTCCCACTATTTACTTTTCTAGTATTGGTTCAGAATAGTCAATTTATTTCTCTATTATTTATCTTTCAAGCATTTTTAACAAGACCAACAGAAAATATTCACATATATTTGATGGATAATTTCATACTTTTATTCTTTACTTATTTATTGTTTGATTTCTATCATTGTCATTACAGTAACATTCTATATTGAATCCACTGCTAGGTCAGCTGCTAAGAAAGTTGGTTCACTGTTACAGTGAACCAACTTTCTGCGAGATAAATTTTCTCTCCAGAATCTATCTTACATATCTACTATTCGTCTATGCTTAGAATATTGCTGCCACCTATGGCCCGGTGTCCCTGCTACTTACCTTGAGCTCCCTTTTGTTATTTGGTACAATTATTTGTAAATCTGAGTCAATAATATCTGATAAAGGATTGCATTCTTTAACCCTGCATTTGTAACCTCGAATTTCTAAGATGAATATTCCCCTGTATGGTGTTTACACACCCCAATACAAAAAATGTTTATAGTGTTACAATTATGCCGTGTTTCTTTGATTTTGTTTAGCATCATATCAAAACCGTTATGGGTTATTTAATGCCGAAATTGAAATATTTTAAACGCAATTTTATGGTTCGAATTAAATATATTTTAAACGCAATCGTATCCTTTCAACTACAGATAAAAAGCATTGATAATAGTTCTATTTAATTATAAAATGTATTGCTAGTCATTTTGCATCAAAAATGTATTGTTGCTAATTTTACTATACTTTACTATAAACAATTCTGATGCAATTCTTTTTCAATATAAAAATGTACTTTTATTATTTTTGCTACTTTCATAGTTTTTTGTTTTTGTTTGATGTTCACTATTTGCCAATAGCTGGGACCCAAACAGGTGTTACTGCCCCGGGGTCAGGATGGACCTGCGAACAATTCCACGCTTCCTGAAAACCTCCAATCTCCTGATCAGAGCCTTTGCTGCCGGATGCAGTTAATGGTTAAACCCAGTACTAAGCAATACTACGAATATAGTTTATATTTATGCAAAATAATAATAGATACAGGCGAATGGCTCTCTACTTACTTTTTTCTTTATTCGTAGAAGTCCATAAAAACTATTGTAGAGTGCGTTCTCTTTGCCTTCGCCAAAGTTTTCCTTCTAGAGAGTGTTATGGTCCGGTTTCTTGTACCACGGTAATAGTCCAAGGTAGAACCAATAAAGAAGAACTCGAACGCGGATATGGAATAACATAGATATATTACAAACAGGAATATATACAGAGAAGTAGAAAGTGTTAGTACGAACAATCAGGTTTAGTAGTAATTGTCTGAACACGACTCTGTTTCGGACTGCCTCTGACTCGACTGACTGACTGACTCGCTCGCTCTGACTGACCTACTCCTGACGGACCTCACTCGAGACTTCAGACGGAACTCCCTGCTTTCTCTTGAGGTGCAGTATTTATTACGTATGGGCTAGTCCATTATGTTATTATGGGTAAGGTCTCATAACAGAGAGGCTGAAACGAAAGGCCTGGTCTACATACATATTTAGCACATAGTTGGTGGGAAAAGAAACGTATTCACACGTTTTCTAGGGGCATTAGTGCGAAAGTGAACACAACAGAACTATGCCGGAGTTTGAACTCGGTTCTCTCATCCCACTTTCCACCCTGATAATCGTTATACTACCCACATTAACCTGTCGTCAAAAGGGGAACGTTTGCAATATTTTAAAATGCTTTGGTCACGAGAAACTTATTTTGATTTGGAATATAGAGTTGACTCTTTTCTCTGACAAAACCAAACATCTCGTATAGCACAAGCTAAAATTTAGTTAAAATTAAGAAATATATTCAAAACAGAGTCAATTCAAAAGATATGTATAAAAATTGTTTGGTTGTTTAGTTGTTTTGGTTTAGTGGCATATCAACACATCAGTGGGTTATTTAATGCTGAAATTTGAATATTTTGGACGCAGTTTTATTTTTTTTTTAATATTATATTGGTTTAGTGATACAAATTTTAATAATTAATCCATAGTTGGAGGGAGAAAAGGTGGATTTATACATTTACTAAGCTTGTTTGCACATAAGTGAATATAACGAACCCAACTGGAATTAGAACTCGACTCTCCGATTAACAATTAATATTACACCACACACATCTAAGCTTATTGCATCTGGTATTCATAAGGGGTCACCCATGTAGGTACTAACCAGGCTTGATGTTGCTTACCTCAATGATCGTACGTATGAAAGATTAACACATAAAGAAGAATAAAAACGTAGTCACCATTACAGTAAAAATTATACAAAGTGATCGAATAACAAAATGTTGCGATTATTTTATAACTGTCTTGGTCGGAATTTGAAACCGCGATACTGAATCCATTTTCCTCGCCGATAACCGCTACGACTTCATAAATATGAATATCAAGATAAACTTAACAATCTTCGTTTATGCACCATGTCCATTCAGGACGTAAGCTATAATGGCCTTCCACAACTTCCACTCGTAACAATCCTAACAGTTTCTTCTATCGCACTTCTAGCTTGTGGAACTATATTCCAGCTCCTTGCTTTCCAGTTAACTTTGATTTTGAATATCAAATTTAAATGCAATAAGAATTGTTATCTTCTGTTTTAATTCTTTTATTTTCCTCTCACCTTAATACTATATTTTCTCATATTCTCTAACACTCAGTAACCCCTTTACGTCCTAGGGGCTTTATTTCCTTACATGGAGTGAAAATGATAAAAAAAATATATGCTAATGTCTATCTTCTTACTATCTCCCAGTTACTGTTCTGCTATTTTGGAAAGCTACTAGCTCTTTTCCTCTAGATTATGTCCAATGAGTGTTGAATTCTCCAAGCCCTCTTTCCTCTTTATGCTTCCCAGAAGATTCAAATAAGTTTCTTTTTTGTTTCAAGCTTAACAACAATAAGAACAATATTGAATAAATAATATTGAATAATATATCAATAATAGCAATAATGAAAGATTCACTCACTTTTGTTTTACAGGTCCTGCAAAGTCCTGGACTGGTTTTGAACGTTTCCCAATTTGTACATTGCGAACGGCCTTCACCCGTTACCTGGACATTTCTATCACTCCAAGTAAGAATCTGCTACAGTTATTCGCCGTCCTAGCCACGAGCGACTCGGACAGAGAACGACTGGACACTCTAGCAAAGGTAAGACATTTATTGAGGTTACGAACATGAGTAAAATATTACTTGCAATATCGCAGCCAGAAATTTGGCGCATAAAATATGGAATTAAGATTGTTGCACGTTGTGAGCGGATTGATCTGGGCTGAGCACTTGCTGAGAAGACAAGAATACAATTGATTTACTGTTTGCTCCTTCCAATAAGGATTCGTCGGCAATTGCTCTTGAATCATTTCACGCACAAGGCGGGAGAAAAATATATTGGATTGAGTCATAAATAATTTTTTTCTTTTGTTTATCAAATTATTCTTCAAAAAATGTACTACAATTAAATTTTATTCAATTTTCCTTCGACGGCATATATTTAAGCGTACTATGAGATTGGCTAATGTATCTCATCATTTTACTGTTGAAATAGCTAGATGCAACCGTAAGTTCTACTCTAATAGGTTATTCTCTCACACTTCTCACTTTGGAACTCACACCGATTTCTTGCTGTCCTGCTACGTACAATTTTTAAATGCAACATCAATCGCCATTTTCTGTCTCCTTGAACACAGTGCTTTTATTATTGTTTCTCATCACTGACGCTTTCTCATTTTCTTGCACTTCGCATTGTATCTTAGTGGCATTATAGTGGGAAATGATTAAAAGATATACATTCGCCATTGTTCGCAATAAATTGTCGAGTTTTTGATGTGAAATGTGTTCAACACTCTTCAATTGGCTTTTCATTCGAGAAATATTTTACGCATTCCCTTTGGCAGCGATCGAAAAAGGTAACAATCAGTCAGGTGAATATGAATCTTTGTACTACCTTAATGGGCACTGCAAGTGGAGCGACGATGTCAACACCGTAACAGCAGCAAGAAAACTGGTGAGATCAACAACAAACTTCGATTACGTGACCACAATAGTCACAAATATAAGCACGTATACGCAAAAGACAGTGTGACAAACATAAAGATATGTTATATATATATATATATATATATATATATATATATATATATATATATATATATATACCGGGTATAATACCAAAATTGTCCAAATCGTGTAACACCAAAATTGTTCTATTGTTAAGTTAAGATTTGAACTGTTGTATATTAAAAGTGATAAAATATATTTTACTGAAATTCTCCGGGGTTTTTATAACACTATTGGACTTTACGTTGATCAATAATAATGTATAATTAATCCCCAAGTTTAACAGAAGAATCGTCATGAAATCGATCATAAACGAAAATGACATATTCATCATTAATTTATCTTAGCTAAGTATCGAAAGCTAATGAAAGAGTTATCTTTCTATCTCAATCTGTCCATATCTATCTATCTATCTATCTATCTATCTATCTATCTATCTATCTCAGTCTGTTCGTATCTATCTATCTATCTCAGTCTGTTCGTATCTATCTATCTATCTATCTATCTATCTATCTCAGTCTGTTCGTATCTATCTATCTATCTATCTATCTATCTGACTGGGTCAGATAGATAAATGTGCGTGTGTCTTTGCACGTACGAATTTGAGGATGTTTGATTTCAGAATGATTGACTCATAGAACAAGAGTTAAGTGCTTTTCTGTAAATTTCAAAACACTGATTTCATTACACAACAGGATACTCTCATTTTGTGACACTTTAAGCTATGATTTAATATATATATATATATATATATATATATGTGTGTGTGTGTGTGTATGTGTGTGTATGTGTGTGCGTGTGTTGCTCCTTTTTCATTTTTCACACATGACTAGATAAATTAATCCTATGCCTATATATCACATATTCGAATCTACTTCTATGGTTATAATATCGTTTTTTTAAAATGGTCCTTGCATTGAATCCATGTAATTTTTTTATCATTACGACTATTATTAGGTTTGTTGCCTTTACTTTATATACTACACATTCATTTTGGCATTTACCCTTAAGGAGACAAGTTGCTTTATTGATGCAGTTGCATTTGTATGAATTGATATATTGTTTAGTTTTAATCTTTTTTAGTTTTGCATTTATTAATCAAATTTGCAACGTTAGGCATACAACTATAACTCAATTTAACGACGTTTTTGTTAATTTTTTGCTCTACTAAGTGTATTGAGCATTTTTACTTTTTACCTTAAGTTACTCTATCGGTGTTTTTTTTTACTTTTGGCTAGACATTGTGGTGCTGATTAATTATTTTCAACCGGCACGGATGTTTTTAGTTTTTTTCTTTTTTTACTGAATTTTTCCCCTGATATCGGTTTGTTTAATATTTTTATTTACAAATTCTATTATCTGTTTTTTTTCAGAGAGCCCGAGTATAAATATTAAAATAATATATATATATATATATATATATATATATATATATATATATATATATATATATATATATATATATATATATATATATATGTAAAAGTGAACATATAGCATGAAACAGACTGTCGCCTCTAAGTGTTGATTTCTATGTTCACTTTTATATTTACACACGCTCTATCTCTGATATTGAGCACTTAATTCCATAAATATAGCACACCTTAAGACTATATTTCTTTATACATATATATATATATATATATATATATATATATATATATATATATATATATATATAAGTAATTGTTTTCCGAGTTATCTTTCTGTATCTATGTATGCCGTATGCCTGTCTTTTCTCATCTAAGACATGCTAACTACGTATTTTGTATATTCTCCTCTAGCAGAACACAGTTTATTTGTCTCGATTCCACACGAAGTTAAACTTAGAAAATATCCATCTGTATAATTTTGTGTGCGCGTGTGTTCGACTGCATTTCTCTTTCACCAAATAAATTCTCCGCTAAAACCTGTCGCCACATTAAGATGTAACATGAACATGGTTATATCATATTGTGTGTTTTTATATTGCATTGCGTCATTTTAAGTAACGTGTTTATTTTTGTATTTTTTATTGGACATAATACCAAATCTTTATAAGATAATGCTGGAAGCACACACGCGTAGCCAGTTTCTAAGTGGATTCCTATTAGAATTAAGACTGATTGTTCATCGGGAAAAAGGGTTACCGAAAGCTTCATCAGAAGAGGACAATTGTATTTATGGTCTTCGTAAAGAATACCCAAGGCCCCAATTGCGAAACCACTGACTTTTTATAGATGAAAAAAATGGCTGACAGCATAAATCGTGATAAAAGATATGACCCACATGTTTCCTCTAGAAAGAGGAGTGGCAGTGTATTCAATTAAACTTTTGTCGATAGTTCGCTCAGGTGAAAAACACCAATTAGCAGGTGTTATTTCTTCATAAAAATTGCGTGAAACTAAATAAAAAAAACAAACAATCATTTCTAAACTTGGACATGAATAGTGTGGAGGCTTTTGGGTTGGAAAGAAGGTGCAATTAAGGGTTGAAAAGAAATCTCATAGGAAATGTCAATAGTGACAGGGTTGTTATAACAAAACTGTATGTTCTCTTCTCATTTGAGGTACCCGAGAATTGGTCGCTTTGATGAAATTTATCATGAAGAAACAAAAAAATTACACAAAGCGGGGATTCTTTTCAGCTTGAAGAAAAATAACTTGATCAGAACTTTTAAATTTATGAAGATTAACAAGGAAGAGTAAAGAAAGAAAGAAAGAAAGAAAGAAAGAAAGTCTGAAAGAAGAAAGAAAGAACATGAAAGTTGAATAGAGTAAAGGCTGGAGAATAATAAAAGAAAGAAAGAATAAATAAATAAATAAATAAATAAAGAAAGAAAGAAAGAAAGAAAATGAAAATGAAAGATAAAAAGAGTAAATGCAGGAGAAGAAAAAAGAAAAAAAGAAAGAAAAAGAAAGAACATGGAAGTTGAATAGAGTAAAGGCTGGAGAATAATAAAAGAAAGAAAGAATAAATAAATAAATAAATAAATAAATAAATAAATAAATAAAGAAAGAAAGAAAGAAAGAAAGAAAAAAAAATCAAAGATAAAAAGAGTAAATGCAGGAGAAGAAAAAAGAAAGAAAGAAAGAATATGAAAGTTGAATAGGTTAAAGGCAATAGAATAATAAAAGAAAGAATGAAAAATAAATAAATAAATAAAAAAGATAAATAAATAAAGAAAGAGAAAGAAAGAAAGAAAGAAAGAAAGAAGGAACTATTTTGAAAGATGAAAAGATTAAAGGCAGGAAATTCAAGAATTGGTATGTTTTTTCGGCTCATCAATCCTTTGCAGGATATATAAAGTTAGATAATATATTTATGATTGGAAGAATATTTTGGAGATAATACCCATTTACTTATAAAAATCCTACTAATTAACCTATAGCTGGGTTGAGAAGAGGTGGATTCATAACTTTCCTAAAGGTATTTGCGCCTAAGTGAATATGACGAACTCGACTGGAATTGGAACTCTATTGCGATATTTGCTGACCATCGTTCCACGGTATGGTGATTTGAAGAGTATGTAATGTTTCTCTAGGTGTTCTACTGTCAAAATAATTATTTAAGATGTCCATTAATTATATTACACGATGCACATTACGCTTCCTCTTGTGTTTTTGTCATCTTTATAAAAAAATCTGGTATCAATAATAAAGACTTTAACATCTACTGGTAATGGTAATTGTAATATTAGTTATATAAGGAAAGTACAGTTTTCAGTGGAAATTTCTAAAATCATTCTCTTAAAATAAATTTTCAAGAAAATGGGTTTATCAAGTCCAGTAGCTGTTATCGCTCTTTCTAATAGTGATAAGCATTTTTTTTTTTGAGTAGTGTAGAATGTTAATATAATTATTATGTAATTTTTCTATTCGGGTTAAGCGGTTAAGGATGAAGATAAACGCCCCATCGTACATATATACGTTCACTGGTCACTTAATTAAGTACACGTGAACAAATGCTCTTTCATGCAAGTTTCCAATCAGCTAATGACATGGAAGCAGTTTAATGGTTATAGGCATTTAAACCTAGTCATGACAACACGCTGAATTCTATTTCATGCATTAGTACAGCAAAGAACGGCGATTTAAGTGATTTTGTTCGCTGGTTTCAAACGGGATTCTCTGGGTATTTCAGTCTGATCTAATAAGATCAAAGCGTAACCAACTGTAGGGTTTACAGAGAACAGTTATAAAAAGAAAGAAAATCCCTTAAGCAGCAATCCTGTGGACGGGGGAGAATGGCTAAAATGGTTCAATCTGATAGAAAGGCAACGATAGCTCAATGGAAGAATATAGTAACGGTAACGGTAATATTACCCATTTCCCTATAAGGAAACTTTTGACATTCATTGACCGAACAGTCAGCATATCTTTTTCAGTTGAAATTTTTAAAATTATTCTCTTAAAACAATTTTTTCAGGAAAATAGGTTCAAGTCCGGTAAAATGTCATTGTTTATCAATTAGATATGCGGGTGGTGTAATCTATAGCGGCTCTGAATAAGAAATCGGGGAGCCAAGTTCAAATTCCAGTCGGATTCGTTACATTCACTTAGTTGAAAATGGAAAGGTATGAATCGATTGCCTCTTCACACACGTGGATTAGATAGTATCATAGTTACTCTCCAAAAATTGTTATTGCATTATTTTCAAAGGTAAAAAATACATGATTGGCAATTTCAACAATTCGCTTGACTGTATTAAAAAATAATACACAATGAGAAAAACAGCCTGAATGGTAATGATAAATTTAATAATAGCCGTTTCCCTATAAGGAAACATTTGGTATTCATCGAACGAGCAGACAGTGTTGCTGACGATTGAAATTTATAAAATCATTCTCTTAAAACAATTTTCCATGAAAATAGACTCATCAAGCCAAGTAGCAGTTGTAGTTCGTTCCAGTATGGATGCGGGCTTCCTTTCTTTGACTTTTGTCTTGGAGTGTGAGACGTCAGAATCTTGATTATGTCGTTATTCTTTACATGTTCTATCCATTTTAGTTGTTGCCGCTGTTGAAAGTCCTCAGGTGAAGTGGTTTATATTATATGGTACAGTTCTTTGTTTGAAATAATGGCAATTTTGACCTGACTAGTTTATGTACATGGAAAGTAGTAGAAGATATTCCGATAAGAATTCTACAGTCTTGTAGAATGCCATTGTTTATCAATTAGATATTCGGGTGGGGTAATGTATAGCGGCTCTGAGTAAGAAATTGGGCAGCCAAGTTCAAATTCCTGTTGGATTTGTTATATTCCTTTTGGCGAAAATGTCATTAAGAAAATCATGAATCCATTGCCTCTCCACACCTCTGAGTTAAATATTAATAGTACGATTTGTATCTATAAAAGTCATAGTTATTCCCCTAAAAAGTATTATTGCAATATTCATTCTCAAAAATCAATTGTCTTAAAACTCAAAATATATTTCGGCTTTAAATATCTCACAAACATTTGGCATTCATTGATCGAGTACCTTTTTCATTTGAAATTTATAAGTTCATTTTCTTAAAACAATGTTTCAGGAATCTAGATTTATCAAGTCCAGTAGTTGTTATCGTTTTTTTTCCCAATATTGAGGGGCGTTTCCTTCCTAACCTTATATTTGGAATAGTGTGGAATATCAACATCTTGATTGTATCATTAATTTTGTTCATGTGCTATCCATTTTAGTTGTTGCTACTGTTGGTAGTCCTCAAGTGATTTGATTTCTGCTATTTTGTATAGTTCTTTGTTTTAAGACAAATGAAAGTGAATTAAAAAATAACAAACAATGTATACATTAAAACTTTAATAATATTTCTTATACACGCAAAGAAGCGTATTGATGGAACTTAACATTAATAGACACAATAAATTGTGGAAGATAGTTTACGAACATCCTGTATTCGTACGTAAGTGAGACACTTTCAAGCTCACCTACTTGTCATATAATCGGCCGTTTTAACAGTCACTCCACTTGACAAACTGACGTTTTTTTAGGGTTATCTTTAGAACTTCGTCTGTAGAGAGAGAGACAACAAAAAACATGATTTCGACCAATCCCGTCGCATGAAAGTTTGGTGGAATATTTCATATAAATTCGTGCAATAGTTTTTATGCATGAATGTACCATTCTTAGCTGATACAAGTGAATTAGGGCAGTTTTATCGTTTCTTCTTGAGCTGCTGATAGAACGATTTGACCTTTTGCCCCTTTCAGTATAATGCTCATTTTCTTTCTGGCCTGTAGTTCGTCCTTTGATTACCATCAGAGGCTGAGCTGCATTTCAAGCAGCGGGAAAACTTGCGTCTGCAAATTTCGTTCACGCGTTTTCTATAAGAAATGAATGAATTGGGCGCAAATCAAATCATTGAGCGCCACTTACTTTCTTCCTCGATCTCTGGTCTTAGATGTCCCCAGACACTAAAAAGTAGAGTGAACAACTTTTTCTGACCGATCAAATTTATCACTGGAAATGTTAACCAATAAAAACGATTACGAGCAGAGCATGAACGAATTCGTTTGAGATCTGAAGAAGAAAAAAAGGCGGAAAAGTCTACTGAGGTTGAACCACTATTAAATTCGTGCAAGATATAAAAAAATGACAAGGTTTTTTTTTCTTTAGACATAGATTTCATTTTATTTTAATTTTACGACTCATCTGGGAGAGAATATCGTATTTCCTGTCACATATAAGTATCGCATAACTTTAAGACGATGTGCAGGTTTTTTTTTATATTTTCGTAAAATGTTTATCATATAAGGATATCCGAAAAGAATGAACAAGTTGAAAGCCAAATGAAGTGAAATATCTTCATTTGGTTTTTTGGGGTTTTTTTTTGTTTTATTCACAGTGATATATAAGCCCGGGAGCCACTCGAGGTAGAGGATTAGAGTTTATGCGGGTATGTAGGGGAAGATAATAGTGAATCCTAGGCTTGAACAGGTTAAAATTGTATTGATCGAGGAAATATCGACTCCTGGGAGACTATTCCACAGAGCAGTTGTTTGTAGAAAGAAGCTGCTCCAGCGGAACTTACTTTCTCACCAATGGAATACCTAAGGAATGAGGACGGTTTGCGTGTAGCATGGCGGGTCTGAGCAATGAAGGTTAGAATTGGTGGTATTATTTGCTAATTTCACATCCTGGTTTTTTTATGATGGATTCAGAGCATGTGTCGTCTCTACTTTCATCCCAATTTCAGCTCACAGTTTCTGCTTTAGAAAGGTTCATCTTGAGTCCTACTGGGAAACATGGTGGTAAGTGTTGACTTTGTGTTCAAGATCAGTCTTCTACCTACACACTTGTACAAATTAATTAAAACAGAATGAATAATTCCGTTATTATTTACATTTTTTCGCATTTTTCCAATGAAACATGACCCAATGCACACGTTCATATGTCCATTCAAAAAAGTCGTTCCTTGCAGATTGACCATAGATTTTCAATTAGATTTAAATCAGGAGAGTTTCCAAACGAGTCGATTTGCTCACTGTAAAGCTTGCCACTGCGTTCGTGTAGCGTTACAGTTTTCGTACACTTCCTTGGAGTAACGTCTATCGCAGACAAATGGCCGTAAGACAACTAATCGACAGTCGAGACAAAAGTGTTTGGGCGTGATGAAAATCTGATGTAATCACGGATGACGCAATATTTTCAAGACCAAACAAATTTCATCATACAACCCGAAAACAGATTCATATTACTGAACACCAATGCAAATCTGAGGAAAAAATAGAAATCGATTACACCCTGTCACTCCAGTGGCCGTATGTTGAAAGAAAGGAAACTAAAGCGATTGTTTCAATTAATTTGCACAAGGGTGTATATATCATCGACATACAGGATAGATATGAATAGACTGAGATAGATAGACAGATATGAACAAAACTAAGATAGATAATGAAAAGAGATAGATATGAAAAAACTTAGATAAATAGATAAATAGATAGATAGATATGAACAATCTGAGATGGATCGATCATTAGATAGATATGAAAACACGGAGATATATATATATATATATGAACAGACTGTAATAGATACATATGAAAAAACAGAGATAGATGATGAACAGAGATAGATATGAACAGACTGAGATAGATAGATATAGATAGATAGATAGATAGATAGATAGATAGATAGATAGATATGAAAAGACTGAAATAGATAGATAGATAGATCAGAATTAGAACGTTGCCTCTGAACAGAATGTCGTGTACACATTTGCTATGGCCAGGTATGAGGAGTGCGTTCTATACATGTTCTAGAAATCTACTTTGAAGAAGAAAGGGAAAGCTAGATATTAAACTGAGCTATGTCCATTGTCAAATCCGGAAATATATATATATATATATATATATATATATATATATATATATATATATGTGTGTGTGTGTGTGTGTGTGTGTGTGTGTGTGTGCGGATAATTCACCCCCCCCACACGCACACACATATATATATAAGTTAAATTAAGAAAGAGACAACCTTACCAAAGCCTTCATTACCTTACTATACTATACTATACTATACTATACTATATATATATATATATATATTATACAAAATATTTCAAGAAATGGGGCACAAGATAAAGTTTTCCGGAACGGAAACACTGATCTGGAATGAAACCATTTATGGTACATTCTCTGAATCCATCATAAAACTGAATTCGTCATAAAAGTTTGCTGAATTTTTATTACATCAGTATGAAAACTGGCTAGATGTATGCCAAGCTTGCGTAGTGGTTATCAGGCTGTAAACTGTGTTTAAATCTAGGGCGAGTTCGTTGAGTTCACTTCTGCGAAAATACCTTTGGGAAATGTAGGATTAAGTTTCTTCACTTCTCGCTTGTCATATATATATATATATATATATATATATATATATATATATATAACCGAACTTACGCTCTGAATAACTAGCTAAAAACACGCATACAAAAAAATAAATTTTAAAATCCATAGCCCATATACATAGTTTTAATAACCTACAAAAATTGATAACCCTTTATGAAGTCGTCAAATAACAAACGTTACGGCCTTTTCATATACACAAATCCCTTTCATAAAGAGATATAATAAAATAAAAATAAATAAATAAATCTCCGTAGACGCTCAAGCCAGACTATGCGAAAACTTCCTCCGTCGTAAATTTAACCACCCACACCTTACCGTGACCCGGCATCTATGAAAGTAACTCTATACTGATACAAATTATTAACACCCACCCCTGCCGATTCTAAACAATCCGCCCTTGATGTTACCATGGAAATTTTTGATTTCAATTCTGACCATACTATTAAAACTCGTAAATTTCAGAACTAAGTCATTCCCAAAAAATTTCGCTTGAAGATGGAACAGAGCCTACTTTAACTCAAGTTAATTCAAATATTATTTTGAAGTTTTCGGCTCTTGTTTTGAAACATGAGACCTCTTATGTAGCGTGTTGGAATCATATTTTTAAATAAATAATTATATATATATATATATATATATATATATATATATATATATATATATATATGCTCATAAACGCTGTCTTCGTTCAATATGCGGTTATTCACGGCATGATAAAATCTCTAACCCTGAACTTTTTATCAAATGTAGTGTCGGTGGTATTGAATCCTTTCTGATGCAATCACAGTTCAGATGGGCTGGTCATGTCATCAGAATGAGTGATTATCGGATGCAGAAAATCCTCATATGTAGCCAACTTTTACATGGAAAACTTAGCGTAGGCCGCCCTTCGTTGCACTTCAAGGATAAAATTTAATTGCCGCAAACATCCCTATAGAGTCGTTCGAACTTGCTGTTGAAAACCAAGCAAACTGGAGAAATACCTGCTACCGAAAAGAATCGACTCAACCATCTGAGAGAATTAAGAACCAACCCTAAACCGCGGGCTAATACATCAGCCCATATGATGGTCAACCCTTCGGCATGTTCTT
>OZ010604.1:43842076-43859576 GCA_963932145.1 Acanthosepion lycidas
CATTGTCTTTTTCTTTCGCATTCTTATAGTAAGAGGTAGTTTCCATCCGAAAAGCTTCTTTCAAAAAACTGTTGTTTTGTGGAACAGACTCCCGGCAGGATGCTTTCTCAATCACTATAATCTTGACCTCTTCAAGACTAGGGTTAACCGTTATCTTTCCTACTAAGCCTCATTAAATTCACTTGTTTCTCTCTCTTAGGCTTAGACAACACCACACAGTAACCGTTTACCTTGAGTGGCACTTGGGCCTTTTATTGGGGGAGCATTAGCCTAAAAAGGACATATTCAGCATTAATTTATCGAATAGACAGTGCTACAAGAGTTGCGCTTTTCTCCACATCCTGGCCATCGGGCTTGGATGAAAGTGTAGTATCTGTTCCTCTGATCTCTCGTGATAATGGTAATATTATTTGTTTCCTTATATTAGGCATTCATTGAGACAATAGCCAGTTTTACCTTCCGTTGAAATTTATAAAATCTTTCCCTTAAACAATTCTTTTCAAGAAAACAAGTTTCTCAAGTTCAGTAACTGTTATTGCTCTTTCCAGTATTGATGGGTGCTTCCTTTCTTATGGAACTTCCATATTTTGATTATATTGTGAACATACAAAGCGACCATCGTCTAAGCCTTCCACCGATCAACCAATACCGGCCATACTGCATTTCGATTCTGCATCTCGTCGGTGTTCATCGAGAGCTGTGAAAAGGCGCGATGCATGTTCAGAATTTAGCATGATAAAAGACAAACGCCACATCTAGACATAAGAGCGCGTATTATAATGTAGGTGTTTTATTCAGGGCTTCGCATGCTCGTCCAGCTAGATAGTCAGGTGATATTTGGGATAAATTCTGTTATGTCAGCTCTCCTCCCTACCAACTTCTCACCCATCTACTCATCCCGACGCGGTGGGTGGCAATACGAAATGAAGGCTTCGGGACCGCACGGCGGACACGTCCGTCTTCTGCCAAGGGCGAACCCAAACTCTCCCCAATTCCAAGCATGGCTGTAAATATAGACCAGCACCCGGATATCCCCTATTTCCGCTTTTGTTGCAACGTGATCGCCGAAAAGCTCTCATCTACTCCTTTATTTCCGAGTTGCTCTCCAGTCAAAGTTGATTCTGCTTAGAAGACCGATAAGGAAATATCAGTTGGTTTTTGAAACAAAAAGAATTCAGATCGAGATAAAAAAAAAAAGTCTTCCCTTTCCATGTGGGTGTCCATATCGTTTTTTTCTCTTCGAATTAGATGTCCTATCTATTTTAGTTGTTGCCGCTGTTGAAAATCCGCTAGTGATTTGATTTCTTTTATTTGTTACAGTTCTCTGCGGATGTAGAAAAAATCACGTAGTCGCATTTTACGTTAAGAAATGATTCGAAATTATAATACACGCTGATCAATGTATCTTTGTCGTGATTACTTGTTGGTTCGTATGTATTAACTTATAATAAATAACTATTGCTCTACTTTTGGTATTAGGCCCACTTTTAAATTAATGTTATGAACTTCTGGTTTTATATTCTTTTCGTTCTCAGTACATTTGGATATACATATAATATATATATATATATATATATATATATATTATATATATAATATATATATATATATGTATATATATATATATAAAGTAAAAGACAATAGGAAAACTGTATTATTATTATTATATATATATATATATATATATATATTTATAAAGGTAAAAGACAATAGGAAAACTTTATTATTAGCCGACGCGTTTCGTTCAATGTGAACTTTTTCAAGGCAAAAAAGAAATGTGGACACATTGAACAAAGCGCGTCGGCTAATAATACAGTTTTCCTATTGTGTTCTACCTTTATACATATTGTCTTTTTCTACGCGTCAACTATGAGAAATTTTTCATATATATATATATATATATATATATATATATATATATATATATATATATATACATATCCAAATGTACTGAGAACGAAAAGAATATAAAACCAGACGTTCATAACATTAATTTAAAAGTGGGCCTAATACCAAAAGTAGAGCAATAGTTATTTATTATAAGTTAATACATACGAACAAACAAGTAATCACGACAAAAATGCATATTTTATCTAGTGGTGAACAAAGATGGTTCAAAGATCTTTTTTCACCACCTGATGAGATGCTTATGTTTAGGCATCGAAACAAATATGCATCTTTGTAGTGATTACTTGTTTTTTCGTATGTAACTACTTATAATAAATAATATATATGTGTGTGTGTGTATGTGTGTATGTATACCGGGTGTAACAGCAAAATTGTCCGAATGTTAGATTAAGCTTTGAATATTGTATCTTAGCGATGATTGAAGATATCTTACTGGAACTCTCCGATTGTTTTATAACACTATTGGAATCTACTTTGAGCAATATAATTACTCTCCAAGCTTAACAGAAGAATCGCGATGAAATCAGTCATAAACGAAAATGACATGTTCATCATTAATTAATCATAGCTAATGATCGGAAATTAATGAAGTATTTAAATAAAGTTCAAATATATATATATATATCATTCCAAGATCATTTTCCAGCATATTCAAGATTATCTTCGCCCTCTCTAATTTTCTGTCCTGGAGTAACAAGGGAGTTCCCAGGTTTCACGTACGATTTCATTTTCAAGTTTTTTTTTTTGTTTTCTTTTTTACTGCTCCTTCGACTGTATTATGAATTGAGTTGGGTCTTTTCAAATTGATATCTTTAGTTTTAAGTTGAAATAATGATCTCTCTTCCTGTTGTGGCCTCCTGATCCACTTTTGCCTTTTTTTAAAACTTATTCACCGTTCTCTTTATTGTTCTTGAGTGGACTTTGAAGATGTAAGCCAAAGTATGAATGTTGGTACCATTACTGTAGGCCTGAATGATATTTTTCCTCTCCTCATTGCTCATTGGGGATGACAATGGGTCTAACACAAAACGATTTTAACCTGTTATCATCTCAAAGGATTTTTCAGTGATTCTTACAAAAAATGATGTCAACATTCCTAAATTTATGGGATCTTACCCATAATAATAATAATAATGAACTATTCCATACTTAAAAAATACTGCGCCTCGGGAGTAGGCAAGGAGTCAGTTGCTCACATTCTGACCGACTGTTCGGTTGAACTCTCTGCCTTCGGGCCGAGAGGAACCCGAACGAGGCTACGCCGAAGGGCGGAGTCTTGTTCGGGGAGGTAAACCGGCCCTGAACCCGTTTATACGGGTTCAATGGGCATCTTTTGGGGCCGAGCCCACGAGCTCGGAAAACCCACAATAAATAATCGACCTTGTGTCACATGTTGCCCCAGTGAGTAGGGACTGAATATCGTCAGTCGCTCACTTCTGAACCGACTGTTCGGTTGAACTCTCTGCCTTCGCGCGGGGAGGAACCGGAACGAGACTACGCCGAAGGGCGGAGTCTCTTTCGGGGAGGTAAACCGACCTTGAATCCGTTTATAGGGGTTCAATGGGCATATTTTTTGGCCGATCCCACGGGCTCGGAGATCCCACATTAAATAACCGGCCTTGTGCTACATGATGCCCCAGTGTGGTGGGGGGGCGACTGAATATCGTCAGTCGTTCGCCTCTTGACCGGCTGTTCAGTTGAACTCTCTGCCTTCGGGCGGGGAGGAACCCGAACGAGGCTACTCTGAAAAATATTATAAAGGAGAGAGAAGAATAAAAGAAGAAGAATTAAGAAAACCGAAGATAACGACTGACATTGCATTTAAATTTTGGAAGATGAAAGATGATTGGGAAGCAAGAAGCCGGAAGAGATTTCCACAAGCAAGAAGTCCGATAGAAGAAACTGCTAGCATAGAACTTACGGTTACATGTAGTCATTTTAACTGTAAAATAATGAGGCCTTGCCGCAAATCTAGTCTTCTTTTATGTGTGGTGCTTTTTCAAGACGTATGCGATCATGGTCCTCCACATGTTCCTGTCTTTTGTAGCACAATAATTTTTGTCTTTTTGTTATTTGTCCTAAACCCCCTTCTACCATCCAATAGCTCAAGCTCATCCAGTATGTGACGCACTGATTTCCTCCGTCCCTCTTTCGTTCAATCTGTCCCGTGAGTATCATGTTTTCCAAGCTCTTCTTCCTCATTACGGGTTCCATAATTTTCAACTGCCTCTTCCTGATGTTAGGTATAAGTTTATTTTCTGTTTCCATATTTATCCAAAAACTCGTTGTTGCTCGCATATTCGGTCCATGGAGTCCTCAGCATCTTTCTGTAGAGCCACATTTCTGTTGTTTCAAGTTTCTTTTTATCTTTGAAGAGATGCCCAGGATTCACCGCCATATTGGTGGACAGATATAACGTAAGAGTTAAGTACCCTTTTCTTTGTTTCTAACGACATTTTTATTCGTAATGTCTAAGTGCCATAGAGGAAAGTTCGTCAGAACAATTATCTCAGGGAAAATACATTACGGCGATGGGATTTGACTAAAGGCGACATGCCAGGTCAGGACCGGTAATATTGCAAATTCTTCTTAAGATCTTAGCAAGAATCTCTAAATGAATAGTAAAAGCAGCAGACCATGTGTGGCAACAATATTCAAAGTATGGTCAAATGGTAGACTTATAAATATGTAAAATATATTGTGGCGTAAAAATTAGTCTAGAACGGCACGGCGAACCAACTTTCCTATTAGAAGATCTAGCAATTGAATCTGATTCAATATAATCTTTCCCCTTCATGTCAGCGAAGAATTTTCGCCCGAGAACGCGCAACGAGTCACTCAACTGGAGGTTTGCATCAGCTATGGTATGAAGGGTTGAAAGTGATGTGACAGATGATAATATTTAACAACCCCCACCACTCCAAGAGGGATGTATATGGACCAAGGCCGAGTTTAGCGTGGGTTCTTCGAGTCCGTAAGCGTGGCCACAAATATTCTCTTAGAACCCGTATAAACGGGTTCAAGGTCTGTCTACCTTCCCGGACGAAACTTTGACCTTCGGCAAAGAATCGTGCGGGTTCCTCTCTGCTCAAGGCAGAGAGTTCGACAGTATGAACAGTCTGGTCGACTGATCCCGATGTCACAGATGATGACTGCAGCTTATTTTTTTGATGAAATTTATAAGCATAAACTAAAATGGAAATTATTTATAACTTAAATGAATACTTTAAATAAATAATAACCCATGTCACAGTTGATACTGTAATTATTATTTTTTTTTTTTTACCTTTTCTCCTCGCAGGACGCACAAGCCTATGAAAACTACAAGCAGTACCATAGCCCGGATTTGGCAGAAATGTTGAACGATTTCCCGTCTTTGAAGATCCCGCCAACGTTATTGCTGACACAACTTCCGCTTTTGCAACAACGCTTCTACAGCGTCAGTTCTTCACCGAAATTCCACCCAGGAGAGGTCCACCTGACAATTGCCATTGCGAAATATATTAAACCAAGTAAGTTCGTTAAATAAATCGCTAATTCCCAGCAGAAATAGTGATGGAGGCTTCATTTAATTACTTATTAGCAAGGTGGGGATATTGAATCTTTAAAAAGAATAGTTAGTCTTTTTTAAAAGAATATCTATAGTTTTAAAATAATATATAGTCTTGTTCAAAAATATATTTAAAAACGTATATAATGGATAAGACAGAAAAAAAAAAACGTTTTAGTGACATGTTTCGTTTCAAACGGGGACTTCTTCAGAATAATAAAGGTTTTATTGATGGAATCAGGATTCTATATACACTCCTTCTGGAGTTATTATGCAAATCACATAAATCTTAATAAATCAAATTTGCTTTGAACAATTTTTGGTGATTAATTTAGACGTGGAGACAAAACTTGCATTAAATATTTAGGTCGTTTAAAAACGTTCTATTAAAGTTATTCGTTTTATTATAAAACTGCAGTCTGAAGGTATTATGCAGTTTAAACGAATTTTCGTTTAAGGCCTCTGAAATTTTATACATAAGTTGGAAGGTAGAGGAAAAGAGAATAAAGGAGGTTTAGACTTTCCATCAAAACGTTAAAGTCAAAGGGACGCCCAGCTTCAAATTAAAATTTCTGTATCAAGTTGGTCAATCGTATTCAGCTTTCTATCACTTTTTTTATATATTTATCGCTATTCTTTTAAATTATATTAGTAGTTTTGTTAGTAAAAGAGAAATGACGTATGATAGTTTACAACTACTTACAAATAATAATCAATATTCTTTAAATAATATTCGATGTGTTAAAAATGCTTTTTTAGCGACATATCAACTCCTTATGGGTCATTTAATATCAGATGTAAGTAAATCTATTGCTGGTAATAGATGTATATATATATATATATATTTTACATAAATGTATTACCGGTAATTTTTTTACGGTTTTACTGTGTCTGACATTTTTACTATAAAAATATATTTTTATACTTCTTAGTGATTTGACCCCTTTTTAAAGGGTTAACTATTTGCCCATAGTTGGGATCTTAACAGGTGTTACTACCACGGGTTAGTGTGGCCGTGGAACAACAGCGATTAAAAGGTGCTTTCACGCTCCTCAAATCCTCACAATCAGAGGCCTTGCTGCTGGATGTAGCTTATCGTCATAACTAGGACGCAAAATATTTCAGATGATATGAAACTTAGTTAAGAGATACACTATATGTCATAGATCATTGATTCATAGATAATCCTGGCTTTGCACAGCATTCTGTCTTACTCTAAGTAACTTTTAACCACTTATCAGTTCTGTCCTCCATCTCGACCAGTGCTTCTCAAAAATTTCAGTCTATGGACATTTTTTTTCTTCAAAAAATTAAAATTGATCACACCTACTTTTACTTTTAGGCTGTTCAATTTTCACACTAAGATATTCAATGAAAAGACAAAGTAGTCTATTTACACTTTAAAATTTATTTTACTAAACAAGGATAAACACAGGATATCAAAATCAGTTTTGATGATGTCATTCAGTCTTATTCCATTCAGCTAGTGACTACCCAGATAGTGATCTATAGGAATATTTTTTTATATTTATAAAAAAAATTATATCATATATATATATTAGGTTGGTGCAAAAATAATGACGTAATAATGTCGTTTTTTGACGTTAAAAGATACGTCAAAAAACGACATTATTACGTCATTATTTTTGCACCAACCTAGTAGTAGATTTCTATCTCTCTTTCTCTCTCTCTCTCTCTCTCTCTCTCTCTCTTTCTCTCTCTCGCTATATATATATATATATATATATATATATATATATATATTGAGTAATCGGAGAGCTGAGTTGGAATTCCAGTCGAATCCATTACATTCGCTTACGGGCTAATACCCTTGGGAAAGGTATAATCATCTTCTCCCTCCGGCTATGGGTAAATATCAGGACAGACTGGATTCTGTAGAGGAGAACTGGTCTAGAAGTATAACTCTAAATTCAAAAACTACGGAGGGTTGTTTGGGGACCTTGTGGAAATTAGTGCACCAGGTCTCTGTATTCGGTCCTTGAAAAAGTGTGGTTGGTTCTGCACAAAGCTTTCACCACTATAATCAAATCATATGTGCTGGTATATGGGCTGTCGGTTCCTATGGACTAAGCTGCTTGACACTCATACGTCGAATACGTCGAGGAGAGTCCACTATATATATATATATATATATATATATATATATATATATGATAAAAATAAAATAAATATAGTACTGTGTAATCCCTACGTAATTTCGAAATTTTCAAATATGTTTTGTTTCCACGTGTGTAATTAAACAAAATATTATATTCTTTACTTCTTCAAAGTATGAATAATTTAGATACATTTTTGTGAATTGGATACAATTTTTTATGGCTCCGAATTCTCTGTGGACCACTAGAAATGCTATGTCGACAATTGGGCAGCATTTAAGCGAATTTCTGTAGAGGGCTCTTGATTGGGCCTTCATCAAAATAGGTGGGGATGAGTAGATATTATAGGGACTAATAACCTACAGACGCATTCAAAACAGATCGATGCATTTATGCATTGTATCAATATTTAAGCTTCCCTTTTAAAAGTTCAACGATAATTCTACAGCCACCACTTAATTTAAAGACAATCTGATGTATGTAGGTTCTTACTTTCTGTTCAAACAATTATTTTTATTTCATGGGTGAATTTCGCTGGATTTCGTAATTATTTTCGATTACTCCCAAATTTATTTCCAAGTTATAAAAATTGTTATCGAACAAAAAATTCGTCGGAAAAAATCAGGTAAGAAATCGTCGAAAACAATTGCAGTAATGAAGGTTGGTAATCTCAAATTTCAGGATTGCAGATCCGGATCCAATCTGGAATGTTTTTTAATTTACTCACATAGTCGGCCTGATTCCAAAATGGTATGATATATTGGGCTACGGCCTCTTGGAGTAAAGTTGAAAAAATGTGAATCAGTGACACACTGACATTAGCGTTTATTATATATATATATATATATATATATATATATATATATATATATATATATATATATATATATATATATGAAATATTCAAGTGTTGAATTTAAAAAATCAACTGAGAAATAAAGACGCTGGTATTAAGTTTTCAAAGATTAGAATCATACATGATGTATTGCGAATTATTTTCTCTCCATTTTGATTGATAATGTCTTTTATAAATGACACAATTTCTTTCTTGCTTTTTTTTTTGTCCTACTGTCATTTCATTTGAGTTTAATTTAATCTCCTTTTAATTATTTTTACAGATGGAGTCATTCATCATGGTATTTGTTCAACGTGGTTACAAACATGCCCTGTAGGTGAGCAGGTACCGTGTGTCATGCGAGCGTAAGTATATCCGAATTATTGCATTATTTAAATGGAATGCACATAAAACGGAGATGAAGAAGCGAGAAAAAAAACATATAATGTTATTTTTTTAATAACATGTTAGCTTTCATTTCGAATTCGTTCATAAACTGGCTCATTGCGGAAGAAAAAGACGTCTTAACTAATCGAATTATAGTAATTTACCAATTTACTTGGTGGGGGGTGATTTATTCTAGATGAACTAGAATAAATGGCCCCAAACCAATTAGTGAGGATCAAACCCAGTAGAAATCAAGTTGCGATTTTATAATGATTGCTATATATCTTTAATTACTTGCTTAGTAAGAATCTAAATGTTTAGCGCTATTTTGGAAATTGGAACGGATCCAGATATTTGCAATAATAATAATAATAATAATAATAATAATAATAATAATACTTGAAAAAGACAGCAAAGACAAATGCAACCGACCAGATACAGAAGCGATGGCAAGATAAACCGCTTCATGGCCAATACTCTGCCCGTACCAAGCAAGCTGACGTAGACAAAACCCGTATCCATCAGTGGCTACGTAGTGCAGGGTTGAAAGCTGAAACTGAAGGTTTTATCCTTGCTGCGCAGGATCAATGCTTGTTAACTAGGAATTATCAAGCACATATACCAAAATATTGTGTCAGCCCAAAATACAGATTCTGTGATAAATATCCAGAAACGGTTGATCATCTTGTATCAGGTTGCACGATATTGGCACCTACTGAATATAAAACCGGCATGACAGAGTGGGCCAATATCTACACTGGAAAATTTGAAACTTTTACGGGAAGGAAACTGAAAGAAACTCGTATGAACACCACCCAGACCCGGTTACGGAGATAGGACCTGTTACAATTCTATGGGACTACACAATACACACTGACAGAACAATCAAAGCCAACCGCCCCAATATTGTTATTAAAGACCACAAAAAAATGTGCCTCCTTATTGATATGGCAGTCCCTGCTGACTGCAATGTTTCTTTGGAGATACTCATAAAGCTGTCAAAATACAAGGACCTTGAAATAGAAATCTCAAAAATGTGGCACATGGGAACATCAACAATCCCTGTTGTAGTTGGAGCCCTAGGATTGGTTGGAAAAGATGCCAGTAGACTAATTGAAGGGATTCCTGGAAGTCCATGCCTCAAAGTGATACACAAAATTGTTCTGACAAGTACGGCTCACACTTTACGAAGGGGTTTTATTTATGTAATTTTTTTTTTTTTTTTGTCAGTTGAAAGTGTCATGATGCCATTTTTAACCTTAGGTCCTTGGGCAGAACCCGGAAAGAAATGTGTAGACGCCAGAAATCAAAGATAATAATAATAATAATAATAATAATAATAATAATAATAATAATAATAATAATAATAATCATCTCTGCGAACTGCAATGTATCTTTGAAGACCTTCAGAAAACTCTTAAAATACAAGGACCTTGAAATCGGAATCTCGTAAATGTGGCCCATATGGACATGAGCAATTCCAGTTTGTAGCTGGAACCTTCGGATCGATTAGAAAAGATTCCAGAAGACACATTGAAGGGATTATTGGTAGCCCATGTCTTAAAGAAATACAAAATATTGTTCTCACAAGTACAACCAACGCATTACAAAGGGCGTTATCTATGTAAAATATGTATGTTTTTTTTTCAAAAGTGTGCAGTGAAAAATGTCATGATGCCATTTCTGACCTTAGGTCTCTGGTTGGGATCCGGAAAGAAATGAGTATTCACCAGATATCAAAGGAAATAAATAAATAAATAATAATGATAATAATATGAGGGAGGATGTGATACACTTACAAGAGTGGCATATGAAGACAGTGCGTTACCCATTTAATATGTTATTTTAAATGGATGGCCAAGCAGGAACTCAGAAGGATAGCAAGGGTACAATCGTTACTTGGAGCTACAAATAAAAGGAAACTATGGAGAACCATGGTCAACCACACCGTGACGGGACACAGAACATAAAAGGAGACTTTTAATAATAATAATTTTTTTTTGTTGTTGTTTGCACAAGATAAGGGTCTTTGTTACGTTTATAGCAATTATAAGGGCAACAAGGCAAAAATGTACATAAAATTTCTTGAAAAACGGAATAGCATTTTACTTTTTATATAGTTTATAATTTGTACAAAATTATATTAAGTTGGTGCAAACATAATGTCGTTTTCTCACATAATAACATATGTGAGAAAACGACATTATTTTTGCACAAACCTAATAGATAAATTCCGTCACATTTAGACATATTCACCTTCATATAAGATCGTTTTTTCCATGTAGCTATATATGACCTTTTCAATGTCGTTTGGGTTTCAGGGCACCTAATTTTCACATGCCTGAAGACGGTACACGGCCAATCATAATGGTTGGACCGGGAAGTGGTATTGCCCCATTCCGGAGTTTTTGGCAACAAAGAAAGATTGACAAAGAAATGTTGGCTGTGCCAAGACGTAAGTTCCATGATCCTTGTAAGTGTTCGTCGTTTTGTCTTTTTTTGATTTTCTTGTGTTCTTTTGTTCAGTCACACCAACCTACATTTTTCTAAATCTCTAAATATTCATATTTTTGTCCAAAATATAAAATAAGGAGAAAATGGACAAAAATAATTAATTATATAAATAGGCCAGAACAAAAGACCGTAGTTTTTTTAACTGAATTTCAAAGACAATATTTAGATATTTGTAGATAAATTCATTCAACCGTGAAACTATGGTTGAAACACCCACACTTAGAAGAGAAAACTCTTATCTCGATCTCAACTATTTCTGTTTTATAGCCAGCACGTGGGTTGTTTGAAGTCTACTAAGTGGTATCCACTTTGACTGAAGGGGAATGGAAGAATAAATGAGTGAATGGGGATTTTTTGACAGATGTCAACAAAATCGGCCATGCAGTGTGTCCGGTTACTTGGCTATATTAACGATTGTGCTTGGGATCGGGGGTCAATAATGGTTCGCCCTTGGCGGGGGACAGACTACCATTTGCGTAGTTCCGAGGCTGTTCGTTCGTATTTCCAGCTACACGTCTGTATATGCGGATAGTTGGTAGTAGAGTTGGACTGATATGGCAGACGTTGTTCCTTGGTGTCTTCTGCCTACGCACCCAGACCGAGCAAGCAAACCCCTGAGTAAAACGCCTATTTTATAATATGGGAAACAGGGATCGTGTTATCATTTCTCGAAACGGCATTTTTTTAAATCTTCCTAGACTTTGTGAACATGCACCGGACCTTTCTGAGTTTTTTTTTTTTGTGGGGAGATGGGTGCAATCATGGCCTGAGTGAGGATCATGTTCTATGTTTACACAATCACCTATGTGTAGTTTTTGTTCCACTACCTTTCTCTATCTTCGAGGAAGTTTAATATTCCAATTACTGGGCGATGAACTGGTCAAAGTGTTTTCCACAGGCTCCAGAGAATTGAAGATTTTTTCGTTAAGAAAGTATTGTATAAATAACCCCAAGTCGCGAACTCATTGTAGTACGGTGGGTGGAGTAGGTGGTCCCAGCTAAACAGTACCTGGTCCTCCTGGATTTGTGAAGACATGTAAGGTCTGGTGTTGTCCTAATAGAAGACGATATTCTTCAGATTGATCAATCTCGGACAATATTCATTGTTTGTCGCCTTTAATCCATCCAACCGGGAACATAAATTTCCTGAATTCAACCTTTGATTTTGCGGAAGGGGTTCCTAATTCACAAGGCCCTTCCAATCCCACCAGATACAAAACATCACCTTCTGATTAACGGTAGCTGATGTCATTTTCTCAGGGAGAATTTTTTCTCCACATTGTTGTAAACAATCAATTTTTCCTCGCCTGTGATTGCTCTTTTAAAAAATGGCAACATTAATTATTCCAGCAACTAAGAAAAAAATGTCGTCATTTGCAGTTAATGTTTTAATGACAAGAAGAGTAACGTTAATCAACTTCTTTTGGTCTTCTTCAAATGTTAGATTTACAGAAATAAATACGAAACAATGGCTACAGATGAAACTTTGTGTAAGATTTACTGGTTTAATAAAATCTTATTCAAAACCTTTCAACGATTAAGATCTATTAATTTCTTCATTTCAAACGCGTCTCCTGCTGAATTTTCCACAGACTAGGATATCGTTATTTCCCATATATTGTTGCTTAGACTCATTTTTTCCATTTTATTTAGTTTCTTCCATTCCTGTCCTACTTTTCTGTCAGCACTTTTTCTAGAGCACGCATGCGCATATCATAATGCATGATTTAAAGGTGACGTTGTAAAAAGTGTCCTTCACAGTTTCATCAATATTCTGTGTCTTTATTTGCATGTTTTCTTTTGTTGCCGTGTTTAGCTTAATGTTGATCAGTTTAATTATAGAGTATTTTATAGTTGTTTAATACAAAAGGGTTCTAAAAAGCAGTATTGGAAGACAGTAAATACGATAAAAAAAAGACACACACACAAACAAAAACATGCACACGCATATATACATGATGTAACAAAAATACTTTTATAAAATTTTGCGGTGGATTTCTCACCCCCAAAAAAGTCAGAAAATCATATGAACATAAGTCTTATACGGTCACTATATATATATATATATATATATATATATATATATATATATATAATACATGTAAAAGGTTTGTTATTTGATTGATGTTACCTTGAACATCCCGACTACAGAGTTTCGTAGACGGACACTACGTGAATCGCTCTGTCCACTCGTCAGGGGTGATCAGCAATTGACTGAAATCTTGATGCTGAAGGTAACATCAATCAGCTGACAAATATTTTACTTATATTAATTCTGTATCTCTGATGTCAAGCACTTTATTACAAAGGTCTTTTGCACTGAATGCCTCTTCTGTCAGTATCCAATGATTAACAGCATTTTGGGCTTCAAACTATCTTTGATATTGCTCTCTCTCTCTCTCTCTCTATATATATATATATATATATATATATATATATATATAGACATACATACATATGGTGATTTTCTAGAGTAGCTTAGATTTAGCCGAAAGTATGGGACATCCAGTGAGGATCGTACTCACGATTCAGTCGTAATTGATCTTGGGAGACAAGCTTTCTAACCATTGCACCATGTCGAAGTGCCCTGAAGATTTCTAAGCGTAGCTTAGATGTGATATAAGACGGAACGTATTGGCTACCCAGGGAGGATCGACCTCAGTTGAAATTGTTCTAGCGAGTTAAGCTTGCTGACCATTACACCACGCCGAAGTGTCCAAAGAGGTATATATATATATATATATATACATACATATGTATTGGTACAAATATATATATATATATATATATATATATATATATATATATATATATATATATATATATATTCACGTGTACTTACGTTTGGTGTGAGACACGAGTTTCGTTGGTTACCCAAATCGCATATCTCGAGCCCGATGAGTTAGACAACCAACGAAACTCGAGTCATTCACAAAGCGCAGCTATATATATATTTATTAATATATATTTCTTAGCTCTGTCTAATCACATTTAGCATTATTATGTCTACACCTTTTGGTTAAATTTGGTAATTATTTATTTGCTTACCAGCATATGCACGCAATCACGCGCGTACATGGTCGCTAATATCTAGTTATCTCATTTACTTAACCCCATATATATATATATATATATATATATATATATATATATATATATATATATATATATATATTTGTACCAATACATATGTATGTATATATATATATACCTCTTTGGACACTTCGGCGTGGTGTAATGGTCAGCAAGCTTAACTCGCTAGAACAATTTCAACTATATATGTATATGTATATAAAATACCAATTGGTAATTGGTAGGGATAATTTCAAGGAGTACATTAATCCAAGGTGAGCTCAATGTAAATTACAGAACAATATAATAATTAGTAAAGACAAGCCTTAAAAATTCATTTCGGTTACAATTAATTTCAGCAATATATTTATTTAAATATTCATTTCTATTTAAATAAATATATTCATGAAATAAATTATAACCGAAATAATTTTTTTAAGTATTGTCTTTGCTTGTTATCTGTGGAGTTAACTTTCAAGATAGGACATCTAGCGTAAACCTGTTTAACATGTGTAATATTGGAGTAATCAAGACTTTTAGCATAAAGTCTCAGTTACGGTGGACTGGCCATCTCTTTAAAATATTCTGATGACAGGATATCCAAGATTCTAATATATAGCCAGTTAGGTCAGGGCTACAGGAATATAGGACACCCATGGCTAAGATATAAAGACAAGGTGAAAAGCAACTTGTCAGCTGTCAATATACCATATAACACCCTTGAGCGCTTAGCCTTGGAGCAGGTAGACTGGAGATCAACGTGTTTTAGTGGATTTAGCTGTTTTCAATCTGCTTGTCTGAATCATCTTCAAGAAACGAGAGCAAAATCTAAAAGGTCAGCCAATCTAACAGTGATCTACTCTCACAATCCTCTCTCTTGCTCCATATGTGGCCTCCTTTGCAAATCACTAGCGGGTCTTAAGTGCCACGTAAGATTATCGCACAAAATTAATTAAGCTGTCAGATCTTCATACGTCGAAACCGACGTGATAGTCCATTATATATATATATATATATATATATATATATATATATATATATATATATATAGCATATCTTCATTCAAACATGTTAAGTTTAAGAATAATATTGTCATATTGTGTCTACTTATTTTTATACTGCTTTTTTCCAGCTAATCAGTTTCTTGATGTTAAAATGAAATTCATTAAGGAAATCGCCGTATTTGTTTTTTTTTTGTTTTTTTTTATCTCAAATACTTTCGAACTTTTCTAAGATCGTCTTCAGTTATATATATATTGTAACTCCGATAAAATCTGCATTCCGTTGCGGCTAATTGATTTTGTCCTTATTTATGCAAACAGTCATGAAATTTTTAATTTAAAATTTTTTTTTTTCTGCTTGCTTTTTTGCATTTTGCTATTTTGTTTTTAAGATGGTGAAAAGAAAGGCTGGGGCAGCATGACAATTTATTTTGGATGCCGTGATCGGAACATTGACAACATCTACGAAAGTGAACTCAAACAGTATCAAGAAGAAGATGTCCTTCAAGATGTTTACTTTGGTTTCTCTCGAGAACCTGGCAAGAAAAAGGTAACCTTTCTTTTCTGCTAAGTTATCAACTTAAACTCGTGGTTGGTTTTGCATATATATATATATATATATATATATATATATATATATATATATATATATATATATATATATATATATATATATATATATATATATATATATATATATAAGGTGTATTTAGGAAGAAAATGTTGTCCAACATTTTTAAAGCTTTCTCGAGTGCAGGATAGACGTAATAAGTACTATTTAAAAATGTATGTTTGTGTGTGTATACTGGTTTCGTTAAAGACGACTGAGAAGGTCCCTGATTAAGGTTTTATTTAATGTTTCTAGTGTTTGTACAAGTGTTTTCTTTTCTAGACACAAAGAAAAAACCCACACATTCAGTTATAAGTAAAAAAAAAAAATTACAAAGAAAAATCGACCTTGACAACGGCTAAACGAATAACCGAAAGCGCTTGTATCTGCACAACTTTTGGGTAGTTTTCCCCTCCTCAGATTCATAAACAAATCCTTAATGTCGAGAAAAGAAAACACTTGTACGAAAACTAGAAATAAAAAGCTTAATCGCAGTGCCCTCTGAGCCGTCTTTAAAGCAACTGGTATTAAAGAGGAATTGCTGTACAAATAAGAAATTGTCATATATATATATATATAAAATGTCATCCACAGACAGACTGTTTCGCTGTATCACAGTTCATCAGGGCGGCTAGACATCCAGTTGCCTACAGCTAGAATCGAAACCCGACTGAAGTGGTATCAGGCGGATATTCTACCACTAAGCTGTCGGCACACGGTCGAGATGAATATGGATTTTTAGCGTATTTATTTTTGGAAACACGCCCAGTGACCGACAGTGACTCAATTCGGCTTGCGAAGAGTCTCGCTATATAGCTATAATAGTTACTGTTTACAAACCCATACCTCAGCCCGAGAGTGCTCAACTGGAATTAAATTTAATTCAGGAGCTAATATAATGTCATCCATCTTCTATTTTAAAAATATGATTTAATTATAAAATTAAATTTAAAATCCATAGCTCCGTTCCATTCTTAAGCAAAAAATGCCAGAAACTTTATATCATTGAAAAACCCATACGACACACGAAAAACGGATATCATTGTTTATCGGCAGGCACCTCTGCCACAACTTAACCTGATTTTTAAAGTTACTTATATTTGATATATAAGTTGTTTAGGGAAATTAAAACCCAAACACTCCTTATCAATATGATTGAATATTTCCGTAACATTAACAACTTAAAATATTAAGATTGTCTGTGTTTATAATTGAAGTAAACTTCTTAATAGATTATTCCAAAAATCGTCTAAGAATGGAATTTATGGATTTTAAATTTAATTTTATAATTAAATTTAAAATTTTTATTTTCTGCGTCGCGATGGAACCATATTTTTAAAATAGAAAATAATTATATTATGCTCTATTGTTTTGAATCGAGCACTGTTTTTTAAAAATAAAAATAATTACTAAGACACCAGATTGTAAATCATACTGTACTTCCTTATTATTTATATATATATATATATATATATATATATATATATATATATATATATATATATA
>OZ010604.1:43862076-43872076 GCA_963932145.1 Acanthosepion lycidas
ATGTGATGCCATTGTCCGAGAAGGTGGACACTTCTATGTCTGCGGTGATGTGCAAATGGCATCCGACGTGTCTGACACAGTCGAGATGATTCTTAAAGAAGATGCTCCGATGTCATCGGAAGAAGCCAAAAACTATGTGCTCAAATTACGGGTGTGTATCAACGTTTTTCTGTCCTTTGAATTCTGTAAATCATTTCAAGGATGACATCGTGAAATTATATCATCATCATCTTCTTCCTCCTCCTCATCATCATAATCATATTTTCTATGTGTAATTCCTAAAAAGAGCTAGTCCACTAAGATTAGAGACCACAATCGCTGGTATCTGTAAATCAGACTAGTATCCGCAAATCTTCACCAAATCAGATATTATCAATTTAGGCTTTCAATACAACTCCGCCCTCTGCAGATGGTAAGATCCCTCTCGCCAAATGGACCCCCCATATGTATGCGTGCATACCCAGGTATAAAGTTGACGTATATCTGTATTGTGACTGAAGTATAATGCTCGTGGTAACCGTAATAGCTGTTTCTTGATAAGGAAACATTCGGCAATCATTGACCAGCGGCCAGCTCTACTGTCGATTGAAATCTAGAAAATCTTCTTACAAAGACAATTTTCAGAAAAATAGGCAAGTCCAGTAGATAGTATCGTTCTATCCAGTATTAATGGAAGAGCGAGCTTCCTTCCTAAATTTTTGTTTGAAATAGTGTGGAACGTCAACAACTGGATTATATCATTAATTCCTCTTCAGGTTGCATGTGACATCCATTTTAGTTATTGCTGTTCTTAGAAGCCTTCAAGTAAAGTTGTGTCTGTTATTTGGTACAGTTCTTTGTGATTATGTAGCGCTAATCCACGAGACACGAAGGAGAACTGTTCTCCCAAAGACCGACATACTTCAGTAGCTGCCATTTTGACCATTGCACTGAGAAAGCGTTTGTTTACAGTTGGCAGTTTAGATATTTCTGAAAGATTTTGACGTCAAGCATGGCATCAATATGAAAACCTCAATCTGGCAATCCGATAAAAATCTATCTGTCAATTTAATGTGATATTTGACATAAAAGCGAACATTGAAGGCAACATCCAACGGCGACAGTTTGTTTCATGCTTAAACGCAACCGTCATGTCCCGATGATTTCGTTTAAGCATGAAACAGGCTTTCGCCACTGAGTGTTGTCTTCAAGTCTCCTCTTAAAAGCGTTGAAACTATGCTCAGATCCGCTTGTTGGTTTCCATAAACGTTCAGCTAGCCCCGAAGAATGTCACTGAATGCATTTACTTTCCTTACGGAGAAAATCAGTTACATGAATGTCAGATTTAGCCTGATTACTACTTTATACATACATACATATATATATATATATATATATATATATATATATATATATATATATATATATATATATATATATTGTTGTGGATTCCGTGAATGGAATCTTGCACAAATAAATAATCAACGCCAGTAATTGAGATAGAAAAATAAGTGTATTAAACGTAAGAATACAGACTTGAAGTGAAGAGAAATGCGGGTTAGTAGAAAGTATATGTACAAGTCTCTGTCAGTAAAGCCGCAATCATATCTCTCTCTCTCTCTCACTCTCTCTCTCTCTCTCTGGACTCTTGTATAATAACTCTCTGAGAACACCCTGTGTCTGTCTCCGTATCTCTCAACCTGTCTCAACGTATCTCCACATATCTCAACGTATCTCCACATATCTCAACGTATCTCAACAGCAAGTATTCTCTCTATCAGTATAAGTATACTTTGGACGAGTCCATCTTATGTAAAAATGGAAATGCTCCACTATATATATATATATATATATATATATATATATATATGTGTGTGTGTGTGTATGAGTGTGTGTGTGTGTGTGTGTATGTGTATGTTCGTGTGTGTAAATCTCCGCAAATCATACATTATCAGCTCTGTTATCGAGGCGGCTCAAATACGCCTACTGCTTGATTGATTGCTTGAATTCTCTTATAACCTATCAACCTATTGCAGGTTATTTAATGACAGAAACTATTTTTAGAATGTAAGAATTTGGTTCTTGGGGGAAGAAAAAAATTTACTGAGGTAAGTCCTACAAATTAATCCATATTTGGTAGATAACAGGTGGATTCATGCCTTTCCAAATGGTATTTGCGCGTTAGTGAATATAACGAATTCTGACGGAATCGTTCCTCGCATCTCCGATTTTCAATTCCGAAACGTAATCCATTACGCCACTCGCACATCCAAATCTTACAGCACCTGGTATTTCGAAGCGGTCACCCATTTAGGTACTGAACATATTGCTTAACTACAGTAATCGTGCGATAACATGTTTCAAGGTAATATGCACATCAGCCCTACGTCGTTTGCATTCCCTGAAAATGGGTACGTATACCACTCAGGGCGACCACATTCAAAGTAGATTAGCTCCGCGCATAATTTGGGCTGGGAATATATGCTGGAATGTTGCACCAGTTTAAACTAACGTTTTAAAAAAACCGTTGACGTTGGTTGGGTTTCTAGACGTTTCTGAAAGTGTCCACCTGCCAGGTGACGTAGTCGGCGTATTATTGGTAACGGAAGACCATGAATTAATGGTGAACATTAGCAACTTAATGACATTTACGTCGAGTGTGAGTTCGATTCGTTGAGTTTGCGCTGTCCAAAATAAAACCTTTTTTTCAATAGTAAATCTTTTATTTACATTATTCGGACTATAAGAACACATGGCACAGTGGATAAAGGCGTTGGTTAGATCCAGTGACAGGACCCAAAGAGTGTGAGTTCAATAACCGGTTAAGGCAGTGGAGAACTTTCAGAGGGAAATTAACAGGAGATAACAGATAACTGACATCCATCAAAACATGGCACGTGTAACTAGAACAGTCTACCCCAGTGAGCGAAATAAAGGGTTCAGTTCGACGTTCCAACCACCTGAAGAAGGCCGGAGCGTACAACAGCCGAAACGTTGTGATAAATATGGCGACAAAGATGAGGACAATAGTCCGAATAATGTACATAATACCTCATCCCAGAAATATAGACAGTAAATCTTTTAGTCGGTTACTATGGAAAAACAAAAGGATACTGGGAATTCGAATGCAGATTTAAATTTTTCCCACTTGTGACGAATGCTGCTATCGATTTTTTTTTTTGCATGCTAGCATGCTAGTTAACATTCGTGTCAGTCAGCTGTTGGCTCTTACGCTGCCCAATAGAATCTTATTCATGGCAGTCAGCTAATGGCTGTTACGCTGGCCAGTAGAAAATGGCCGCAAACTACATGAAAACTGTCGTAGAGCATGAAAAATCGATTATTTCCACTATCAATGGGAGTTGGGAAATGCAAAGTCGGTCTTGCCCTCTCCGCTAACTTGGAGCATGTGCATGTAAATTTTGATGCAAATCCGTCGAAAATTGCGGCCGTGCATTCGTTACACACACACACACACACACACACACACACACACATTATCACAGCTCGAAAATCGATAATATCATGGAAGCATTTCGAACCAGGGACGGTGAAGTACTTTCCAATCGTTTTCCAATTACAATCCGCGACGATATCCATTAAATAATCAAAGCCGCATTTTCTCAAAAATATACGTAACATACATATATTTATTTATGCCTCTACTTTCTTTCCACTATTTTTTTTTTATCTATCACGGTTGGTAATATTTTAAGCAAGACATGTGAAATAATGTGTATTGAACGTTATTACCTTCCAAGAAACTGTGAGTGAAAATGATTCGTTGGAAAAAAATGATTTTGAAATGAATATTTTCATATGATTTCGTAAGATCCGGTTGTCATAAAATGCAATAAATGATTATTTAGAGAAAAAAAAAATGGCTGCAATTGTTTTTCGCGGTTATAATGTGTTACTTCTTTTATATGACATGTCTCGTCAGGACATGCGTGATCACAGTTCTCCACAATTTCCTATTGCTTTTAGCTCTAAGCTAATATTTGCCATCTTACTTTCCCACACTAAGGTTTTGATATTCCATCCATAAACACAAGTTCCTTATGTAGGCTATTCACAGTTTCCTTCCCGTTTATTTTATTTTATTTTATTTTTTTGTTACTTTTTAAATCGGTATCATCTCAACATGACAGTACAGCCATTAACATGCAAGGGATTGCAGGGTGTGGAAGAATTCGGAACAGAAACATGAGTAATGAGCAGAAAAAGAAACAAGTAATCAGGAGGAGAGTAGATAGCGATTGGCACTGGATTTAAATTTCTGCAGATTAAAGTTGGTTGGAAAACATGGAGCCGGAAGGGAGTCCTACAAGCAAGCAGTGCGAGAGAAGAAACAGCCAGCATAGAACAAACGGCTACATCTAGTTAGCTCAAATGTAAATAGACGAGATCTCGTCACCAGTCTAGTATTGCGCTTAAATTCAGTCTAGGCACCATAGTGAAGAGCTCATCCGAACAATTATGAAAGTATTTGTAAAAAAAGGCATAGAGAGAGAACTTCTTGCTTTCAATATGTCCTGTGAGTGTCCAAATCTCGAAGCCTATTTTCCTCATTATACACCCCAGAAATGTCAACTGTCTCCTTTTGATTGCTTCTTTTTTTCTACTTTCTTTAAAACTTCCTTTTTGTTTATATGTTCCGTCCATGATATTCTCAGTATTCTTCTGTAGAACTACATCTCTCGAGTTTCCTGTTATTTTCCATTCTACAACTTCTTTCCTCACAGACGCAAAGTTGCAAGCCTATCGTTACTCTCCATTGCAAATGTTCAGATGAGTTCCACACTTTAGTGACACCAGTTTAGACGTTTACAACTGAAATACGTTGGACAGAGATCCTTTAAAGTCACCAGGCAAGACATAGTCACTGATGACTGTTGAAAGATAAAGGAGATAACGCCATAGTAAAAATGACCGGCATTATATTACACCTGAGTCAATAAGTTTGCCTATCACTAGTTTCACACTCCTTCCTCATCTTGTGAACAGGAGCAGAGGTTTATCCCTTGATTCCTGTTTAGGATAGGATCTTATGTTTCGCCTACTAAAACCTTCTTTCACCCCTAGTAACGTTTGTGTCTTAGAGGTATTATCGCCTTGGTTGAGGCGAAGCCTCCGATCCCGGCCCTTGTTTAGTTATAGCCAAAAATCTACGAATGTGTAATCTAGTCCTGTTGGGTACGTTCCCGAGTAAGCACATGACCATTGCACAAAAAAAAAAAAAAAAAAGAAGTGAGATGAGGACTATTCTGAATGAACTGGCTATTTGTTGTCCATTTACACAGGCTCCCAATATTGATAAAGGCCATTTACAGTTTTGCGTCGAAGTGGAATGTTGTGAAAATATTCAGTGATAGCTTGTTAAAGTAAGCAACAGCCAAGTGCCATCTGCTTTTGTGCTGAAGTTGGGTCAGAGTTCAAGTCCTTCCACGTTAGAGTTAGTTACGGTGGATAGAAGTGAATGGGTTGAGTTATTTAGAGTGTAAACGTGAAATAGAGAAAAAGCGAGAAGACCAAAGAGGAACATATGGATAGATAAATAGATACATATGAACATAAAGGGGTAAATAGATAGATATGCACAGACAGATAGATAGATAGATAGATAGATAGATAGATAGATAGATAGATATGAACAAAGAAATATATATGGATAGACAGACAGATATGAACAGAAAGAGATAAATACCAACAACAAAAAATAGATAGATAGATAGATAGATAGATAGATATAAACAAAACTGGGATAGATAGATAGATAGATAGATAGATAGATAGATATAAACAAAACTGATATAGATAGATAGATAGATAGATAGATGAATAGATATAAACAAAACTGACATAGATAGATAGATAGATAGATAGATAGATATAAAAGGAAAGAAATAGATATAAACAGAGTGGCATGGTGTTATATAACGTGCCTATGGACACTAATGGGCATGTTCCAATCCTCATTAATACATTGGACACTATTGTAAGTTGGGGTAATATGCTAAGTAGTGCACCACTAGCAGTGGTTTACCTACTTCATGCCGCTGGCGAGTATTGTATTTTGTTGATGTTTACCATTCCATTTCCATTTTGGTTATTCCTCATTCAGTAACCCTTTCTATTGATAGATAGATATGAACATATATATATATATATATATATATATATGTTCATATCTATCTATAGAAAGGATTATATATATATATATATATATATATATATATAGAGAGAGAGAGAGAGAGACAGACAGAGAGAGAGAGAGAGAGTGATAGATAGATAGATAGATAGATAGATAGATAGATAGATAGATAGATAGATCATGCACATTTCATTGAATACGACAGACAAGGTGTTTGAATTAGTTTTTTTATATAATATTTCATGTTATCTAATAATTTTTTTTCTTTTCGGATGATAAATTTATAAAAAACTGTCTAATTCATCTTTCTTTCTGAGCGCTTTCGGCTATACATTTACTCATTTTCAAGGTTTAAATATATTAACTGTTAACAAGAAAAAGATTGTTGTATGTATTTCTATAATGTTTTTATTATCCGAAAAAAAATTCTTAGATTACATGAGGAATTGTATAAAAACCTAAATCAAAGCACCTTGTCTTTTGTATTCAATAAAATGTGCATATATATATATATATATATATATATATATATATATATATATATATATATTAGGTTGGTGCAAAAATAATGACGTAATAATGTCGTTTTTTGACGAATTTTTTAACGTCAAAAAACGATATTATTACGTCATTATTTTTGCACCAACCTAATAGATAGATAGATAGATAGATAGATAGATAGATAGATAGATAGATAGATAAAATGAATACGATCTAAATGAATATGAATTAATTTTCCCTTTGTTTTTCTTTTGTTTCACAGGATGCGAACCGTTTCCATGAAGATATCTTTGGAGTTACTGTTAAAAGGTCAACGCCCAGCTCTGTGGATACAGCTGACAAAGTTCATCTGCGATCAAAGGGGCGGTTCTGGAAAGAAAATAAAATTCTGGAGTGTGACGAGGTATTAACTTTGTTCCGGTCTTTGTCTGAATAAAACAGGGTTCGTTTATATTTTACCAAAACCAAACTTGCAATTCAATGTATAACTCAATTTTTTACCCTCTGTTTATATGATCGGAAGCATTTGTACTCCTCTCAATGTATATCCTATCCTCCTTTGTTGTATTTCTTTTTATATGTATTCTGAAAAATGATTAATACATTATTATTATTATGAGGTTGATGCAAAAATAATGTCGTTTTCGCACACATGTTACTATGTGAGAAAACGACATTATTTTTGCACCAACCTAATATTATTATTATTATTATTATTGTTATTATTATTATTATTATTATTATTGAGCACGTGAGCAGCACAACAACAAAGGGGTTCTGGGACACAATTATACGAAACCCATTATAACATTAAAATATTACATTTTTACATTCTCTAGCAAGGTTTCTGGTTTGGGTACATATATGACCAAATCTAAATAACTTGCATATTTCCAAGTTTATCACCGTTCCTACCCAATCACGTCTATTTTTTGCATTTCTCCTGAGCTAATTTGTTACAGTCTTGAACATTTAAATTATTATTATTATTGCAATAATGGCGGGGCACTCGTATCTGTTTATGCCCGTCTACTAGGGAGACTAGCCAATTCTTGTTGCAGACGACTGCTCAGACACATTTGTGTTTGCTCAAAACCCACAAAGCCCAAATGTGGTTTATACTGAAACTATGCTGAGCGAACCTTAGTTACAATTTCTAGGGGAGGCGAGGCGCATTATCTGGCGTGATCAACAGTCTGAACTTAAATCCTCGTTTACGGTGACATTGCATTATTGAATGATAGATCAACACGTCAACAATATACGCTGGGTTACAAATATGCGAAGTTCTACATACCCGTCTTGAAACCCAGGCTAATAAGTGAATATCAGGAACAGGCATCACACACAATGTGTGACATATGGTTACAGGTTTTCATAAAAGCAGCACGTAACATTGCAGATGTAACTCAGAAATACCTTCAGTTTGAGTAATCCAGCCCACTCAGACGGTCTTCGATTGAGAGCGTTGCCGAGTAGCCAAGTTTGATTCCCAAATCACACTGGCTGCTTCATCCTTCAAACTAAAAAAAAAAAAAAAAACAACCTTTGAACACTCAGACATGATGCTACAACGTTACTCCCGCCCCTGGACAGAGATGCACAATATATCAGTTTCTAGTGGACATGCCCAGCTGGTTAAAGTCAAGTATGTTATACGCAAATCTATGTTACAGAAGGGGATATTTACTCTAGCCCATCCTAATTCGCCAATAAAATCTCCCCACGGTAACGTGATGTGACACAAGTTCGAGTTTAATGTGGGAAACCCGAGCACGTACACCCAGGTCAGGGTTAAAATTTGCCCAGCCCCCTCAACCATCAGTTGCACTGGCATCGATATTACTACCGATTCCATCTCTCTATTGCAATGAGATGGGTACTGCTACGGCCAGCTGTTCCCGGGGACCGGACACATCTCTGTAGATGATAACACCTCCTATCAATTCAAATAGGAAGCATCGAGATCCATAACTAGTCAAGCATTAGTACAATTATTATTATTATTATTATTATTATTATTATTATTATTATTATTGTGGTGATAAAAGCCATAGTTGTCTCCCCATTGAACTAATCTACTATAAAAAGTTATGGTTGAACATTATACATCTGCAGTTGTCGAATTGCTTTGAATAAAATTTAATTTCAAATGTAAAGATTTGTCTGTTTTCTTTACAATTATTATTGAGTTAATACGCAAAAAAAGTGACGCTGGCGTAAACAATATATGAACTCCAATGTACACACCCAAATAATAGTATACCAACCAAATTCACCACAGCAGTAAGGATACAGAAGCTGCTGATTTTCATTTAGTGGATATAAGTCACGCGGCTCACATGACGGCCGTTTAATTACGTCACTCCATACAGTGACGAAAGCGACAGTTAATTCCAGTTTGTTTACAGCAACCAAACGGTAAAGTTGCGTCACCCCAGCAGCTTACAAGTCTATCGTACCGTTTCCCTTTGGGAATATATCTTTCCCAGATACAGAATGAAATTTCTGCTCGCAGTCCTTAATTTGGGAAAAACCAAGACTTGCTGTTTCCCGTTCGTGGCATATGTCCTCCCTGGGACTTAAATGAATTCTACCCGTCTGAATCTGGAGCCCTAAAAATGACTTTTCCAGGTGCAGGTGTATCTCCGTATTATATATAAGGCTCTTCCGTTTTGTTTCTTCTTACACTCTGATTTGCTGTGTAGATATATGTGCTATATTATTCTCTGCGTGGTACATGTGCATATATGTATATATAGTTTTGTGTATGACTTAGTGATATAAAAGTCTCTCTGTCATTCTTTTTCTTTCAGCCATTCCGTTCCGACGGTGAACTACGGTGTTAGTATATCACGGATATAATAATGCGCATAATGGGGGAAATGAAAGAAAAAGAGAATAAATCTTTCTTCTAAGCGCTTCCATTATACAGTCAAACGTGCACGATGTTTTGGAAGGTTTTGATTAAAGCAACGTGTAACATAAGTGATTATTAGTGGTCAGGATTGAAATTACTGTTACTCCCAGTTTAAGGCATAACTTATATATATTTGCATTGTTAATATTTTTTCCTATAGAAAAGTATTATAAATAATTTTAATCTTGATATGGTACTAAAATCCTGTAATCATCAGTGGTCAGGGGCTAATGCAAACGCTGTCGTCAGAAGAGAAAATATTATGAATAATTAATTACTAATTAATAAAATAGAAACGAAGAATGAAGTGGGAATAGCGATGATGATTTTTGTCATTCCTTCTCGTCACTTTTCTTATAAATATCGCAAGGAGGAGAAAAAGTTTTGTTGTGATAACAAGTCGACTTCTGATCTCGAAAACTAACATGAATATTTATAAAGCTGTT
>OZ010604.1:43877076-43929576 GCA_963932145.1 Acanthosepion lycidas
AAACCAACACTTTAATAAATTAGGCCATGACTATAGATTAAATGAAGGGTTAAGTTCCGAATTCCTTGAAGATCTATATACACCTGAAGACGGCCGGAGGAGACCACGGCCGAAAACGTTGTGATAACGACAACAAAGATGTTGACAATATTCCGAATATAGATAATGTAAATTACTGAATTAAAAATTTTAAATTTAATTAATTTACTAATTAACAAAAACAGAAATTGATGTTTTAATTTCCATGATGAAGAGATCATTATTTACATTAGCTAAATTCGAATTAGTGTCCTTATCTGTAATGTTGTTATCACAACGTTTCGACCGTTGTGCCGTCCGGCCATCTTATATATATATATATATATATATATATATATGAATAAAAATGACAATAGGAAAACTGGTAATTGCTGACGCGTTTCGTCCAATGTGGACTTTATCAAAGCAAAATACGAAAATGAAATTAAATGAACAAAGTAACTAATAAAAACAAAAACAGAATGTACCTAGCAACTGGAATGTAGAGAAACGCTATTTTCATATTTTTAACTGAAAAATAACGTCAGTAATTGTCACGTGTGGAGAATATTGTCATTATATCTGTGTTGATGTATTCAACCATTTTCTTTTGATTTTATGAATCTGTTGTGTATATTTGTTTGTAAGAGCATTAATTTTGTTAAGAAAGGTGAAATAGGGAAAAAACCTGGGCGTAGATTAATATTTGAGTAGTTTACTATGGCGGCACTCTCCAGAAGTTTCCTTCTGAGTGAGTTATTTTCTTTTTTTATGAGTGTAGCATTTTTAAAATCAAAATTATTTCACCTTTCTTAACAAAATTTTCCCACAGCCGTGCCGTTGCTTCCCTCTGTTTTTTCCCTAAATATTTTCATGGCAATTGCTCTGATGAGCTTTCCTCTTTGGGGCTTCAACTGCTTGAATCTAAGCGTAATTCGAGATTGGAAACTAGATCTCACCGTTCTAGTGTTAGCTAGATTTAACGATAAATTCTATTCTAAGAGTTTGTTTTCTCGCGCCTCTCCCCCGTGGAATGATCTTCCTGTTCCAGCGTCTCTCGTTTGTGCGCATGTGTAGTCACATCAACACAAACAAAAATAGTCCGATTAAGTCCTAAGGGACGAAATGCGTCACCCGAAAACACTTTCCATTTTGTCACATTTTTCCACCAAAACTGTTCTTGATATATAAAAATGTATATATCGTTATCCCATAGTCTTGAAAGCAATTTACGTCTCTACTAGTGATGTTTCAAGACCAATCAAATCATTCTTGGTTTTAGTTTCCATTATTTATTTTGCAACTTTACGTGGCCCTTTCTTTCATTATTTCATTCTTTCTTTCTTTTATTTTTTTTGTTTTCTTTTATTCTTTCATTTTATTTTGTCATTTCATTCCTGCTTTCTTTCTTATGATTTTTTTCAATCTTGTATGTGTTCTTTCATTTATTCTTTCTTCAGATCTTTCCTTCTTTCTTTCTTTTCACCTTTCTTTCATTCGTTATTATACTTTCTTTCTGTGTGTGAGTACATGAGTACGCACACACACACACACACACACACACACATATATATATATATATATATACAGGTAGTAATCTGTTGGTATAATCCAAGCAAGTCCTATTAACACAATATAGAATTTTAGATACAGTGTAACCCGGATATAAGAGACCCTGATATAAGAAAAACCCGGATATAAGATAGATTTTCTCTGGTCCCAAATTATAGCCATACTTACCTAACCAAAATAGACCAAACACGAATATAAGAGAAAGCCGGATATAAGAGACTTCTTCTCCGGTCCGGGCAACTCTCTTATATCCGGGTTACACTGTATTAAATATTAAATGTTAAAACTGACTCACAAAGAACACGCAATGTTTATTTTTATCAAACAGAGCAAAATGTTTTCGTACAATTAGAATTAAGATAGAATTAATATATATATATATATATATATATATATATATTAGGTTGGTGCAAAAATAATGACGTAATAATGTCGTTTTTTGACGTTAACAAATACGTCAAAAAACGACATTATTACGTCATTATTTTTGCACCAACCTAATATATAGTACTAGTTTCGTTGTTATGCACACTTACGCCAATACATATCCATAAAAAAACGCCAGACTCATGAGAAGAAAACGCACACACTTGCACAAGCGCATACGCTATTAAATATACATCAGTGAATAGGTATAATATCCCACATCGATAACACGACTCGGAGTTTCAAACGGATACGAAATCCTTCACTTGAAGATTTCGTATACGCATGAAATCCGAGTCGTTCCACCGACTTGGGATATATATATATATATATATATATATATATATATATATATATATATAAATATGTGTGTGTGTGTATCGTTTAAAATTTGCATATTTATAGGTAAAGAGCGATCAGTAAATCTTTTACACAGATCATGTTGTCATAGGAATCAGCAATGCAAGGTGTCTATCAGTGTAACGGCTGATGTCAGCTTCGAACATTTTGGCGATCGTATTGTCGTGTAAAACTGGGTCTCCATGCGGTGTTAATTATTATATTCACATTGGCTGCCTCCTCTTTCTCTCTCTCGCTATATATATATATATATATATATATATATATATATATATATATATGTATGCATATATAGGCAAACCTTTGCAGCAAGAAAACGCCATGCAACTTACATGCGAACTACCCACATTCCTTCTATATCCACCCATCGGTCAAAGGCAAGTTCCACTCAAGCAACTTCTTCCCGCAAACCTCTTCCCTGTGGAACCGAATCCGAACAGGATGTTTCTCCGATCAGTACAATCTTGACCTGTTTAAAGCCAGAGTTAAGTGGTATCTTCCACTCCTGTACACAAAAATGGCTTCTAAAAGTAACCCTCTACTTCCAGTGACACCCGAGCTTGTAAAGGGTAAACTTCACTGTAATATATATATATATATATATATATATATATATATATATATATATATATATATATATATATATATATATATATATATATATATGGGAATGCTGAAAGGTTCTAAGACTTACTAAGAATGGTTTCCCAAATAATAAATTCTAATCTTTGGTCATTTGATGCAATTCTAGAAAGTGGCTTGAGTTGCTACCTCTCTTTTTCTCTCTTTCACTTCATCTCTCCATCCTTCTGTCTGTCTGTCTGTCTGTCTGTCTCTCTCTCTTTCTTGCTCTCATACATATCGCTGTAAATGACGTCACTTTTCAGTGACTTGAAAATAGTTCCGGCAAACAAGGGAAATCCGGAAAAAGCAGCACAAACTACCTCTCTTCTCTCTCTCCCCATCCATAACTCTCTCTCTCTCCCTATATATATATATATATATATATATATATATATAATTTCTATATTTTATACTAGCATCTAATTCCCAATTTGATTTTGGGGAAGACCTAATCTAATTAACTTTAAGATAAAAGTTCAGAATAACATATCTAACACAGGTACATGTACAACCATACATCCACAAGTCAGCAACCCACCACACACACACGCAAACCCTCACCCCCATACATATATATATATATATATATATATATATATATACACACATAAAATATTTATGTAAATGTACGTGTATGTGTGTCTGTTTCTTTTTTTTTTAACATAGGTGTAGTCTTTCTTACGAAAACCTAACGTGAATTTAAACACATTTTTTCACTTGAAACGGAGACAAGAATGTGTGCATTAAACGCTTTGAACATTCCAGACCCCCACCATCAATCCCGTAAAAACAACAGGAAAAAATGCTTAATTAAAAAAAAAATCAACTTGTATTTGAGAATTAACATAACTGATGGCCATTTTGAATGAGTTTCTGCGTCATCAAAGTTGGTTTGGTGTGCCGAAATGAATTATTGAAATTAGAAACCAAAAAAAAAAAAAAAAAAAAAAAAGAAAAAACAATTCTTCTAACGTTTATTATATCCGTTTGTTTATTACAATCAATGATCAGTGTCCATTCTTCGTAAAACTCATTTGTCGGCATTCATTGCCGATAAATTATTCTTCCTGGATTGTTACCATACATTATATATTATTTTTGGTTTTTGTTTACATGAATAAGTTATACTTTATTTTGTTTGTTTGTTTTTTTTTTTTGTTTTTTTTTTGTTTTTTTTTGTTGTTTTTAAGCATACTTCCAAATAGTTTTGTGTAATGGATTAGGTTTATTTCCTAATATTCTTGATTTGGGGAGAAATTTTCTTACTGTGGGTGACGCTGTTTCAAAGTGAAATTTTTCATGCATACTTCTGATGTTGTTTTATTAATATTATTACTGGTAAAAGTTGCACCTCATCTAAGTGCTGTATTTAGTTGTTTTTTTTTCATTTAATGAATTAATGTATTTTTTCCGTTCTCTTTCCCAATATATTATGGCTATTAAAATGAATATTACAACCTGAATTTGTGTCTTTTTTGTTTTTCTTCTTATTAACCTGGTTTAAATTCTCAGAACATCTTATTAAAAACTGAGAAAATAATTTAGTTAATTTTAATGCAGACCCAGTTACGTATTCTTTCTTTTCGTGTTGCCAATTCAGTAACCCTCTACCTTGAGTGGCTCTTGGACATTGTATTGGGTGAACTAAATTAAAAAGAAATACTGTAATTTTCCTTTTAATTATGTCTGTTTTTATTGTATTATTTAAATTTTCTACCTCTAATAAGTTTTTTTTTTTTTTATAATTTAACACTATGGACTGCCGCTTACAAACAAAAAATCTATACTGTGACAGAAATCGCATCACTTGAAGACTACCAACATTAGCGACAACTAAAATGGATACCACATGTAACTCGAGGAGAAAATAATGAAATAATCAAGATATTGACATTCCACACTTCTCCAAATAAAAGGTTAGGAAACCCCCCACCACATCAGTACTGGAAAGAGCGATAACAGATTCTCAACTTGAAAAAACTATTTTCCTGAACAGTTGGGGAAAGCAGCGAGCTAGTTATCTAACGTCCTTGCGTAAATTTATGACAGAAAGAACGGCGAGGGTCTTATTGCTAAGAGTCACACGAGAGCCATGATCGCCTATATCCTGAAACTTAGTGGCACACAGAAGATGAAAATGAAGGTGTATATTACTATAGATTACGCACTTCAGGTTACCAATTGCATTTTTTTTTTTTTTTTTTTTTTGACAAGTCGTATGAACATAGTCTTGGCTTCCGTAACCGGATCAATTTATGATGCATTTATATACCAAACTGGACCCCACTATTAACTATTAACTGCATCCCACTATTAACTATTAAATGGACCCCACTATTAACTATTATAAACCTTTTTTCTTTGATATTCGTGATCTGGAGTGCTTAGTATATAGTAATTGGAAAAAATATCGAAAAAATATTTCTGGTCGCAGAGCCTATTGCATATCTCCACTAAATCTAGAACATTTGTCATTTCACAGATAGAACACTTCACCTGTCTAGCCACAACAGCAAATCCACAGTAATATCATGTCAAATCCTATCACACAGATACGCAACCGAAGCTACACTATCTCTTTACCTATTACATCATATCTACGTTATCCAGCTGATATAATGGCAGAAGGGTAAAGCATCCAGTATAATGTAGTATGTAAATTTTGACACTTCTTAAAATCATTTTACGTTCAAACAAGGTAATAAAGCCACTAAGATGCAAGGGGGTGTACTGAGTGTGAGAGAAGATGAGAAAAAGAAAACATTATAAGAACAGGAATTAAGAAGACAGAAGACAACGGTTTGCATTTAAACTTTTCAAGATTGAAGTTGAATGAAAAGCAAGATACTGAAAGAGATTTCCAGAAGCGAGAGGTGCGATTGAAGAAGCTTTAGGAATAGAACATTGCATCTAACAATTTCAACTGTAAAATGATGAGACCTTACCGCCAATGCAGCACTGCGATTAAATTCATAAAGTTTAGGTAACAACGAGTGAAGCTTTTCAGAACAATTGCCATGAAAATATTGATAGAAAAGTCACATACAATTTTATTATAATTGTATACCTGATGAAATTCTGCTCTATTTCCTCACCTGATTAAAGTTCCTCTCATGAGATATGAGACTTTGCCACAGGTAACCAAGTATCTCTAGTTTGAGAATTGCACATCAAACAAGACTTGCTCATTAACCCAAACTGTAATAAATATAACCTTAAAAAATACAAATATTTACTAAATATGATTTAGTCTGGCACTGGTCATGAAAACGGTGTCTTACGAGACGGTCTAACTCATGCCACAACAGGATTACGGTAGTAAAACTTGATGATTTTCCACCGTCAAAAAGAGAAACTTGAAATAGTATGAACACGTCATAAGCACCAACTGTCATTTAACGAGCATCCTACAGGGTTCCACGTTTGACAAGAGAAGACGAACAGGCAGACGGAGGTAAGCAAAAAAGAAAAAAGAAAAAAAAATGGGCGCTGACAACGTCACTGAATGGATTGGAAGAGATTCAAACATTGGGACGCAACTGAGACAAAGGAGGGAACTGATGTGGTGCTCAGATGCGCAACGACCCTACAAAAACGTCTTGTCATATAACTGATGATGATGAGGATGATGATGATGATGATGATGATATATTCTTTTGCTTTGAAGTAAAGTTCTATGAAAAGAAAAATACTTCTGATGCAATCAAATAATAATAATAATAATAATAATAATAATAATATGATGATGATGATGATGATGATGATGATGATGATGATGATCTCACAGATAATTTTGGTAGGAGTAAAGCTCTTTAAAAGAGAAAATACTTGCGATGAAACCGAATATATAATAATATAATCTATGAATATGAAAATTTCTCTGATTTAACCAGTAGAGAAGACAATATTCATGAATAAAAATGACAATAGGAAAACTAGGAATTGCTGACGCGTTTCGTCCAATGTGGACTTTATCAAAGCAAAATACGAAAATTTTCGTATTTTGCTTTGATAATGCCCATATTGTACGAAACGCGTCAGCAATTACCAGTTTTCCTATTGTCATTTTTATTCATATATATATATATATATATATATATATATATATATATATATATATATATATATATATATATATATATATATATATATATATATATTGTATCTACTGTCTGTTTGTTTGTTTGTTATCGAATTCCTCCTTGGGTTTTGGAGATAGACCTCCATAACCATATATATTCTGAAACTACATTACTCAGGGTACTTGGATAAGTATATATCATTTTAATCAAAACGTGGTCCGGGTTTTTTTTTGCTCTTTGATTTAAATTAAATTTAAATTTGAAGAAAATATAAAAAGAGAAAGACATAAAATGGAGGTCCCTTCGGCAAGATCAAAATAAGAAAATATGGACGTCAAATTGAGCAAGAAATCCCCAATCAGTCGGTAGAGCCTTACAATACATATTTGTTGCGAATGGATGTCAAAACGAGAAAACTTCTCACTTGCCACCGCATGCATCATCCTAACGCTGATGTTGTTCGTCTGTATGTGTCCAGATCCGAAGAAGGCAGAGGATTAGTTCAACTAGAACTGTCTTACAAAACCACGACAGTCTTCAAAGATACCTGGAAACTTCATGATGCTCCGTGTGAAAGAACATGAAATAAATAAGAAACTTTATTTAGTAATAAAAGAAGGTAAAGAATTCAAAAGGTAATGAAGAAGTCCAAATAAACCATAATACACTAACTTCAGCATCAAAGAATATAAACAAGAAAACAAAACCAAATCCAATGTACGAAATGCAGAAACGATGGCAAGATAAATCTCATTGTCATTCTCTGCCCGTACCAAACAAACTGATGTAGACAAACACACCAGTGGTTACGTAGTGCGCGGTTAAAACCTGAAACCGAAGGTTTTATTTTTGCTGCACAGAACGAATATTTGCTACCTAGAAATTACCAAGACCATACAATGCAAAATTGTGTTAATACGAAATGGAGATTCTGTGATAAATATAAATATGTGATAAATATCCAGAAACAATTGACGATCTTTTATCAGGTTGTACGGTGTTAGTATCCATTGATTATAAAACTCGGTATGATAGAGTGGGCAAATAACTGTAGTGGAAAATTTGCAATTTTTAGGGGAAGGCAACTACAAAAAAAAAAAAATAATAATAATGATATGAACATCAGCCAGAACTGGTTTGATGGGGGCTTTACAATTCACACAGACAGAACAATCAAAGTTAATCTCACAGACATTGTCATAAAAAAAAACAGAATGTATATTCTTATTGACATGGCGGTCCCTGCAGATTGAAATATATCTTTGAAGATCTTAACAAACTATCAAAAACAAAGATCTTGAAGTGGAAATTTTAAAAATGTGTCTCATGTGTTCATAAATAATTCCAGTTGTATTTGAAACCTTTTGATTGATAGGAAAAATTTCCGATAGACTCATTGAAGGGATTCCTGGTAATCCATGCTATAATGAAATACTAATAATTGTACTCTAATAAGTAGAGCTCACACCCTGCGAAGAGCTTTCTCTATGTAAAAATGTGTGTGATCTTAGTTTTTTTTATTGTTTTTACAAAAATGATCAGTGAAGTCATGAAGCCATTTCTGAGCTTAAGTCTCTTGTTAGGTCCCGGAAGTACATGTATATACAGTGGGCTATGATAAGTTTTTATCCACCCTTAATTACAGCAATTTTGGCCTGTTCAATAACGTATCTTCTTTTTTTTTTCAGACAATACCGTGTTAGTATCAAGCTACTCTTATCTATGAACGATAGTTGACTTATATTTTGCAAGGAATGTTCGCAGAAATATGGAAATTGGGGAATTGTGAAACATGGAGGGATTGGAATAATGGGGTGGGGCGCTGTCGGGTTTGGGGGGGGATTCTGAGCTGATTCTTGTTGATGAGTGGTTGAATGGTCCAAAATACTGTCAAATATTAGAGAAAGAACTTCTCCCACTATTTGAAACCAATCAGATTGACAAGAATGTCTACCTTTATCAAGAAGATAGACCGCCATGTCATGCGAGTAAAGTAGCAAAGCCTGGAATGAATCGCAAGGAATCAAGTCACTTTCATGGGTAGCCTAAAGTCCTGATATGAATCTATTAGAGCACGTTTGGGAGCACCTTCACTGAAACCTTCGAGAGCGGGCAACCAAAATCATGTCAGTGGCAACCCTTAAAGAAACATTGCTAAAGGAGTGGCAAAATATGGCTCAGACGATTGTTGATAATCAAATCCATGAAAAATAGAATCAAGCACTGAAACTAGCAAATGGAGGACCTACTCTATATCAGCTCCAAATACTTATTATTTATGCTGAGTAGAGATTACGTAATTAAATTTTGAAATTGGATGTAATTTAAATCCGGCTAAAACTTATCTTAAGCTACTGTACAACGGAAATCCAAGGAAATAGTAATATGATGATGATGATGCTGATCTAACAGATACTATTTTAGGGAGTAAAGCTCTATAAAAAGGAAATAATTCTGATGCAAACAAATATATAATAATAATAATAATAATAATAATAATAATAATAATAATAATCTTTTACAAAAATGTTTAGCAGAAAATATCATGAAGCCATTTCTGACCTTCGGTAATGAAGGGAAATAATAATAATAATAATAATAATAATAATAATAATAATAATAATAATAATAATAATGAAATGAAGAAGAAGAAAAAGAAGAAGAAGATGATGATGATGATGATGAAAACTTGCTCGTTGTCTATTCTACGCCATGTCCCTGATGGAGAAATAGAGCTTTAGAAAGCGAGTTAATTGAATACCCAAGTCTTTATTTAGCCTTTAAAACAAGACAATCATTAAATAACTTTAAAAAGATAGCAGGATTTAATATCGGCAGGTATAATATTATCAACATAAAATACGCGTGTGATATTAACGGCAAAACACAGATGGAAAACTGAAGTAACATTTACACAAGTTAGTAAGAGAAAGCAAGAAGAATAGATTATTAACTATAAGAATATAGATTGTATGGTTATCAGCGAAAGAGGCCGCCCAAGATGTGAGCTACGTTTTGGAGATATCAAAATCAAGTAGGTAATATTTAATCGTACGGGAACAAGTATTTCAACGTGATGTGTTCGGAAGTGTACAAAGGGGAATGCTAAAGGTGAAAAGTTATTTAGAGAAACAAAGAAGCAGTTTTGGAGAGTCATGATCTCCCATCTATTAAGTGACATGTGACATATAAGAAGAGAAGAATTTTAATCTTGGAAGCAACAGAAATGTTGTTCTACAGAAGGATACTGAGAATTCAGCGAAGAAGTCTTAAAGAGAATAGTAACTAAAAGAACACGTACACTCAGAATCAGAACGAGACAACTGAATTCCGTGGGCACAGAAGGAGGAAGGAAGGCTTGGAAAGCTTCACTCTCACAGGGCATATCGAGGTCAAGAGAGATGGGGTCAGACAGCAGGCCACCTCACTCACATGCTTATGTGAAAAGATTGGCAAATGGAGAGACGTTGATACGAGGATTGTTCAGAGAGTTCTAAGCTTCACACAGAATGATTTGTAGAAGCAAGAGAGTTTTTCACTATTTTTAGTATAAACCCCCTTGTCAACAATGCACTTGGTCTAATGATGCTTAAGCATTGCAATCCCATTACGGCAGAAGGTGGCGTCCCTGTCTTCCAAAGACTCCTCCATAGCATATATGATCTCATCGTTGTTTTCAAAATGGCGTCCATTCAGATAGGATTTGAGTTAAGAAAACAGGGAGAAGTCAGATGAAGCTAAGTCTGGTGAGTAAGTGAGGATGAGGTAGCAATTCAAATAAACAGTTGTCTGCTTCAGCTACTGCAACCTGAGCAGTAAGCACGTTATCTTGAACCAAAAGCACACCCTCCCTTAGGTTTCCTCTTCGTCTCAACTTGGTTTCTTCCTTCAGTTGCTTTAATTCTGATGCATAGTACTGTCCATTAATAATCTTTCCCTTTTCCAGGTAGTCTATTATGATTATGTCTTCAGATTCCCAAAAGACAGGAGCCATCACCTTACCAACAAACGCTGCCCACTTGAATTTCTTTGGGGTAGAGAACCAGTTTTTCCTCTGTTTGCTTTGAATCTTTGGTTCAAGATCGTAGGGGTGAGCCCCGGTTTCATCTTGAGTAGCTAATCTGTGGTGAAAATTCTCAGGGTCAACCTGGAAGCGAGTCAGAAGTGTCCTGGAAACATAAAGCCTTTTCATTTTGTGCTCTGGTGTCAGCATTCTTGGGACCCATTTTGCAAACAGCTTAGTCATCTCCAAGATCTGTTAAAACAGTATGGACCGAAGCAGAACTAATGTCTATGGACTTAGCTATCCGATAGACTGTAAGACGAATGCACGGCCGCAATTTTCGACGGATTTGCACCAAAATTTGCATGCCCATGCTATAAGTTAGCGGAAAGGCCAAGACCGACTTTGCATTTCCCAACTCCCATCGATAGTGGAAATAATCGATTTTTCATGCTTCTAAGGCACTTTTCATGTAGTTTGCGGCCATTTTGTACTGGCCAGAGTGAGAGCCTATAGCTGGCTGCCACGAATAGGCAGGAAGATTTTATTGGCCAGCGTGAGAGCCAACAGCTGACACGAATGTTAACTAGCATGCTAGCATGCAAAAAAAATATCGATAGCTGCATTCTTCACAAGTAGGAAAAATTTAAATCTGTAAGGCACTTTACTCCAATTGGCTCATTCGCTTGCTTAAACTCAACGTTGATTCTGATTCCGCAGAACTGGGTTGGGTGTGAAAAAGTATTTGTTGTTAACATTCTTTTTTCATTCGGTTTTTCCAGTTACGAGTCCTTTTTTTAAAGCTGATCGTTTTATGTTCATTTTGTTTAGTTCTTTTTTCGTAACAGATTTAATGTTTAGTATAGAGCTTCGAAAAAACTCGCAGTGTGAAATAGGCAAGAAGTAAGGCATGTAGCAACATCAGCACGGCAAAAGGCACTCCTTTAAAGGCAAGGAAGGGCAAAAATATTTTAAGTCAAGTGATAGGAATTGCTGTGAGTCGGACGCTTTTTGAATCAAGCACGGGCAACGCCGGACCATGCTGCTAGTGAAGAATAAAAAGAAGGTTAACTCTAGCTTCTAATGGGAAGAATGTTAATTAAAAATTTAGCACCACCGAGAAATTGAAATTTAGTTCAATTCGCTGCTTGTAGCCCAATCTAGGAAGTCTAATTTTGAAAAGTCGGATTACACATTACGATTAGGAATGTCTCTGGTTCAGTCAGTCAGTTATATGCCATGCGTAATACACGCTTATGAGATCCTGTGTTTTTCGATACATGACTGACGAGGCAGATTTTTTACCCGCAGTAGCTTGCCATTTCTTTCTACGGTAGACCTGTTGCCATGCAAGACTATAGAACCTGTCTGTCCTGCTATTTACTCATAACTGGTGGGGGGGAGAAGAAAAGGATTCATACCTTTCCCAAGGGTATTAGAACGTAAGTGAATGTAATGGATCCGAGTAGAATTCGAACTAGGCTTTCCCATTCTTCAAGCCGAGCCGCTATCCATTACTCCACTGTGCTTTACTCCGCTATCCATTACTCTAACGTGCCCACTCCGCTCTCCACTGTAGTGTTTCAAAAAACCGTTATAACGAATTAACTAATCACTAATTTCGTGGATCTTTCTTCCTGTTTAGTTTAAACCTTTCCCGGTGAGATGTAAGAATAAATGGTAAAAGAAAACGACGAAAAAAAAAAATGAAAAAAAGAAACGATGAGACAGCTTTTAAGGCCACCATGCGTAACTAGAAAGTGAGGAACTCGCGAAATGAGTGGAGCATTCACGAATATATTGGATGAAGACGATGAAAAAAATCTGTCTGGCTTTGAGCCGAAATTCACAGATGGCTCCAAAAATAAGAGTGGGGAAGAGAATGAAAAGAAGAATAAAGGGTGGGGAAACTATGTTTGGGTAGTTCTATTTGGAAGACATTCCAGTGTGTTTCTTGGGTATTCGCCCTACTGAGATGTACGTTTCGCTGTACAAGATACAGAAGAAATTCTCTCTCTTTCTCTCTCTCTCACACACACAAACACACGCATATATATATATATATATATATATATATATATATGTGTGTGTGTATGTGTATTTGTATATATATATATATATATATATATATATATATATATATATATATATATATATATATATATATAATTGAGAAAAATAGAATGATTTAAGAGAATTTGGTGAAATGAAGGTAAGAAAAAAATATGCCAGAAAAATAAAATATACTTGAAAAAATCTAACATATTTGACTTTGATATAACCACAAAATTATATATATATATATATATATATATATATATATATATATATATATATATTCAAACTCTCCTTGAAAATCATAAAAGTATCTCGAACTCTAGAAAAGTAAATAAAATAAAACTACAATAAAGAAACTCAAAACCTACATAGATAAGAAATGGCTAACCAAAGGCATCTTAAACAGTGTGTACATATATATACACACACACACACATATGTATGTGTGTTTGTGTGTATGCATATATATATATATATATATATATATATATATAATGAATATTTGGGTGCTAACCTTTCTTTCAAAGATGTTTCGTTCAATATGACAGAAAAGGAGAATTTTATGTATTTTTATTGCGTTTTCTACGTATTCTTAATTTTTATTCAGTTTGGGGTAAGTGCGTGTAAAAATTGTACGTTATTTTTGTAGATACAAATATTTAAGGGAATGCTCTGGTTATAATAAAAAGTATTACCAATATTTACTGACCTGAATGTCGGAGAAATTTCATAGAAAAATATGTGTCCTCTAACAGAAACCGAACATGTATCCTACACGAAACCGTCATATAACGTCTGGTTAGCAAGGTCAAATTACTGTTTTGAAAATACAAATTTCCCATGAATTCTCTCGGTCGCTCATATCTGCTCGAAGCGTATTTTTAACATAAACAAATGACATCATATATTATGAAATGGACGATTATTTTAACATATTTTCTGTTTATATGTTATTTTTATAGATAGAAATATTTAAGTAAATGCTCTGGTTATATACTATTTATTATAACAAACTGTAACTGCTGCCTGCTCAGCATAGTTACACTATAAACCCCAGGTCAGCTCTGTGGGTGTTGTGCAAACACAGATGTGTTTGAGCAGGCGTCTATAATAAGGATTGATTAGCCAGCCTTGTAAACATTACATTTAATTTTTTTTTCCTTTTGTCATTTTTAACTAAAAAGTTAGAAACACTTAAGTTTCGAAATGGATTCCTCAAAAAAAAAAAAAAAAAAAAAAAAAAAAAAAAAACAACTAAAAAACACCAAAGATTGATAAAAAGATTGGGTTATTTTCTTGTGGTATGATTATGATAGGTGTGCGAGATTTTCGGCGAGACGCAGTAAACACTAGGTAACCTAATAAGATGGGCCATAATATTCACTCTCAATGCTGAATTTTATGCTGGACAAGCGTACCTGTATCCATTACAGAATTCAATCTACAGATTTCAAATTTCACGTAACCCCCTCTTTTACTCTGAGTTTTATCCAACTGAGTGCTTCAAACTATCAAAGAATTTTAGTTTTTCTTTTCGCCTGAACAGCTAACGATTAGTATTTATCCTGTGACACTATGACTGAACACTGATAAGAAAAGAGAATGGTAAACGATTTTATCAAACTTAAGTGTTTGTGTTTTTATGATCGACGTTGAAGTAATAGATATCTTTAAAAACATCCATTTCAATTGAACAAAAGAGAATAAGATAACAGATAAGTAAATAAAAAAAATTGGTAGCAAGTACCAACAAACCAGATGTTGGGGATTTCCGTTCGTTGGCCTATATAAGCAGTCACAGTTATGATTGCCAGTAGCTATGGGTCGCGTGTTGGTGGGGAGCAGCTTGTCCCTCGGGATAGTTCTGCTACTTCCGGTTGAAGATGCCAGTCGTCGTAGTATAGAGATGGGCAAAGAAGTAAGAGGAACGAGTTATCGTTAGTTGAATAAAAAAGCTGTTAGGACAGAAGTAGAAGTACCACCGCCCCCAAACAGTGCAAGTTAATTTCTAAATAAGCAACCAAATATGTTTTAAGTATCATTCGAGACTTCATTTCTCACCGAGCCATTAATTTCAGCTTTTGTTTATTTGTGAGCGTGCAACGAGCCTTTCCCAGATTCTGTGCACACCTACACGAATGAGAATAGAAACACAACGTAGGTTTATGTGATCAGTCTCTGAAAAGGGCTTCGTTGTATACTTATCGTCTTGCTTATGTCCCAAACCATCTATAGTTGTTTGCGAAATTCCCAGTAGATCATTCGTTCCTACCCAGTCATATATACGTTCATATTCATTTGTTGCATTCATTTATATGCTTAATTGTCTCATAAAATTCGTTTGAATGGAAACGATGTTTTCACATTTATGGTGGCCATCCCAAGAGGTGAACTTCGAAACTGAGACGTCAGAATCAAGCATGTTTAGAAATTTAATTATCTGGGACGTTTTTATTTTTAACAGACAACGGAAAATGAGATGCAGAAATCTGAATAGCGAAATATGCCTTCCAAAGCTAAACGAAACATGAAATTTGCGTTAGAAAGAAAGAAAAAAGCGTTGAACTGCTATGCAATATGGCTCTTCCTATAAGACAGTGACTGTTGGATAATTTCTTCAAAACTTGAAAGGAGACAGCAGCGATGTAATCATACAGAAAGATGCCACGAATAAAATTGACGGAGAAACGAGGAAATTTTTAAGAAAATAGACAAAAAGGACAGTTTCAGTAAGTTTAATAAGTATTTTCGAATGTTACTAAATCCGTTTTCAATGATTGTCTTTTGTGTATATCTAAGCAACTGATTTTGTTTAATTTTCGGCAAACTATTCAAGGCTGAAGGGATGAAGGATCTTACCTCACATACCTACACTCTGACAAAAAAATATGGCGTCCGTTTTGCCCGGTCTGCCGCTGATGCGCTTACGGTCATCACTGAATATGAATATCAAGCTCTTGATAATATCAGGTTGGTGCAAAAATAATGACGTAGTAATGTCGTTTTATGACGTTAAAAAATACGTCAAAAAACGACATTATTACGTCATTATTTTTGCACCAACCTAATAACAGCGAAGCTCGAGCTGTGTCTCTAGATATTTCAAAGGTGTTTGACAGGTATTGACATACTGGTCTTCTACGTAAGCTTCAGGGCTACGGTATTATAGAAAGATTAATTAATTTAATCCAGTTATTCATATCAAATCCTGAAATGAAGTTCGTTCTGAACGGGCTCGCTTGCAGATCCTTTCACACGAGCGCGGGTGTCCCTCAAAGATTTATACTTGGTCCTACGCTGTTTCTGCTATTCATCAATGATCTTCGTGATGACATCAGTTCCCAAGTAGGTATTTATGCAAATGACACTACCATTTATACCTATCCCCAAAACAATTCCGTCAGAGCTTACAAAGTTATCCTGACCGCTGCTCTTGAAAAGAACCTGCAATCGTTGGTTAACTGGGACAGGAAATGGCTTGTAAATTTTATTGCCTCCAAAACTAAACTTTTCTCAATTAAATACCATAAAGAAACTCAAGGAGAGCGTCTCAGTGCACCTCTTTGGTCATAAGTTTTCAACTAACTTGAAGTGAAACAACCACATTGAATCAATAGCTTCATCTATTGAAAGGAAAGTTAGTTCATTGTGTCGTGCCAGGTTTTTCGCGTCGGAGTCTATCTTGCACATTTACAAATCTACTATTCGTCCGTGCATTGAATATTGTTATCATATCTGGTCTGGTGCCCCTACTGTTCATCTCGAGGTACTTGACGAAGAAGGATCTGGAATATAATCGATCTTGACTTGGCATCTTGACTTCACTCACTTTCTCACATGTGATGTAGCTTCCCTCTGTCTTTTCTACAAATATTTTCATAGTAACTGCTCTGACGAGCTTTTTTTTCCCTGGTACGCCGACTACATTAATTTAAGTGCGCTACTAAATTGGCATCTAGGTCCCACCCTTTTACTGTTGAAATAGTTAAATATAGCCGCTACTCCTAGTTCAACAGTTTCTTTTCTCGAACTTCCCTACGGTGGAACTCCCGGTTATTTGCTTCCCAGATCTTCGGTTGACTTGAAACCCGTTCATCTTTTATCATTTCCTCAATCCCCTCTATACCCAGTGTTTTCTGTCAGTTTCACTCATAACACCTTGCGTATTGCATAACCCCTGCTTGGCGTGAGATGATTAAAAAAAAACGGCGTTCTGACGTTTGCGGGAACTAATTTGCAGGTACCAATTTTAATTTCTTCTTCGTTTCAGCAACTATTCGCAGATATTAGGTTGTTGCAAAAATAATGTCGTTTTCTCACATAGTAACATAAATGAGTAAACGACATTATTTTGACACCAACCTAATAGAAATATTTTGGGCGAATGATGTGGAAACCAAACATCGAGACAGTAAATGCAGATGATTTTCGCCACTCGACTTGGACGGTTGGAAAATATCTCGGATCATCCTGGTCGTGTAACAGATCTATCTCTCCTCTCTGTCTCTCTGTCTCTCTCTCTCTGTCTGTCTGTCTGTCTGTCTGTCTGTCCCTCTCTCTCTCTCTCTATATATATATATATATATATATACGCCCTCTACACGTTCCGTTCCGTTTCAAAGAAAGTGAAAGTGAGGCTTGTTTTACTCTGTGATTTACAATTAGATATTTTAAGAATGACAGTTTTATGCAGATTTTCTCATAGGACCAGGAAATATATATATATATATATATATATATATATATATATATATATATATATATATATATAGTTGTATTGATGTGAGTTTGCGACCCTGGGTTTCACGAGCTTGCGATCGTCGGACAAACTCTGATAATTGCAAATCAGTGAAAGCCAGGGTCACAAAATCACATCAATACAACTTAGTATCTTAGCTCTATCACTGATATTGAGCGCTTCACAATAAGTACTGCACATATATAATATATAAATAATATATATAGAAATTACATATATCTATATATAGAAATTACATATAATTATATATATATATATATATATATATATATATATAACTATATATATATATATATATATATATATATATATATATATATATATATATATATATATATATATATAACTGACACGTCGTTTTCGACGTCTGACGGTATAGTAACTCGGTTCTTAGAATCCGATAGTCTGTATTATCCACACATATGATTTGATTATAGTTGTTAAGCCATGAGCAGAATCAATCACACTTTATGAAAGAGCTCTCTAGAAGTCCCCAAAGGTTTTTTAATTTATAGTTGTCCTTCCCATAGAGATTACAGGACTCAGTATGCCCTGCTATTTGCCCATAGATTGGAAGATTTGGATTTTTAATGGATTCAGACCTTATTTACACGTAAATTAATGTAAGGAATCCGACTGGAATTCGTTTTCGATTCCGAAATCCGGGCCACCAGCCATCAGTCCACTGTGCTTCCATATGCAGCATATATATGTTTATCATTATGTCGACGATGTGATTATTTCATATTTCAATTAGTATTATTAAACTTTGTAGCAAGTTGGTCTTCTTGTTATCATTTTAATACAAAGTTACAATTAGTCATCATTTATGAATTTGATGTAGTTTTCGGGTTGGGTTTGGGAGATTTTAAACCTTTTTTGATTTAAAAAGAAAAACATGTTTAAAATGAAGAAAAAAGAAGTAAATTTAATTCATGGACGATGATTTATTGCATAATGTTAAATTTGTTTTCCCAGCCATTTTCATCGGAAGATGAAAATGGCTGGACTGTAAAGTACGAACTCCTCTGTGTAGATCCTGATTTCCTTCAGGCGTTTCATCATCAGTCTCTAGTATATTAATGTCTAAGATATATGCAATATGGCAGCTAGGTGATTAGTAGAAATTTTTAATTAATTACAGCTAAAATGCGCACGAGAATAAAAAGCAAAGTAGCCATAAAAAGTTTTCTTTGAAGCAATTAATGGGAAAAACTTCATCATAGGTATCAGGATAATGACGTCTGATAAGAAGGCGAGAGTAAATTTTTCATGTTTATTCACATTTGGATTCCGTCAAATTAACGTAGGCCGAATCGATGGTATGCGGTTTCGGGTTTTTCTTCGAACATTCGATTCTCTTGTGAGGATGTCAGGAATTCACTTTCTTTTCTCGTAATTTGGGCATTTATATTACTATATTCTTCTGTGCGTATATCCTAAGTCCAACTATGCCCACTTCCTTGTTTACGTTGTTACATCCACGAACTTTCGAGGCCCGATTTTGCACCTGCTGGTTTTGCGGTTACACTGTAGGTCAATCTACGCCTCTCCTACCTCTGCTGAGATTCTAAGATGACACCGACTGCAAAATCTATTTTGTTATCTCTTGGCGTGAACAGTATGTATTAGGATCGCCACAGATTAACTCTTCTATGATCAAATTTCCTGATGGATAGTAAATTCTATTCAGATCTTATCTATTTACTGGTGTGAATCACATACAGCAGGTTAACATTTAATTGCAATAACTACAGATGTTTGAACACGTTCCTCACAAGATTTCTTTAAAATATATTACAATATCAATAGACAATTTCTGCTATGGACAAATATATACATTAAGGTCAGCCTTTTATGGCTAACAATATTTGAGCACTTTCTTCTAAAGTATTCTTTGAGCTGCATCAGTAGACAATGAGAAAATATCCATCGTAATCAAGTTATCGCATTACATTGTTATGTTACCCTTTTTTTTCGTTCGATTTACCCTAAAATGATTTAATGACCTGCTTACGGCCATATGCCGTTCAAACACCGGTTCCCGTACGATCACCGAACTTAATCAATGTCAACCCAGGTCAGTAACTTCATGTGTGACTGTTTGGGAATACCAGATACTGTAAGCTTAGTTGTAAGAGTGAAGTAATGTATAATGGTTCGGAATTGTTAATCGGAGAGCCAAGTTCCAATTTCCGTTGGTTTCGTTCTATACGAGAAGAAACCCTTGGAAATGGTATGAATCCACCACTTATCCCCCAGCTATGGGTTAATTTAGTAAGACTTGTATCACTAAATAATTCTTATTTAAAAAAATGACTCTTAAGAACTAAATGTATTTTTCGGATTTAAATAATTTACATTCTCTGGAATATAAATGAAAGAAATTACCGTGACCACAATGTTCGGGATCAGTTTGTATAGAGATTGTAATATAGAATTGATAACCAACTTTATACCCATATTATAATTTCTTGTTTATTTATCAAAATTCTAATTAGGCATGAATCCACCTATTCTCTACTCCTGCCTTTGGATTATTGAGTAAATTATGTATCACTAAACCATTTTATCCCCCACTCCAAAAAACAATCTAAAAATATTTTCTGGTGTTAAATAACCTGTAAAGGGTTGATAAGCTGTAAAAATCGAATTAATCAATTGATTAATACCGTAGTTTTTTGTTTGTCATGAAAAATAATATTAAGAGCAAACGCAACGTGATTATAAATTAAACTGTAATTATAAAATTACCACCATCAAATACAAATGCAAGTAGAAGAGGTTGGGAACCAAATTCAGACAGTGGAACAATGTTAATTTATTGCACTAGATTAACCCTAATGTCGTGTGGTCAAGTTGCCCAGAGTGGCCTGTTGACCAATTCAATATACAATAGCCGACTATTTGATACGGATTCAATACTGGGACCCTGGAGTTGATCCATGGCGACACAATTGTTATAATCCTAATCGACAGGATTTTAGAATCATTGGCAGACATACATAATCTGGTAAATCTGATTAGTTAAAGACAAGGATAATCCCTTTTGTCATCAGTACTTGCAACATATATTTTCCACTTTTCTCTTTCTACCTCTATCTACTGCGTACCTAGAAACTCTCCTTTTTTTTTCTCTCTCTCTCGAATTTCTTACTAAGTTTAGTTTAATATGGTACAAGGTCATAAACGTTGCGCACTCGCTCAAGATTGAATCAACTACAGTAGTAATTGTTCTTTCAGATCAAACTGGACGCTATAAAAGAAAAGCTAAATAGGACATTATGTTTCTAAAATTCCTGATTCTTTATTTTTATTCACCGTTCTCATAAAATAAATGTTTATATATATATATATATATATATATATATATATATATATATATATATATATATATTATTCACCTTTAAACATTTTGGTATGATTTTAAATACGCATTCTTTTCACTTCTATTTATTTTCTGAAACGGGGTCTATAAACATATCTAAATAAATAACTTAACTAAATATATGTGCTAAATCCGGATATAAGAGAGATTTTCTCTGATCCCAAATTAGAGCCATACTTACATAAAAAAATAGACCAAACCCTGATATAAGAGAAACCCGGATATAAGAGAATTCTTCTCCGGGTCCGACAACTCTCGTATATCCGGCTTACACTGTATAAGCCTTATATTGAATAAATAAAAAAAAGTGCAAGTTGACCGACTCCAGAAACTCGTCTTGAAGCGTACGTCGGGTCCAGCTATTTGATAAATCTACTGAAATTATTATAAATAAATAAATAAATACACAATTTCACATGAATCACATACACAATTTCACACAGACTCACCTATCGTCCGATTCACACACCTCACCGGTCTTTTGAGCGGGAGTTGGGGTTGGTCCCTTGTTTCCTGTTTGAATATTGAGTTTCCGATTCCTTCTAAAGTCTACTTCAACTATATACTCCTAATGACTGAGCCTGAACTCAGCCATTTTACTCACTAATTATATTTCCTCTCCTCCACCAACAGGAGTAGATAGATCCGCCTATCATCCGACTCACACGCCTCCTGTTTTTCAACAGGAGTAGAGGTTTATCCATTGTTTAGGATTGGATTTCCGGTTCCTTTCAAAGTCTACTCCCACAATATTAATTCTGACATCGACTGAACTTTGAAATGTTATTCACTAATTAAATCTTGAACTCTTCAAGTCTAGAGTTAGCTGTTATCCTTCCCGCATAGTCCCAACAACTTATTCCCTTTTCTTACGCTAATACAACACCACATATTAATCCTCTACATTGAGGGGCTCTTGGGCCTTGTATTGGGTGAACATTAGTAAAAAATAAAATAAGAAAAGAACTTGCATATGTGCACATATACTGTGTGTAACAGCAAAATTATCCAAATCATGTAACAGCAAAATTGTCCAAATCATGTAACATCATGGGACAATTGTCTGTCCCACAAAATGTTTAATATCTAAACAACCACTAAATTAACGGAGCTTCTTTTTTCTAGGTTTTCAGATAATATATTTAGCCATCTTGACACCATTTGTCGTAAGAATCACTGAAAAGCCATTTGGTTTATTTAGCTAGAAAGAGAATAGGTTAACATCATTTTGTGTCAAGTCCACTAAGTCTTCCAAATTGAGCAATGGTGAGACGAAAAAGATCATTCAGGCCTTCAGTAATTGTACCAACATTCATACTCTGGCTTCCATCTTTGAAGTCAATTCAAGAACCACCAAGCGAACGGTGAATAAATTTAAAAAGCTTAGCATAGAGGAAAACTGGATCACAACAGAAAGAGGGATCATCATTTCAACTTAGAGCTGCATACATTCTTATTGTTTAAAGTAGAGCCCAATAGTGTTATAAAAACCACGTAGAATTCCGGTAAGATATGTTTAATCATTTCTAAGATACAACGGTTCAAATCTTAATCTAACAATTTGACAATTTTGCTGTTACACAATTATACAATTTAGCTATTACCCTCGGTATATGTATAGGTTAGTATGTATATATGAATATATCAGTAAGATTAGTGCCACACGTGATACACGCTTAGGCAGAAGATTTTCCAGTCGTGGGTTGCCATTTCTTCTTCGGTATACTTTCTGTAGTAAACCATCACCAACTGACGCCGAACAATATTAAATACAGACACTACATAGCACCCTCAAATTATTTTTGGCAGTTAAAAACAACCCTATGAACCTATCCATTATCTGGGAGATAATCACGAAAGCTAAACCATACTATGGAACGCGAGACAGATGTAACTTGTGTTTGTTGGAGAAACTTATCATATTAAACACTTGAATAATTCTAACTTGCTGAACACGAGAATAGATTTGATAGCGACAAGTATACATAAAAAGAAATGCCTGCTCAGGCATACTGACCTCGATTAAAATAGATTTTAAAATAGATTTTAAAATAGATTTTAAAATAGATTTTACGAATATTAATACATGTAATACTTATTAATATTCATATTAATATATTATTAATATTAATATATGTAATACTTATTAATATTCATATTAATATATTATTAATATTAATACATGTAATACTTATTAATATTCATATTAATATATTATTAATATTAATATATGTAATACTTATTAATATTCATAGAACTCATCCTTAATAACATTTTTACATATCTATACACATATAATTCCATATTATAGATCGTACTCGATTAATTTGTGACGTATGTATATGCAATTTCACCTTTTTGAGTATAAGGCTAGGTCACAAATGCATTAGATATAGAGTTGTAACCTATAATTACGTTAACATCGTGAGAGCTAAGTTTATTCCATAAGACATTATTTTAATAATATATTTTTATGACCACCAATGGTTTCTATTATAAATAACGACTGTTTTGTATGCAAAACAGGGAGTTATCCTCTTTGATATATAGCGTGTTTACATAAATTCAAATTTTTTTTGAATTATTTAGAATAATTTTGAGGAGAATTTTTCGTCTTTCGACCTTAAGAATTTGAATGATATAAATTATAAATAATTATTTATTGGTGCAAAAATAATGTCGTTTTCTCACATATGTTACTATTTGAGAAAACGACATTATTTTTGCACCAACCTAATAATTCTAATATTTTAGACAACAATAAAAAAAAAATGAATAAGTCTTAAGACATAATTTTAAATAAACACCGCGAGAAAGCGAATTTCATGACACTTAATGGTCAGTGAGTATTTTGCACCTGAGGATTGCGTGTTTGCATGAAACTCCGAGTCGTGCTGTATATTATACTATTATATTATGTATATTCATTAATATATATATATATATATATATATATATATATATATATATATATATATATAAATATGTGTATATATATATATATATATATATATATATATATATATATATATATATATATACATATATATATATATATATATATATATATATATATATATTGGAGTCTCCCCTCGTTTTCGACGTATGAGTGTCTTTTAACAATCCTGCACGGGATTTGCAAACAAGTCCATACGAGGGACATGCTGAAGGGTTGACCGTCATATGGTCAAGTGTATTCGACCGGGATTTAGTGTTGGTTCTTAGTCATCTCAGATGGTTGAGACGATTCTTTTCAAAGTTAGTTATGCCTCGGTAGCTGGTGTTTCTCCAGTCTGATCGGTTTTCAGCAGCGAGTTCGAACTCCTTTATAGGGACGTTTGCAACATTTAAATTGTATTTAAGTTTGTCCTTGAAGCTTAACCGAGGACGGCCTATATTACGCTTACCATGAAAAAGGTTGGCTATACATGAGGATTTTCGGCATCCGATCATCACTCATTCAGATGACATGACCAGCCCATCTGAAGTATGATTGCATCAGAATGGATTTGATACCGCCGACGCCATATTTGATGAAAAGATCAGGGTTAGAGATATCCTGCCATGTATAACCGCATATTGATCAGAGACAGCGTTTATGAAAAACATCAAGTTGACATATATATATATGTGTGTGTGTGTGTGTGTGTTTCTGTGTGTGTGTGACTCGATTCGACTTTTAGGTTTCATCGGACTTAATTTGTTATGAAGTCCTAAAGGACGAAACGCGTGACAAGAAAACCTTTTCCACTTTTGTCATACACTTTTCCCCAATATAGTTCTTGATATACAAAAAATATAAATCGTTATCTCATGAGCGTTTGGTCCTTTAGGACATAGCAGATTTTCCCTTATCACAATGTGGGATATTTAATAAAACAAATGGATGGTAAGACAAGCTAATTGAAAAGGAATCTAAATTAAAACTGCTTGATTATATACCCAAAACACATATTTAAAAAAAAATATTTTGAATTTAGCATTCACAACGTTTCCCTTTCGTTCGTGCGCATGCGTGGTCGCATAAAACGTAAACATCATTTTCGTATTAAAGGACCACAAGAAAAATTTTTACACTGTCATATTTTTTCTCCTAATACACACACACACATACATATGTGTGTGTGTGCGTGCGTGCGTGCGTTGTTGTTCTTATGTTTATGTGTGATGTTTCTATTTATCCCGCAGACATTGTGAGGTGCGTAGGAAAGGTCGCCACCACACCAAGTGATTTTTCTCTTCCAGTTTCAGACCAACCTCATATAAACGTATAAATACCCTTGCTACTGAAAGAGGAAAGCTCCTTGATGTGTGGCTGCTCTCACTACGCTCCACCTGTTGCCTGCAGTAATAGACAAAAACAACACACACACACACACACACACATATATATATATATATATATATATATATATATATATATATATATATAGGTGTGTGTAATGTTGTTTAAAGGAAAGCTAATATTTCTACCTTAAATTATCTTATATTTTCTTCTTTCACTTATAATATTTCTCCGTCGTGATGTAACCGAACTTCTAATGGATTTCACAAGTTAATTATAAAATCTTTCTTTGAAATTCGATATTGATTGTTACGTTGCCTGTAGGTATTTATTTAACGAGGGACAAATTCAGCCTTGACACCGTATTAGCCAGTGCATTGAATCCGATTGGTATATACGAGCCAGTTGCTAGGAAACCGTAAAACACAGTTGCCTCTCTTTTTTTTCTTTTTTTTTTATATGTATTTTCACAGAAGCTTACAGCATCATGACATCACATGACATCCACCGTCTCTGGAACAACATGTTTTTTTGTTTTTTTTTCATGTAAATGGAATAAAAAAAAATAGTATTTTTAGCCTTGTGCAGGTAGTTAAACCGTTATGGCGCAGAGAGTAAAATGGCGCACAAAGTTCAAATTACGGAGCAAACTAAGTTTAACTGCTTCTCTTGCAAAAAATGGAAAATTTACAAAAATAATTTTATATGTAAAACATTCTAAAATCTAATAAATATAATTGCATTGAATCTTATGCAATGCAATATTTATCATTTATCAATTTTTAAAGAAATAAATATGAAAAAATTTTTTATTCAAAAATTAATAAAAATTTACTAAATTGATACATACCGCTATAAATGACGTCACCTTTAAGTGACTTGAAATTGATTCCAGCAAACGATGAAAAGCAGGAACTAGACAGTTTCACATACAGAAGAAAAAAAGACTAAATTCTTGAAAAAACTGTAATAGCAGTCGAAAGTACTTGGATGAGAAAACAAAAATGAACATTGGAAAGTTTACCAATTATATAAGATAGCTTAGTTTGCCGGAAGTCATAGTTTATAAGGAATCGAATAGACAGGCCGACAGTCGTTATTGTTCAACAAAACTTGTTTAAAGAATTCTTGCTACCTTATTAATATATATATATATATATATATATATATATATATATATATATATATATATATATTACGAAATGGACAAAGTCCGACAATTTATTTATTAAAGACATTTTTTTATAAAAAGAACGTTAAACATTCTTAAAATATGTGAACTACCTATAAAGAAATCCTTATTATTTACCATTTCATAAATTTAGATCAATTGGCAATTAGCTAATGTTTTGCCAAACATTCCAATAAACGATATAATAAATAAATAGTGTAACTAAACAATCTAATAAATAGTGTTTATTATTTTCGTTGTGAATTTTCACGAAAAAAGAAAATGTACAAAGTTCACTTTAATATGTTTACTTCTTTTTTAAAATTCTAATCATGTCTCTTTTTAAAAATATACATTGCTGAGGAGTCATTGTTAAAATAATAGCGGGGTCAAAGGAAAAATCGTTCTTTTGACATTTCCTTCTTTTGAGAGCACGATGGTGAAGCATTATTTGTCAGTTCTGTTTGAAGCCATGATTACGCCATTGATGACGACCTTCTAGAGTCTGATCTCTTTAATCCGGCACCATTGCCAGGCCAGAGAAATGATAGAAATCACCTCTAAGACAACCGGTATAAACATCGTATTGTCATCTCATTTCACACATACACACACACACACACACACACAATATATATATATATATATATATATATATATATATATATATATATATATATATATATATATTGCTGTATTATCAAAGATTAAAACAGGAAATAATACAATCATTATTCCTTCCAAACATGTTTTTATAGTTTCATGCAATAACCTCACCTTTTAAACCATAGATAAAGATTTTTTGTGTACACCTCTTACTTCTAGCATCACCATCTGCACGATCTAATCACCTGAATTGGGTAAATATATAGATATTTATCAGAAATGAGAAAGACCGCATCACTAAAACGCTCTGCTGTCGGCTGCTACGGAAAGTTTTTTTTTTTTTTACAAACTAATATTTACCCAATACAAGGCACAACGGCCACTCAAGGTAGAGGGTTACTGCATGGAGTTGCATTAGTGTAACAAACAGCAAGGTAACAGGAAAGATGGACAAATAATTGAAGAGGTCGCGATTTAATTAGCGAATAAAATTTCAGAGTTCAGGCAAAGATGCTAGGTGTATAGAGTTGAAATAGACTTTAGGAGTGTTATGTAGTACGAAAGGTTTTTCTTCCTCCGTATGAGTTCGAATCCTTCGTCGCCAAGTTGTTATGTAGTGGTTTCACAGTGGAGGCTTGTATTTTGTACTAAGTCGGTTCTAAAATAGGTTCGACGTACAAAACGTTAGGAACTTGATATAATAGGTAATGACGCAGTAATCTAGTTGTGGTCGCTGATACTTTAATATCCGACTAACGGTCGTCCGACATCGATCTACTGACCAACTCGATATTTAGTCACCCACCCCCACGAGGGCATCATGTGGCACAAGGCCGGTTTAACGTCGGATCTCCGAGCCCGTGGGATCTCCGAGCCCGTGGGATCTCCGAGCCCGTGGGATCTCCGAGTGCTGGATTAAAGAAATTGGATTGTACATTGTAAATAATGGTAATATATAATTGCATTGGAAATCATGTTTTATAGAAAAGCATTAGGTATAATGTTGTCATAGAAACGTACTGAGAATAATGTCATTAGAGGAATACAGTCTGATCGCTTTAATTAGGCACCTTCAGACCTGGACCACAGAAAATACTAAATGACAGAAATCACCCCTAAAAAACCCAATGTAAACCCAATGTGTCTTGCCTGCTCATTCCACATATATATTGCGGCGTTATCAAAGGTAGAACAAAACAGAAAATAAAACGATCATTAATACTTCCGATCAAGTTTTTTTTTATTGTTTCATGCAGCATGTCTACCTTTTCAAGCATAGATAAAGATTTATGCTTACACCACTTACCTTCAAAGCCATCATCTGCACCACCATCTGCTCTCTTGGATGGCATCCTGGATTGGGTAAATATGCGGCTATATATAAAAAATGAGCAAGACCGTATAATCAAAACACTCTGCTGCTGTCGGCTGCTACGGAAGTTGTAAACAATCAATCACGTTTACCACGTAGCTTCACAACGAACTAATGACGGTTGATAAAAAATGTACCGGTGCAAGATAGCTGCCGGATTAAAGATATTCGACTGTAACATGAATAGGGAAAAAGGACAGCAGCAGTAGTAAGTAGTTATCAAGGACATAAGCATAAATGTAAACATAAATGGCGAATGAAAAATCGTTTAATTTCTAAGCAGCTACAAAGACAACATTCTGTACTAGGCAGTGTCAGAGCAAAGTTTAGCGCTAATCCTAAAATAAAGCTAAGCAATTACATAAGACCAAACACAATGACGGTGTTAAATAATAGTTTTGCAGACTATTAGTTTTTAGAGGAAGTGTATCTCTACTAGGACTTCCTGAGGTTGACCTTTGAGGTCAAATGGAATACAAAACAAAGAAGTCGATTTTGATTGGCTAAGCCAGCGTGGGAATGATAGTGATATAGTAGAAAGCCTTTTGTTTTCAGTGAGTTGTTTTTTTTAACCGTCAAGCAATGTAGACGTGTTTTCTTTCGTGTCTTTCAGTGGAGGTAGAGAGACTTCCACCTGGATAGCTAGAACATGTCGACATAAACGTTAATAAAATAGTTAAGTTTGAATTTCCCTGTTGAAATTCTTTTCATCTCATTTCAAAACAACTAGCGATCACCGGCCGCGAGAAAAGAATGCAACTTTATTTCATCACATATTTCTCATGCTTTATATGTCATATCGTAACATTTCGACTCTGTTGAGTGAAGGCGAAACCGGTCGGCTGGTCATTTTTTTTTTTAATCATGAATGGTAAAGCTCGTCTTGCCGTTTTTATTTCTATAATAAATTCTGTACTCCTAAGAAAATAATTATATATATATATATATATATATATTAAAGACATTTTTTATGTTTAACGTTCTTTTTATAAAAAAATGTCTTTAATAAATAAATTGTAGGACTTTGTCCATTTCGTATATATATATATATATATATATATATATATATATATATATATATATATATATATATATATATATATATTAATAAGGTAGCAAGAATTCTTTAAACAAGTTTTGTTGAACAATAACGACTGTCGGCCTGTCTATTCGATTCCTTATAAACTATGACTTCCGGCCAACTAAGCTATCTTATATAATTGGTAAACTTTCCAACGTTCATTTTCGTTTTATTGTTTTCTCATCCAAGTACTTTCGACTGCTATTACAGTTTTTTCAAGAATTTAGTCTTTTTTTCTTCTGTATGCGAAACTGTCTTTGGCTAGTTCCTGCTTTCCATCGTTTGCTGGAATCAATTTCAAGTCACTTAAAGGTGACGTCATTTATAGCGGTATGTATAAAATAAAGAGAGAAAAACATACAGCGAGAAAAAAATAATTTCTCAATCTCTGAATAATGTGCATGTGTTAAAATTTGGAATTTAATATATATATATATATATATATATATATATATATATATATATACTTTTAAAACAATATGATTCCTTTGCTACATAAGAGTTCTCATGTTTCAAAAACGAGAGCCGAAACCGTCAATATAATTATTAAAATTAAACTGAGTTAAAGTATCAAGCCCTGTTTCATCCTCAAGCGAAAATTTAGGAATCCTTCCGCGGCAAGTGTTTGTAGGACCTCTGAAATAGGGTATTTTAACATGGTCAATATACACGCCTCTTACAAGTCAAATCTCGGATCATTGATGACCACTTTTCTTAGAGGTCCGTTTAATAGACTGCATATCTCCAAAACTATTAACGCTGTATGTACGAGTAAAAGTACTCACCAACGCGGAACGGGTCGATTTTTGCACTTCTCCAAATGTTACTGTTACAGCGACTGAAAAAGGTCTGGCACCGCTGTCAACACCGTGGTAAAATGAATAAATCCTACGTCTGTCATACTCGGTAATATGCCCTGCTTCTAAAAATGAAAGAACAAGGACACGTTCAATTCATCTCTGGGGAAATTGCCCAGCATTCACTGTCATATGGGTGATTCGAATATTACACATCAGTTCAGCACTCTTTTCTTTGCGTCTGACCGCATTTTCCTAACGCTTAATACTTTGCTTACTTTATAAAAGTCATGATGATATTGTCTTGCATTCACTGCTATATAGAAAATTAGATATTATACAGCAGTTCTGAACTCTTTGGTATGAGGAGGCTAATACTATTGATGATAAAGACAACAAGTCTGGAAGCACAGCTAAAATACGATCTTTAGTAGGGTGAGTGAGATGATGGAAGCGAGATCGGGATGATTAGTCAGTTTCATGGTAGATTTGAAGCCATACGAGTTGCTATTAGATAAACTAGGGAGTGAACTACTTAAGTTGAGTACGGAAGGAATACAGGTAACGCAGAATTCTACGCGAGATGGTCGATACTTCAGGTGATTGTATTCTTTGGAATAGGAAACTTCAATAATGTAATTTCAGTGGAAGGATATGAAGAGTTATTTAAAAGGAATTGAACTGTTGCAGACAAGAGGGAAAAGAGTAGTAGTCCTTATCGTTAGGAAGACATTGCATTTTCTGTTCGGAACAATGTCGGAAGATGCTAAAATTATAAGTGGAAGCCGAAGGAAGTGGAAAGGAATGAAAGTGTTTTAGCCCAAGTGGCACTGAAAAGTGTTTCGATACTAAATATGACAAGATAAGAACTGGAGAAAGTCAGGGCAAGTATAAATTGGCTAAGTAAAATGCGAGAATTAAGGCAAGAAGTAGCTAATATCTCCGAATCCATGGCGACCTAATTATATGAGTTAACTAGTTTTGGTGAACAGTATTTTCAACTAATGACAGTTACTAATAGGTGAGAGAGACTAGCCAATCACTGACGATTTTGGTAGTACACGTGAGAGCTCAACTAGATATGTTATCGTTAGGATATTTCTCCCTGAGTATAATGACCTCTGGTCACTAAAGACAGTTAGTATTAGAAATACCAACCGAGTTACCCTATCATTTAAGGTTACCAGTAGATTCCACTAAAGGACCATGGAAATACTACAATGCATTAGGTCGTGTTACCTTAGAAGATAATAAACTGTTGGTATTGATGTCCATTCGGTTATTAGACAAGGAAAAGACTTTTGAGATATATCAGGTGATAAACTTACTCATTCCCTACCCCTGGGTAGAGCAAGGACTACGGACAGTTGCAAAATATCGATTTGCGACAAAATATATAGCTTCGAATTCGGCAAGAATAAAATTTATGTTACTATCAGCAGAAGCAGGAAAATGTAAAGCTGATGCTTTAGGGACGTGTACCGTATTAATTCCCATTTAGGTGACCAGGAAACACAGGTTGTGTGTTCTTGAATAGTTTAAGGGAGATAAAGATGGAATTAAAGAGAATTGTCAAATCGAATTATTGACAAGTACAGTATTACTACACGTTATCAGCATATCTGATGGAGTCTGGGCAGTTCCAATTAAGAGTCTCGATTGATCTTTTTTTCTAGCCTATTAAGACAATAAAGATCCCTCATTATCTTTGATAGAGTTAACCCTGGGATGTTCAGCATTTGGACTATCTCTCTCCATTCACTATATTATCAGGCTAAAGAAAAATATGAAGAAAAGGATTCATTTGTGAAGTACAGAATTATGGGAATTATTGGACCGAATTATGGGAACCAGTGTTAAAGAAATTGCCTGAAGTTACATTAAAGGAGATGCTGAAATTTTTAAAACCAGTAGAGAAAATTAGTCTAGACCATTTGAAAGGCAATTTTTTCCTTAATATAGCATCTGCCACGGCTTGAACAAGTGCTGTGAGAATACGAGCTTCGATTTTCCACTACTCTGAAATCAAGAACACAGCGTGGGCAGAGTTGGTGTGAATCGAAGCGCCCGACGGCCAACAACCAATTAGGACCAGCGAAAGATTTTATAAAGATGCCAGGTCAGAGCCCATTATATTACAGACACTTCTGCCATTTTGTCGAGAATCTTGAGATATTAAGGCGGAGAACCAGACGAGATATGGCAGCGTTAGTCAATGGGCGAACGAATTGTAGATTTATAAATGTGAAAAATAGATTCTGACGACAACATACAAAACTAATTGTAATTGTAATATATCCCAGAAAAAGAGATAAAGCCCATTCTTAAATGAACCCTGATGTTCTTGTAATGGGGTGATATCTTGTAGCATGATCGACCAATTGTAACGGCAGCGTGTTAAAATCGCGTCGTATAAATGGAATATGAGTGTGGAATTTAATAATAAATTGTCAGCGGAATGTGGTTATAAATAGTCTCGTCATTCGATAGAATATTTGAACAGTTCTAAAATAAATTCATCACTTACATTGATTTTATGTATATATATAATGATAATAATGGACTCTCCCGTCGGTTTCGACGTATGAGGATCTGCCAGCTTATTGATTCAGTTATGAAAGTTTATGCGATAATCTTAATATATATATATATATATATATATATATATATATATATATATATAGTTTATGCAAACTTAGGTAATCCGTATGGGTAGACCCGAGGAGGATGATATCCGGAGAGCTCAATGTAAAATTCAGAGCAGATATGTTTGAATAAAAACAGACCACGTTAAGGTTCCATGTAATAAATTATTTCACCATAACCCCTTTAACAGGGCTCTGGATCATCAGACTTTACTTCCAAAAATTGAAATGAAAAATTTGGAAGTAAAGTCTGATGATCCAGAGCCCTGTTAAAGGGGTTATGGTGAAATAATTTATTACATGGAACCTTAACGTGGTCTGTTTTTATTCAAACAAATATATATATATATATATGTGTGTGTGTGTTGAATATAGTATTTTGATTGATTAATGGAAGCACGGTACAATAAAGGATTGAAGAATAGGAGAGCCAAGTTCGAATTACAGTCGAGTTCATTACTTTCCCTTCCTTGCTAATACCCTTAGAAAAGGTATTGATCCAACTCTTCTTCCCCAGATATTGTCAAATAGTAGGACAGTAGTGTTCTATAACTCTGGGTGGCAACCGGTCTAGGAGAGGAACAATCTGACTTCAAAACTATTTACTCCTCGTGAAGCAGATACTATGCAGCTAAGGAAAGGATCGATGATCCCGACTATGGTCGACTCCTGAATCCACTAAAATAAGGTTTGAAGTATTGAAATATTTATTTTTATAAACTAGAAGTAATAAAAATGTCGGATAAAAAATAATCTATTAATTCTTTAGAAATATATACATATTTACATATATGAAAAAGATATATTTTAGGGTATGGTGTATTTAAGTGTAAAACAGATATCGAGCGTATGTAAGTATAAAAGTGGACACTGAAGTCAACTCCTAGAAGCGAGAGTCTTTTTTATGGTTGAACGCAATCTTGAAGCCTGCAGATTGCGTGCCAGCATGAAACAGACTGTCATCGCTTTTACATATCTAATATCATATAATAATAATAATAATAATAATAATAATAATTTCACCCAATTAAGGCAACAAAGCGCCTACGACTGAGGCCTGAAGATTGCGCCCAAGCATGAAACAGATTGTCGCCGCTCGGTGTTGACCTCAGTGTCCACTCTTATATATCTTATATCTTCTAATATCTATCTATTAGGTTTGTGCAAAAATAATGACGTAATAATGTCGTTTTTTGACGTTAAAAAATACGTCAAAAACGACATTATTACGTCATTATTTTTGCACCAACATAATATCTATCTATCTATCTATCTATCTAATGCAATCTGTTCATATCTATCTATCAATCTCTCTTTCCATCTGTTCATATCTATCTATCTATCTATCTATCTATCTATCTATCTATCTATCTATCAGTTTAATGCTTTTTCATATCTATCTCTTCTTTCTTTCTTTCTATCGCTTTCTTTCTATCAAAAACTTAGTCTTCAGCAATGGTACATTTGTAATGGGCTGTTAGTCAAACTATCTATCTATCTATCTATATATATATATATATATATATATATATATATATATATATATATATATATATATATGTGTGTGTGTGTGTGTGTGTGTGTTTGATAGTTTCACCCCAAGCAAGGCAAAAAAGCCACTACAGCACAAGGTGTTACAGAGTGTGAAAGATTAAAAGAAAGACATTATTAAGGAACAACAACAATAAAAGAACAGAAATTAATACAGGAGATAATTATTGACATTGCATTTAAATGTCTCTGGAAAGCAAAAAGCCGGAATAGAGTTCCACAAGCGAGAAGAGCGAGAGAAGTAACTGTTAACATTGAATTTACAGTCCCATCTAGCCATTTCAACTGTACATGTTAGCATTGCATATGAATCTTCATCTATTTATCTATGTTTACGCACATTGTATATATATATATATATATATATATATATATATATATATATATATATATAATAAAAAGGCTTAAACACTAATATTCCATGGTCATAATTTATTCCATTGGAATCGTAAATACGATCCAATTCATCAGACCTACAAATTGAATTTTGGAATTTGTAGGTCTGATGAATTGGATCGTATTTACGATTCCAATGGAATAAATTATGACCATGGAATATTAGTGTTTAAATCTTTTTATTATATCCTTACTCTGTCCTGGACATTGAGTTCTACCTGGATTCTATCCTCTCGGAATTTTTTATTAAAAAAATATACATGTGTGTATATGCACCTGTGGATTTTGCATACATATGTATATTTACCACTAATATTATCTATCTATCTATCTATCTATCTATCTATCTATCTATCTATATATATATATATATATATATATATATATATATATATATAGCAAGAGAGAGCAAGAGAGATAAAGTCTATAGGACTAAATTTGTGTTTGTGAATTTTACGTTATATCTATTTTGAAAGTTGAGAATTCTTTCTTCTGTAGTCTATCGTAATTGGTCACATTAGCCCGGAGCCTGGCATCTTTCAATAAATATGTCTCCCACTTGATTTGTTGTTGAATTTAATTAAACAAATTTAGACAGAACGAAAAAAATTGCACCCTTTTTTTGCTTCCTCCGCACGAAATACTCTGTCATTATTTTCCTTAAAACACCATTTTTTTAAAATTTTGCCAACGATGTAATTTATTTATTCATTATTTTGGCATTTTAATACGTCAGATGAAGAAAAGTGTGTGTCAGAGGATATGTATGCGTTTGTGTCAGTGTTTTTGTAAGAAAAGAAATAAAAAAGTAAGAAAGAAAGAAAAATGAAGGGCGGACTAGAAGAAGGAAAACATAAAAGAAAGACAAGAAAGAAAGAAAGATTATCATGAAATGAAAAAAAGAAAGAAAAACTAGAAAGAAAGGCTAGAAGGAAGGAAATACATAAAGAAAGAAAGAAACGGGCTCACAAACAAAAAATAAAGACAAGAAAGAAAAAAACTAAAAAGAAAGATTAGAAAGAAAAAAGAAAGAAAAGCTAGAAAAAAATGAAAGAAACACTTTGAAAAATAGAAAGTAGCGACTTTTAAGAGAAAGGTGATTTTACTTCTTACCGATCAACTTTTCAAAATCTGTTGTTTTCCAAACGAAGAAAAAAATCCTAACAAAAATTATTGCTTCAAATTATTTTCATGACAGAGCGACAGAAAATAAGTTCTATTTTGTTTTAAATTTGTAGACACCTTTAATCTAGAAATATATTACAAAAAAATTGTTCAATTGATGAATATAAACAAAGTTTGCATTATGTGCTTTATTATGACTATTACATATTCTATATTCAGATTAAAAGATTATCACTGGGCGTGAGACATATTGGTCGGCGTTCGAATATTCCCAGGGTCGATTTTTCAACTTTTTGATGATATCAGCTTGGAGATGGAGATGATCCCAACATGTAGAATCGTAGGGAAAGTGCGCTTGAAAACCATACCAGACTTAACATAAATCTTGTGAGTGAAACAGGGTAGACGGGAATATTCAGAGGTTGTGCTAGTCACAAGTTATTTTGATCTTTGGTCAATTGATCACGCTACATTATGGGATCGCTCCCCAAAAGTATTGATCACATCAGATTATGGGTTCTCTGACCCAAATTATTGGTTCCACCAGAATATTTGCTCGCTCCCAAAATTAAATGACATGAGAATATGGACTCTTTGCCCTAGATTATTGATCACATGAGATTATAGTGTCTTTGTCCAAAATTATTAATTTTTGGCCAGCTCCCCCAAATTATTGATCGCATCAGATTATGGGCCCATTTCCCCAAATTATTGATCACGCCAGATAATAGCTCGTTACCCAGAATTATTGCTCATACCAGATTATGGGCTCTCTCCCAAAAATATTGGTCACACCAGATTATGGGATCTCTGCCCAAATTATTGATTACGCCAAGTTATGGGCCCGCTCCCCAAAATTATTGCTAACTCTTGAGTATTGTATATTTGCCCAAAATTATTGATCACGCCAGATTATGGGCTCTCTGTCCCAAATTATTGATAACGCCAAATTATGGGATATCTGACCAAAATTATCACACCATATTAGTGGCCCGCTCCACAAAATTATTAATGACGCCAAATTAGGGGATTTTCCCTAAATCTCCTACCAAATTATGTTCTCTTTACCCGAAATTTTTCATCACACCAGATTACTGTCACTTTGCCCAAATTATTAATCACGCCAAATTATTAGATCGCTCTCGAAAATTATTGATCACATCAGATTATTTGCTCTTTACTACAAATTATGGATTACTTCAGACTATGGCTACCTTCCCAAAAACCGCAACTAATTTCACTGAGCAGGGTCTCTACAATTCACACTAAACTGTTGAGAACCATGGCACTCAGCATGCTGAAGGATCACAGCACGTAAAAGAAGATTTACCCTGACGTTGAACTCGGATATGTTGGGTTGCAATGCGTTAACATATACTGAATGTGACCTTTTTTTAAATGACCTTATTTTAACCCCGTATATGGTGAAGTCTAGGCGTGGATAGTGTAAAGCTTAACCACGTGGAAAGAATACTGGCTGAGTCGAGTTCGAATTCTGGTTGAGTTCGTTACGTTCACAAATGCACTTGGGAAATGTATGAATCCATTTTCTTTGTGCCTCCTCGTCAACTATAAACTAAATAGAAGGTCTGGTGAGGCTCTCTTGCCTTCAGGTAGCAACCAGTCTAGGAGAAAGAAAAATATGAATTCCAAACCAGCCAAAAGAGAGAGGGACTCCGTCAGGTTTTCTTGCTTTAGTCATACCACCACTGCGAGGGTTGCACTTACGAGTGGTGTCCGGTGAAATATCTACAACGAACACAAAACGGGTATAAAACAGCGAATCGCATACGCTATCATTCGTCTCCATCGACTAGTATTCGAGTTACTACGCAATGGTTCGATGAACTTAAGGCACAAAATGGCTTCCTCAAAGAAAGAAAAAATTGACAGAAAATTTAACTTATTTATTTTCTGATGAAATGATTTCAAGCTTTATCTAAAATGTCTGACAAATGCATACATTGATAAATCTGTTTAAATTAGCTTCACTTTCGTTGGGAATACCAGATGCTGTAAGTTTGGACGTGCGGGTGGTGTAATGGACAATGGACCGGCATTGTAAATCGAAGGGCCGAGTTCTAATTTCCCATTGGTTTCGGTATATTCACTTACGCGCAAATATCCCTGGGAAAGGTATGATTCTAACTATGGGTTAATTAATAAGACTTGTAACACTGAACCATTGATGTATCAAAAAATTCTTAAAATCCAAAACCATTTTTTAACGTTAAATAACCTGCTGAGGATTGATAATCAATCAGACATTGAGGTATTAACACGCCTTTATAATCGCTTTTTGTCTGTTAGATAAAATACCTCTTTATTTTATGAGGAATTGATTTCGAGCTTTACGTAAAATGACTGGCAAATGCGAATATTTCTTAAATCTGTTCAACTTCACTTAACTTTGGGTGGAAATACCAGGTATTGTCTGCTTGATTCGTTATACTTATACGCAACACCACTTGCGAAAGATATTAATCTACCTGTTCCCCTCCCGTCTATGAGTTAAATAATAAGACTTGTAGCACTAAACAATTATTCTGTCTATATTTCTGAGATGAGGTATTATGTACATTATTCGGACTATTTTCCTCATCTTTGTCGCCATATTTATCACAACGTTTCGGCCGTTGTACTCTCCGGCCTTCTTCAGGTGGTTGGAATTTCGAACTGAAGCCTTTATTTCGCTCACTGGGTTAGACTGTTCTAGTTCCACGTGCCATGTTTGATGGATGTCAGTTATCAGTTATCTCCTGCTAATTTCCCTCTGAAAGTTCTTCACTGCCTTAACCGGGTATTGAACTCACACTATTTGGCCCCTGTCACTGGATCTAACCAACGCCTTTATCCATTGTGCCATGTGTCCTCGTGGAATTAGAACAGTCTACCCCAGTTAGCGAAATAAAGTGGTCAGTTCGAAATTCAAACCACCTGAAGAAGGCCGAAGCATATAACGGACGAAACGTTGTGATAAATATGGCGACAAATATGAGGACAATAGTCCGAATAATGTAAATAATGTAAACAATTATTATCTCAAAAAAAAAAAATCTTAAAATCTAAAAATGTACTCTAGCTTTAAATAACCTGCAAATGTAGAGAGCCTCACAAGAAAACGAGATACCTAAGGATTAAAATGTATTTTTACAAATGAAAAATCTTTTTTGAAGCTTTTATTCTAGTTTTAATTTCCAGATAATAGATTAAATTTAATATTTACAATAAGCAAAATACTTCGCTATATTTCCAAAACTAATTTATGTTGACTGGAAGAAGTTTTTATTTTACTAAAATAACTGATTAGCGCCCTTTTTTGTCGTCTTTCATCACAATGTAATTCTCTGTATAAAAAATCTTCCAAAAATAAAATATATATTTATGAAACTTTATTTGAGGAATATTATTTGATTTCAAGTATAATTAATCTGATTCGAAACAAATATTATTTACTTTAAGTTTAAACTTTTACAGAAATGTATTTTTTAGGTTTATCGTAACTATTTTTTAATCAATCAGTAGCTTTGATAACGTATTGACAGCTTGATGACAGATCAAATCTTTTTCTACGGAGACTTTATCTAAAAAACATAATTGAAGCAAATGACGTGAGCGCCCCCGTATATAAACTTGATAATACATTTGATATGTTTGATGATTTTTATTAAGCTTTTCCATTTATAATTAGTAAATATAGTTTTCACTTTAAAATAATATCATCTAAAAGACTGAAATTAATACAGAATTTTAAAAGATTTAAGACTTAATAAATATATCTAATGAAAATTTAAAACAAAATTGAATCAATCCTTGTAAATCTTGGTTATTCATTAATACAATAGTAGTTACCTCTACTTTTTCGCTGAAAAATAGCATAGTATGATGAAAAAAGCCAACAAATTTAATAAAACAAAGTTTTATCGTCAAAATGTTTCTGTTATTATTAAGAAAGACCAAAGTATTTTTTATTATTTTATTAATTTTTTTAATCCTTCTAGCACGTTCGAAATTTTTATTAAAAAAAATATTCTTTTTTTTTTTTTTTTTGCGTTAGCGGTCAACGTAATATTTATGATTAGTGTTTTAGCGCCTTTTTGGGGAAAAAAACATTGAATTGGAAATTCTTGCAAAAATCAAATAATTGTGTCCTGATTTTAAAACTTTCATTACTTATTCACTAATGAATGAAATTACTTTTGAATTTTTTATTTTAGAAAATCTTGGTAACAAATATTTTTAAATATATGTTATGCACCCGCTCTTAATTTGATGAAATTTCGAAAAATTAAATTTTCATCCCAAAATTTTTGTTATCACTTAAAAGCAGGACTCCACAGAGAATGTAAATCATCAATTTTTTTTTTCAAACTGCTACTCATATCCCGAAAATCTGCTCCGAATCATAAAATAAAAAAAATGCAATAAAACTGACACTATTTAATTAATAAAGTTTTTAATTGCTTTCATAAATAAAATTTATTAATGACACTATTGTCTTAAAAAATATTTTTGCTATAGGTAATAGGTAATAGGTAATTTTATATTTCAGTCGATTAGAATTTTACTTGGTATATGCAAGTAGTGGTCTTTTATATCCGAGTCGATAAGTATTTATTTCTTTCGGATATAAGTTGGTTGGTTGATTTTGTTTAGCGATATATCAACACCTCTATGGGCTATTTAATGCCGAAATTTAAATATTTTGGACACAATTTTATGGCTTCAACTAAATATATTTTGAACGTAATTGTATACTTTCAACTACAGATAAAATGTATAGTTGGTAATTCTACTATAAAATAGTATTGTTTTTAATTTTTCTATATATAGGTATAGTTAGTAATTTTTTTATAATCTTTATTAAACATAATATTAAAGGAAAATTAATGTAAAAAGCTATAAAGTGTATAAAGAATTAGTGTTCGCCTAGTGAGAATTAGAAGTCGTCCCAAGATTCCTTATTGGTAGTCCCAATCTTAACAAAATATGATATGCAGATGAAATTGTGTTGATAGTAGGAAATTGTAGGGACTCCAGGACACGGATGTAAAGGAAAGCGAGATGAAAAGACTAAGCATCAGTTGCAAGCATGCAGAATGTACAGTAGTCAGCCAAAGAAACAATGCAAGATGTGAGCTACAAATTGGAGATGTAAAAATAATTACAGACATTTAACTATCAGGAAAGGATTTTAGCAGCTGACGGATAATGTGACACCGAAATTCGAAGGTATATTGGAATGGCAAAAGATGGCTACAAAAAGCTAAATAAATATTAAGAAACAAGAAAATTTAGTTAAAAACAAAAATAAAAGGCGCTGAAACGCTGTGCAATATCAATCCAAGTCAGTGATTGCGGAAAAATTTCGTCAAAAATGAAGGAGAGATCTGAGGCAACAGAGATGTGATTCTACAGAAGGATGCTGAGAATGCGATAGATAGAACAAGTAAGCAAAGAGAATGTTTTACAGAAAATGGAAACAAAAATGATGCTTAAAGTTCAAAAGTGAAAATTGAAATTTTGGGGATACATAATGAAACGGAGGGAGGCTTGGAGAATTTAACACCCACAGGACATATTTAAGGCGAGAAGAACATTGGAAACAGCGAGCAACCGACCTAACTAACTCGTGCAAATAGATGGCAAAACAGAGAATTGGAGGGATAGCAAAAATACAAACATTGCTGACAGGTACAAAGAATAGGATGTTGTTGAGAGCCATGATTTTTTACACCGTAAAGAAATACTGCACACAGAAAAAAATTCACTGTAAGAGCAGTGTTTAAAAGGCTGAGTGCTTTTCGGTGTAGGGGAGTGGTTAGGTAGGCTAGTCTGGTTGACCATTACTACTGAGTAGTGAGTTCAGTCCTCACCTGGAAGTCCCATGCAAAATTCGACATTATATAATCCAGAAAGTGTTATATATTTCAAAATTATCAAACCAAGCATTGTAGCCACCTTGTCATGGGATGATGGTTTCCGAGGTTAGTCTAGTTGATAATTACTAGTGTCTTTATCCTCACTGAGTGCCTTATAGAAAATTCGATATTAATTAACCCCCAAAAGTTGACATGTTAAATCAGCCAACATTAGCAACAGATACTGAACTTCATGGTAACACGACTTTGGAAAGTGAACATATCCACTTGGAGATTAATATTAGTTTGGTGCAAAAATAATGACGTAATAATGTCGTTTTCTGACGTTAAAAAATACGTCAAAAAACGACATTATTACGTCATTATTTTTTGCACCAACCTAATACGTTTTCAGATGCGGAATTATTCTCTTTTGCAGTCATTTTAATTTTAAAAGATATTTTTAAAATCTTTGACAGTCGGGTGCTGGCTATGCTATCAGCTTGTTCGATGGCAAGTGTGCCTCTGATGGAGTGTTTTCCTGATAGAGTGGCCCCTCTGTATCAAATAAAATTAGTGAACAAACACAGTGAACTGTTTTAGTAAGAAAAAGGAATAAGAAATTTATAGTCATCTGCACACGATCAGTTATTCAAGTCCAATGTGAAAGGACATTTTCAAACAAACCAATCACCAAGACAAGATTAAGGAATTCGTTGTCTGAAGAACTATCTGTTAATATGCAAATTGTGCAGTAAACTATTTAAAAATATCAACCAATTACTTAAAAATAAGAATATAGATAAAACATTCAATGATAACATTCTGTATTTACATTTGGTATCTACTGCTAGTAATATGTACAGCACATGTATAGAGTGGTCCGAAGTCTTCTATTTCAGATAGCTGACATGTTTGGAAGACAGGCTGTTTGCATGTGTATGGACATGATCGTGTGAATTGTCTGAATCTATTACATGAGATTTGTATTACTCTATTATTTCTTCTATTGGGTTTCGTGCGGGTGACAATACTTTCGGACCACCCGTACACTTTACTAAGAAATACAGTTTTTCACAAAAATTAAAATTAAAAATACCCTTTTTTTCCATATGAATTTTTCGAAAATTTTATTTATTCGTCATGAAAATTAAATGTTAGCCTTGTAGTTGTGAGTGGGACCCTTTGTCTCCTGACAGCTAATATTTATAGGCTGAGTTTGTTACTGACCCTTCAGATTCATTTTTGAATATGAAAGCGTCAATAAACAAAATAAGACATTTAAAGAGAAATAAATCTGTACGTAATAAAAAAATAAAAAATAAAAAAAATACGTGCCTGTGTTTGTGAGTTTTGTATGTTTTCTGCTGTTTGTTCCTATGTGTGTGAGTGCGTGTTTGCATATGAGCACATGTTTCTACACATGTGTGTATGTGCTTCTCTAGATATGTATTTATGCGTATGTGGATATTTACCTGTGTATGAGTGGTTGCAAGTCTGTGTGTTTATAAGTTTAGGTATATATGAGATTCAGGATCTTGCGTAATATATGCGATTCAGTAGCTATGTGCGTCTTGGTGCCCGCGTGTACGCTGTGGCGAACACACACACACACACACATATATATATATATATATATATATATATATATATATATATATATATGCATACTGAGTTGGAAGCAAAGTTCCCGCACAACTTAATATATATTTTTATTTAAACTTGTGCTGGTAATTTGTTTTCAGCCCAATATATATATATATATATATATATATATATATATATATATATATATATATATATATATATATATATATATATATATATATATATATATATATATAGTATTTTTTACAACTTTTTTCTTGCCAAAATATTTTCAGGTGTATCATCAGTTTGGAATCGGGGTTTCAGCTACTCTACAAGCTCTTCCAAATGCGCCGTCTGCTCGCAATTGTTAGCTTGCCAAATGGAGTTCAATTACCAGATTCTAAAAAAAGATCAAAATTTTCTCTGGCAACGTTCTCAGAAAATGAGTGGAAACACAAAAATGGTGAATCTTTTTAGGGTCCTCCAATATAATATTTCTTCCTCTGTAAATCATTTTCTTTCTCCTTCTCGTTTAATAAACAACACGTAATTTTACAAAGAAAAGGTTCTATTTTGTTATCCTAAAGTTCCCCCAGATGCACCAGGTATGAATCCATTTCCCTCGAGCTATGGATTAAATATCTAGGCAAATTGGATCCTTATGCCTTAGTTGGCAGCCAGTATAGGAGAAAAAAAGCTCTAAAGTTCAGAGATTGGGCAGACTGGGTTCTTTACTCTTCGTATGGCTACCAGCTTAGGACAACTCTGAATTTAACAGGAATAAATTCCATCAGGTTATCACCCCTACTACTGCAACGGCAGCATTATATACAGTTCCCCAATGACCCTAATCGGCTATGGGACCCGGGATAGAGACCGTGGGATATTATCAGCCTGCTGTTTAAATAATTTTAGCTTTTTTTTTTTAAATATTAAATTTTCACCCAATAAAAGTCTCGAAAGCCATTCGAGGTAGAGGAATACTGTTAAACTCTTTATGAAGAATGAGGGGTGATATTAAAGAGGGTACGGTAGGAAGTGAATATTATGAGGATGAGGGGGATAAATAATAATAGCTATAAATTTTCACTCAATACGATGTTATCAACATTGACTCTTGTCGCTAGAGAATTGATGATAGGTTTATTTTTGGTACTTTATTTTCTCTTTTGTTAATTGGGTGCGAATGATGAAACTACATTAAAAAGAGGAAGATTATAGTATTTTCCTGTTTGTCCTGCATATTTTCTTTTTCTTTTTCAGCTTTTCATCGTCTACAGTTATCTGATCCATCTTTAGAATCATTTCCCTTATCTCTTGACTTGGCTCTGTATTCCTCTTCGTTTATTTCATTTAAATCCGCCCTTCTCTCTTTCCTCGTTCTCTTAGCACAGTCAAAAAAATCCCGTTCTCTTTTATTCTATCATTATTACTGAAACCTCATCTTCTATCTGTCATTTCCCTTTGGCACGTTGACGATCATGGCTCTCCACAATTTCTTGTACATTGTAGCTCTTAATAAATTGTGCCATCTCTCCTAAACCCGGTTTGGCTTACGACCGCATCACGTTCAAACACCGATTACCCTACAATCGCCGAAATTAAGCAACGTCGAGTCTGGTTAGTACCTTGATGGGTGACCGCTTGGAAATATTAGGTTGGTGCAAAAATAATGTCGACATTATTTTTGCACCAACCTAATACCAGGTGGTGTATTAGATTGGTGCAAAAATAATGACGTAATAATGTCGTTTTTTGACGTTAAAAAATACGTCAAAAAACGACATTATTACGTCATTATTTTTGCACCAACCTAATATATTAGCATTAATGCGTATGTGTGTATTTAACTGCGAGTTGTTGCATGTCTGTGTGTTTATAAGTTTAAGTATATATGTGAATCAGGTTCTTGAGTAATATATATGATTCAGGAGCTATGTGCGTCTTGGTGCCCCCGTGCACGCAGTGGCGAACACATACACAGACACACACACACATATATATATATATTGGGTTGGAAAGTTTCCGCACAAATTGATAAATATTTTTATTTAAACTTGTGCTGGTAATTTGTTTCCAACTGATATATATATATATATATATATATATATATATATATATATATATATATATATATATATATTATAAATTGATTTATTTAAAATATGGTTTTTTCGCTACACAGTTCTAACCATGTTTCAAAATTCACGTTTCCAAGGTTACAGATAAATCTACTTCAACTAGACTTCTCTAGTTGAAGTAGATTCCTCTGTAACCTTGGGAACGTGAATTATGATTTTAGCTGTGTCTTTGAAACCAAGTAATTTTAAAAAGTTACTCCAAAATTCGCTTGAGGATGAAATGGAACTAATGTCTTTAATTTAATTACAAAATTAAATTCGTAGCTTTAAGCTTCCATTTTTGAAACATGGTTAGAACTGTGTAGCGAAAAAAACATATTTTAAATAAATCAATTTATAATGTTAATGCTCTGTAAATTTACATTGAGCACTATTTTGTAAAAATAAAAATATCTATAACACCAGATTATATATCTTACTGTTCTTTCTTTTTATTTATACATATATATATATATATATATATATATATATATATATATATATATATATATATATATATATAGAGAGAGAGAGAGAGATAGATAGATAGATAGATAGTATTTTTTACAATCTTTTATTGCTAAAATATTTTTAGGTGTATCATGTGCGGGTGGTATAATGGATAATGATTCGGAAATGTTAATTGGATAGCCGAGTTCCAATTCCAGTCGGGTTCGTTATATTTACTCACACGCAAATACTCTTGGGGGAGGTATGAATCCACCTCTTCTCATCCGTGTATGGGTTAATGAGTAAGACCTTTATCACTAAATGATTATTATCGAAAAAAATCTAAAAAATATTTACTACCGTATAGATCGACCCCAACCCCAAACGTATGGTAGTTTGCCTGTGTTCCCAAAACTTAGACATGCCAGCAAATAAAGTTAGGCTATAATATATGATAATCTGTGCCAAAATTTTATAAAGTCACACCTCTTGTGTGTATATTGAGCCGAGTTCAAATTCCAGTCAGATCCGTTACACTTACATGCTAACACCCTTTGAAAGGTATGAAGCCTCGTCTTCTCCCACCCAGCTATGTGTATAGCAGGACAGACCGGGTTCTATTGTCTGGAGTGGCGACTGGTCTAACGCAGAAAGAAATGACAACCCACAGCGGGAAAAAATCTGCCTCGTCAGTCATGTACCGAAAGATACGTGATCGCCTAAGCGTGTATCACACGTGACACATACTGAATGACTTGTCACTTTCTCTGTCTCTTGACGCTGACAAAGCATCTTTCTTTTTTTGTATCAACGCTATTAGATCGTAACCGCTGTTACTCTCCTAAACTCTTTTCACTTACTCTCTCTCTCACACACACACTCACACTCTTTCTCTTAATCTCTTTCATTCTTTATTTCTTCTTTAAATTCGCCCTTCTCCCTTTTCTCTTTTTCTTGACGCTGTCAAAGCATCTTTCTTTTTCCTATCATCATTATTATAACCTAACCGCTGTTACTCTCCTAAATCCTTCTCACTTTTTCTCTCTCTTTCTTAATTTCCTCATCTCTTTATTTCTCTTTGTTTACTTCTTTAGATTCACCCTTCTCTCTTTCTTCCTTCTCTTGACGCAGTCAAAATATCTTTCTCTTTTTTTATCACGATTATTAGAACCTAACAGCTGTAACTCTCCTAAACCTTTCTCATTCTCTCACTCTTACGCTCACACACACACACACTCTCTCTTTATCTCTTAATCTCTTCTTCTCTTTATTTCTGAACCAAAAGGCTGGGCTCAGATACGTACAAGAAAAGTGAGGGCTTTGTGTGAGCAAGCGGAAAATGAACAATTTACCGGTGATCTTAGTCACTTAATTTGTCTACGCAACATTATCGAATGACATGCTCTGTCAATTACAATGAAAAGGAAACTTCAAAGATGTATAACGATTAAATCATGTATTACTGATAGATGAAGGCAAAGGGTTTCTCAGATTATATCTCAAGAAAAAAAGGAAGAAAACTGAGAAGTATTTGGAAAATTTCAGAAAAACAGCAGAACATTGTATTATGGGTTCAAACTATGGAAGCACTTGTTCATTATAATATTTCAAAAAGGTTAGAAAATAATTTCATGAAGGAAGAGAAATTCCAGTTTATTCAAAGTAGATAATCTACTGTAACCTGAGGTGTACAAGAGACCATGGCGTACAAGTTGACCACCTCAAGATTTTTATCTCAAGATTCTGTGTTAGGCATATAATTATCGTTTAGGTCGACCCACCAAAATTCAATAGGCTACCAGTGGCCTAAAATTTAAATCAATGAAAATAACAAGGATTATCGGAGAAGTTGTAGCGGGATTAAACGGCTTCAATTCAATCCGTACATTTTTTTACTTTACAAATGTACCAGCAAACAATAAGCAAACAAGAGAAACAACACATAAACTGTTTTTATAATAACAAACAATCTTCATTTTACTGTATGACATACAAAGCAATCAAATGTGTGATTTTTATATATTGAGTTATAAGAGTTGTAATTAAAAGCAGAAATTATTTACCTTTAACTTGAAATTCTTAAAGCCTTTTAAGACGAAATATTTTTACTGAAATCACAGAAAAGTTTTCAGTTCATGAAATAAAGTTAAGTCTGAATGAAAGAAATGTTCAGATTTGTTGAGTGCTGAAGCAAAATCGCTCTGTTAGAAGTTAAATAAGTTTCTGTTGCTTCTGGTTGAAAGGATGAATAGATGTGGTAGTTGTACGTGCGTACGTGTGAGCATGCGCATGCGCGTTTCATAGCGTTTGCCCTTATGGAACAAACGTAATCTCTCTAACGTTACATTTGTGTGTGAGAGAGAAGGCAAAGAAGAAAGAGTTGAAAATGTCGCTTGGTATTTGTAATATTGTATGTAACGTGATACGCTCGAAACACATAGACAGATTTTTGGTGGAATTGAATTTTCGTTCAGGTCAGAAACTAGTTCGATACAATGCGGACGTAGTGGAAAACATATTAGCATTACTTGACCAATCAGGACTCAGAGAAATATCCAGTTTTTTGACAGAATTGGAAAAGTTATTTTCAGCCATTTGAAATGATGTAGAATTAAATTTCTACAAGGTGACTGGGCTTACGCATTGTTAAAACTACTATAAAGTGAGTTATCCGCCAATAGATATGGTCAGAAAAAAAAAACAGCCATCATGTATACATGTAGGAATATATTAGGTTGGTGCAAAAATAATGACGTAATAATGTCGTTTTTTTTTACGTATTTTTTAACGTTAAAAACGACATTATTACGTCATTATTTTTGCACCAACCTAATATCTCCATTAGGGTAGGCTGTCTTTTGAACCGTGGTAATGCCATGGTTATGATAGTTGGGGTTTTACATAATAAATAATGATATAAAATAGATTTCCCCAAATCGTTATCGAGCAAACGACCTTAAATGTTGAAAATTAAAGCTTTGACATCTTCTTCCGGAGATCAATAAAAGATTTAGCTCTGTTAAAAAATTCCGTACTGTTGGAGAAAGGAAAATGTGTAAATGTCATTTAAAAAAAAAATGTTAATTGAAATATTTTCATTGTTCTCAATAAATCAAATAAAAGTAAATAAGGATTATAAATAAGGAAAAAATATTCACTTGTAAAGGAGAAATGGAGATTAAATATAGTGTTTACGTAATTGACAGGAATAAAAGACCCCTTCTTTCTTCTCTATCATAGAATTTGGGATTTGTTATTTTTCAGTAGAAAAAATAGACTAATTATAATTATCAATAAAAAACCATGAAACCGAGATTTTTTTGATTTTAATGATAAAATAAAAGATAGTTTTTTTTTTTTAATGAATATTGTCTCCGGAACTTTCTTTCATGCTTATTATAAGGTTGGTGCAAAAATAATGTCGCTTTCTCACATAGTAACATATGTGAGAAAACGACATCATTTTTACACCAACCTAATATTTAAGTTTACACTTTTAAAAGCATGTTCTTGTTATTGTTTATTATTGTATGAGATATTGACCGCTCTTTGTTTTTAATTGCAAAAATAATTAGTATTTTTAAAAAAATTTATGCAACAGGTTTAATTATTTGAAAAAGAATGAAAAAGCTTGTTTAATCTACATAACTTTATATTTGGTTGGTGCAAAAATAATGCCGTAATAATGTCGTTTTTTGACGTATTTTTTAACGTTAAAAACGACATTATTACGTCATTATTTTTGCACCAACCTAATATATTTAAGTGACTGACGTTAATTCAAACGTGTTTGTATTTCCGATGAAGAAATTATAAGTTATGAATTATCAATAATTGTTTTGTTACTCTCCTCTTTGGGAGAGCTATTTCCGTTTAATGAGACTATAAAAGAGCACTATACGCGAACTTTGTATTCTCAGTTGAATAAAGCTTTCTTAAAGCCTACATCTTCGTACTTTTGCCATTACATATATTTCCATTTTTAGGTAAGTAATACTGTTTCCTTCTTTCTGTTTTTTTTTTCTTGCTTCAGTTTAAACTTTACCTGATGACTTTGGCGTAAAGTGCAATACAGAAAATTTCCAACCAAGGCACATAGTCTGCACTTGTCCTCCTAACAAGAAGATAATGTCAATTCTATGGTAGCTTTTTGTTTGCGTTGTTTAATTTGAACTAGTTCATGTTCCGATTTTCAAAATTTAAATTAAAAAATATAAATTTACCACGGATAAACTTCTTTTTTCTGGTAGATAATATTGTGATATTTTTCTTAATATTTGTCATGAATGCTAGATCTATTATTAAACGCATGCACATTTTGAAATTGCAGAGAAGGAATATTTAAAAGATCAGAGAGAAAAAAACAAGACAAAAACAGTCTCCAACTATGACCTATCGACAAAGATCTGTCAAAAAGTACAATAAAATTCACTGAAACAGAAAGATTAAGCAAGCATATTGAAAGACAGCAAGAAGATTCTTCACGTGTTGCTTCCTTTACATATGATATTTTTCACGGCCATCTTCCAGTAAAGAAACAACCGATTACAGTTTTGAACCAGAGAGACAGTCTAAGGGACCTTGCAGTCTTTTAAAGTCTCTAGATATTCCATGGAACTTATTAGAGGTCATGTATCTTCTAAACTTAGGACTTGCCTTGCTAATGTCTTTCTATTATACCTACAAGTATGAGTATTCTTCTTCCGACAATTAATTTAAAAGATATTATTACAGATATAGATAGGGAAAACGCAAGAGTGAAAGTAACCAACCATCAGAAATATGTGCAGGACTGAAAATCTTGTTTGTATTGGAGTTGATTGCAGAATTGATAAGGACACTTTGCATTACAAGGAGGTTACAAATGGTGAAAAAAAAGATTAAGAAAAGAAAGGGGCCACAGTGCCCCTTTAGCAATCATCAGAGAGGTAGGCATTGAAAGTAAATATTCCCCCCTCATAGTGATACCCAATATTGATGAAACTGGTGTTCTCTCTAGCAGAAGGAAGTTGCGGCTGTTCTAGAAGAGAACAACAGTGTAAATGCGGTGTTTACTCATTCCCCCACGAGAATGAGATGTGACACAAGGTCGGATTAATGTGGGGACCCGAGCGCGTAGACTCGGGCAGGGACAAAAATTCCCCTCGGCCCCCGCAACCGTCGGTTGCGCTGGCCTCGGTGCGAGCACCGATCCCTCTTTCTTGTGTAATGGGAGGGCTCGGCCTCGGGCAGCTGTTCCCCAGGGCTGGGTACCTCTTCAGTATAATTTTCCTCAGTTGCCCCTCTGTCCTTTGACAGAGAAGCCCCTGAAGGACAGAGACGCAACTGAGAGATGATAAATAATGCGAAATCCCTCCCGTGTAAATGCTGCTAGGGCAGTTCTGGCGGACAATACCAATACAAACACTGGTCGTGAAACAGGGATAGTTACAGCTCTGGAGAGAAAACTTAAAAGGAAATTACACACCATTGGCTGTTCACTTCATCAAAATGAACTGCCATTTTGAGCCATCTTTAAATTAATTGATAGAACTACAAGAAGTCCTACTACTTTCACTGATCCTCTAGGAAAATTTTGTCGAAGTAATTACCATGATTTACCTCAGGTAGAATTTCCTATTATTAGTGGTTCTCTAGATAACCTTATCTTACTGCAGAGACAATGGATGACCAAGTGGTGAGCAACAACTACTTTTGGAATATGCTGTAGGCATTTTTCGATGGAAAGTGAACCCTAGATTTGCTGCCTGGAAGATCAATCAAGATGGCTAACTTTAGCCATCAGGTTAATGTGTATGTGAACCACAGGTGACTATCCAACAGAGCTCTCAGATAAATTACAAACAATTATCAAATTTATAATTGAAATATATGCAGTTAGTTAGGTTGAGATCAAAAGGGACAATACATTCTTTAACCAACAACTGTATATCTTCAATATGATCTAGAGATTAAAGCAACAGTCAACCGAAATCCAGAATGTTATGTTCAAAAATTTCAGTAAAATGCATTTTGTTGTCAATGTTGAAGTAGAATGAATTGGAGGTGAGGGAATAGTCCATTAAAAAGATTTTGTCTATTAGGTAAGTAAACATTTATTTATACTTAATTAGTTGTGTCAATTTACAAAAATAATTTTAAGTTTCGTTCAAATTGCATC
>OZ010604.1:43934576-43942076 GCA_963932145.1 Acanthosepion lycidas
TAGAAACAATAGAGGATAGGAACAACTACAAATTAATTGACACTAACATTGACAAAAACTTTATATCAAAAATTACAAAACTCTGCACAACACATAATAAAATATTAACAAAAAAAGAGAAGGATTTCCTAATAAACTTTGTATCAAAAACAAGTAATTTCTACGGACTACCTAAAATTCACAAATCAAGTGAAATAAAAGCAGCTATCCAGACACAAAAATCTGAATAGATTAGCATCCCAAACCCCAGTGACTTTACATTCAGACCCATAGTAGCAGGACCAGGCTGTCCAACTAGGAAACTCAGTCACCTAATAGACATAATATTACAACCATTTGCTAAGCAAGTTAAAAGCCACATCAGAGACGATATTCACTTCCTTAGCTGCATACCACAAAATGTAGATCCGGGAACACTTATGGCAACTTTTGACATTAGTAGCCTATACAGTAACATACCCCATAAACTAGGTAAAAAAGCAACCTCATTCTGGATTGAAAAACATTCAGAAATTCTACATTACAGATACACTAAGGATTTCATTATCGATATCATAGACCTTATTCTAAACAATAACACCTTTGAATTTAACAGCAAAAACTATATCCAATCCCTAGGTACTGCAATGGGAACAAAAATGGCACCAACATATGCCACCCTAACAATAGCTTACCTAGAAGAAAACCCCTCTGAAACGATAGAACAAATATATGGGGCAAATATAAAAACCCAATTCACTAAATCTTGGAAAAGATACTGAGATGATTGCTTCATTTTCTGGAAATCTTCATGGGATGATATTAACCAATTTCGCACTCTACTTCAAAACTTACACCCAAAAATCAAATTCACGCAAGAATATAATTTTAACGAATTACCATTTTTATATACACTTATTAGAAATAAAAACAACCACATAATCACAGATATCTACCACAAACCTACAGACTCCCAACAATATCTTCATTTCAAGAGCCATCACCCAAAAAGCTGCCTAAAATCCATCCCCTATTCCCTAGCACGTAGAATTTGTACAATAGTGACTGATAAACATCTCCGAAAACCCACCTAGTAGAACTACATAAAACTCTACAAATACGAGGCAACCCCACAACACTAATAAACAAAGGTTTTGAAGTCGCAAAAAAAATTCCTTTAGACCAACTTTGAAATAAAAAGAAACGTAACGTCGAACAAACTCTAGCATATGTCTCAACGTACAACAAAAACAATCCATAACTATTCACAGAAATTACAAAAAATATAGACCTACAAGAATAATAAACTGAAAAATATACTAAAAACAACCAAAATAATTAAAAGCAAACGCCAGTCTAAAAACCTAAAACACATATTAACCTCATCCAAATTTAATCAACACACAATACAGGGAGTCACAAAATTTAACAAAAAAGATATTGGGTTTGTGACATCATTATAGAAGGAAACTCCTACACTTTTGAAAACCCCAAAACGACATTCATGATAAATAAAAACTTAAACTGCAACTCCAAAAGTGTGATTTATGTACTCAAATGCACAAAATGCAAGAAGACCTATATAGGTATCAGCCAACAATTGAACAACATGGTCTCCTTACGCAAAAGCAACATAAAATTACCAAACAGAAAAATTTTGTATCACAACACATCTTTAAATGTAACGAGGGTAAATTTAAATTTATGCCAATATATCAAACAGACAATTATTCTTACCCACAAATACAAGAAAAAAACTTCATAAACAAATTTCAACCAGAACTAAATATATCATAACCCCACGCGCAAAAGCACACAACATGCGCACATAATGGCCACTCGTGCTCACATGCAGGTGTCTGTGGAACACGAATATATATATATATATATATATATATATATATATATATATATATATATACATATTGACAAAAGCATGGACTACTCACGGGCACGCGCGCAGACACCACACAACTTAGGAAGTATATATATATGTATGTACGTATATATGTATGTACGCATGTATGTGTGTGTATACTGATTCCTTGTAACTTCGGAAGTATATGTATGTATGTATGTGTGTATATATACTGATTCCTTGTAATAGGACCGTATGTATATGTAGAGAGGAAGTGCGCATATACATACGCATGCTGATATATATATATACACATTGGCAAAAACAACGGAAACACACGCGAACACTTCACAGCGTGGTAATTGTGTGTATGTTTGTGTTTTTTTGTGTTTATATGTGTGTGTATATGTGTGTATGTGTACAAATGTGTTTACTAAGTCCTTGTAATAAGACTGTGCGTATGTATGGAGAGGGAATATACATATACACATTCTGACAAAAACACAAGAAAATGGAAATAGCTCTAAGAACACACAGTGGTCATTAAAAGACAAGAATGCCGATAACTCTTTCACTATTTCGCGGACCAATCTTCATTGTTTTATAACCCTTCACGGAGAACTTATCACTGCCAATTCAGGAAGACATTTGGATCACTAACACACAAAAAAGATAATGTCTCATACCGAGAATATTTAACATCGAAAATATAAGAAAACAATTACTTTTAATAATATGTGGAAATCTCCACGCTTTGCCTGATGAAGGTCGCGAGATCGGAAACACTTGTAGCAAAAGTGTGTAAAATAAAGCATAATATTTAAAAAACAAAATCCGCATTGCAACCAAAAACGTTTGCGGTTTCTCGCTTCTTTTTAATATATATATATATATATATATATATATATATATATATATAGAGAGAGAGAGAGAGAGACAGACAGACAGACAGACAGACAGATACAGGCAGACATAGATAGATAGATAGATAGATAGATAGATAGATAGATAGATAGATAAAATCAAAGAAAGAACGATAGATTGATAGAAAGAAAGATCCAAAGATAAATAGATAGAGAGATAGAATGAAAGAAAGAACGATAGATTGATAGAAAGATACAAAGGAAGATAGATAGATAGATAGATTTAAAAGTGTGTATTTTGATTGAGTCTCAAGTCAGAAGAATGTTCAGAGTAAATGGTGAAGTACTATCAATTATGAAAACGTCGATTAGTCGCGCGCCTAACAGGAAACATTTGAAGTGGTCTTTAAAAGCAATCAATCTTCTGATTTTGCAGGTATAACACTTCAAAATACTTTAAGCCATAACAGAAATAATCCAAAAGCTGTCAACTTAAAGTAAAATATGTACGCGAAAAGAAACATAGACCCATCAGGAGATTATCGTCTTTTTTCAAGGGGAATAACTCTATCATATCCATTACTGTCTGGCCTCTTGTAACGATCCCCAAGCCTTTCAAAGTCCGTGAGAGAGCAAAACATTTGTAACTGTTGAAAACAATAGTAGTACTTATAAAATTATTAATAGTCAAAGAGAAACTTGTTTAAAAAATAACAGGAAACTTTGATGGAAATATATTGGTGTCTATAAGAATTGAATTCTGTGGGTTAGAATCTGATTTTCTATATCAAAGTTAACCGAATATAAGGCTTGGAAGCCACTCAAGGTAGAGGGTTACTGCTGAAATGTTTATGATGAATGAGGTGTGTGATATCAATGAGGTATCTGATATCAGTGAAGTATGTGATATCAGTGAGGCGTGCGATATCAAATCTTTAAGCTTCTGTAACGTCTGGTTTTCAACATGCAGTTTTGCATTGTAGTATGGGAAAATGGCACCTTTTTCAATTTGCTTACATCAGTCTTTTTTATTGAATCTAGGTTAATACAAATGGCGAAAGGCGGTTGAGATATCGATTTTCAAACTCTTAGCAATTTCATTTTATTCCCGACGACGGTAAGCAGGGCGTTTTCATCGATGTCGGAAAGTTGCCGGGGGCGTGGTTAATCGTTTTGGTTAAAATCACCCTGACGAAATCTGCCAAACAATTTTTTGACCGTCCGAAGAGCTGGAGCATGATTCAAATAAAGCTTCTGAATGTAATTTTTTTTTATCGCAGTTCCGACTATTACTCCTTTGCGAAATTCATAGATTATATTAGGTTGGTGCAAAAATAATTTCGTTTTCTAACATATGTTACTATGTGAGAAAACGAAATTATTTTTGCACCAACCTAATAATATGGCAAAAGAGCAACTTTTCAATCCCCATCTTTAAGGCATTGGTTTGTGGATAAAACGTTAACATTCTGCAATGTCAGACTCGCAACGGTGCAAGGTTTCTATCTAGAACATACCAGAAATCGGTAACAAAACAAACGCAAAGGTGAAGTTGCGGACACAATCTTTTGAGCGTGTTAAGATAAGAATTAACAACTCTTATCACTTAATTTAGTGGCCACCTCTTTCCTCAAACCTCAATACGTGGTGGGTTACTCTGATTCTCTTACAAAAAGACTTCTTGTCATAATCTCCAATGAAAGCTACACGTAGTAACAGGTGAGAAAGGCAATTCATCTAATTACTCGACAAGTTATTTTGACTTTTATAATTACACATGCCGTTTTATTACAATGTTTCATTCCCAGGGTCTTCCTCAAATGTAATGCGATGGACTTTCATTATAGGCACAGCATCCCAAAATCATCTTTTTTCTTTCTTCAAAATCTCGTTTCATATTATAAATTTGACACTTCAGATTACGAATAATCAAAAGCAAATTCGTAAAAATCAAGGGAGTCCAGATTACTTGTAAGTTCGTTGTAAATTGATAGCCTATGGAAGTCAAAACAAATATGATCGTACGAGGTGATTTCTGAAAATGGAAAAAAAAAAAAAAAGGTTCTTTTTTTGTGTGTGACGTAAGAAACAGAAAGCGGAGTTCAAATTCCACTCGTTTTTTTTTTACATTCACTTACGAGCAAATGTCATTGGGATAAACCCATCTCTTAGACGTTACACTCTGCCAATACCTCATAAATAATGGACAATTCGTTCTGATGGCGAGAAAGGACATGAAAGACATATCGGAGATGCTGTTTCGTCTCAGTGATACAAAGAAAGAAAGAAAGAAAGAAAGAAAGAAAGAACAAAGGGGGCGATCACGCTAGCGCTGTCGCATTTAACGTCTGTTTCAGTGAAATGAAATTTTTAATAAGTTTTTTTCCCAAATATTGCAACAGGGGAATTTCCACGGGTAATTTATAATTGCAAAACTCACAAGGAAAAACGTATCATTATCAAATCTTTTCATTTGTACCCTCTTACTTCTTTAAATAATAACCTTCACTTATATTTTTGATCGCAATATATTTTTAATAAGTTTTTTTTTCCCCCAAATATTGCAACAGGAGAATTTCCACGGGTAATTTATAATTGCAAAACTCACAAGGAAAAACGTATCATTTTCAAATCTTTTTATTTGTACCCTCTTACTTCTTTAAATAATAACCTGTATTCCCATTTATGATTATTATTACAATATTTTGTTAAAGTTCTTAAGCTCAACAATTCACTAAGGCAATAGTGGGATTTCCACGGGCATTTCATAGTCGTAGAACTCGGAAGCAGCTTATTCAATCGTTATCGTAAGACTTATGATTCATTAAAAAATTAAAATTGGAAAACCGTGAAATGTTCATGGGTACTACTAGTCATTAGTATTATTATTTGCCATTGTTTTGTGTAGCACTACAGAGTGCGATGGATAAAATGGCGTCTAAATTACCCAAAAATGAAAATGCCACTGACATCTCATTTTAACAGATATATTTAACAAAATTACACAAAAATATCTGAAAATACAAAAATTCGCCATTGGCTTCAACCTCGGCCTCCAGATAACTTTAGAATCTCTTCTAGACGGTCTCCCTGTTTAAATTGGTGATTGCTTCGATAATCCTTGTTCATCTTTGGTGTTACAAAAAGGTTTATTAATCTCACGCTCAACTGCGCCCCACATATAATAATCAAAGGGGTTGCAGTCTGGGGAGTTAGGTGGCCAGATGTAAGGTGTAATGTGGTCGCAGAAATTGTCCAACAATCATGATTGTTTGTGTGGCTTCGTGCAGAGTTCTATTGCCAGACATAGGGTCTTCCAACAGCCAACCAGGTGACCCAGGGCAGCACTACCTCCTCAAGTCACTTGATGTAGGCCTACGTATTGAGTTCGTATTGTATTTTCGGCGCCAAGTACAGCAATGCCGTTTCAAATTTCTGGCGGAGTGAATTGTGTCATGGGGCACTTTTTCTCACAGACGGTGTCCAACTGACCCTACGATACTCTGCAGTCGACAAAATCAAAAACAAAAAACGCGCATTAAAAATATAATAGGTCAACAATTTACACATCTCTACCCATTTATAGACGGGTATCCTCGAATACGAGTACCCAGCCTTACACACACACACACACACACACACACACACACACACACATATATATATATATATATATATATATATATATATATATATATATATATATAGTCACTTCATACGTTATTTTTATTGGATGAGTAGACGATCCGTTTATTTATTAAACAAGTACATCTATTTTCATCTAATGACTTGAATATTCAAAAAATCTTTTCAAAGAAAAATATGCGTTTTAATGAAGGACCCGAACATGCACCCCTACCACTATGGGCAGAGGGAACCGTCATTAGATCCAACGTGCCCTAACTGATTGAGCTGCAGAGAAATTCACCTCATAGACTATTCGAAATTTTTCATATCTGCTTAGTTTCGTACCTTAACGTAAACAAAGCAATTTTCTAAAGAAGTAACGGATTCTTATTTATCAATCCGACATACTGTGTAGTCGACAAAATTAAAAACAGACAATCCACATACGCGAAATTAAAAATATAAAATGGCGATCATTTACCCATCGCACCGTGTAGTTGTCCCCAACATCAAGACAAATTTTATTTTAATAACAAGAACATGAAAACAGATGAGGTACCGTGCAATCAGAGAGAGAAATATGTCAAAGGTGATCACTTCATGGAAAAAAGAATGAGATTTGAGGAGTACCCACTTTTTGCAATTCACATATTTTAAATACTTAGTATTGTTGAAGTTATCGCTATCATTTTTGTCGAGGTTTCCAAAATGTACGTTTCATTCAATTTAGCAAACCAATAGAAGAAATTTGAATAACCTTATTAGTCTGGAAAAATACTTTGGCAAAATCTTACTTCGTGGTTTAATAATTTCTTTAATTTAATTTAATTTTATAGGACTTCATGTTAAACAATATTTTAAAGAAAATTTCCTTTTTAACAGCGAAGAATACATTCTTAGTATTTCTTACACTCGAGCATGCAAAATACAACTGGCCATGCGTACATATTTCTTTCCGGGGACAAATTTCAACTTTTTGAAGCGTTTGGCCTTGGGATTTCTTCGCGAACGCAGAGCGAAATGGAAACTGATTTCTTGTTAAAAAAAAAGCAGTGTTTGAAAAGTTACGAAAACAAAAGTAGCTAAAATCGCTAGAAAACAACTGATATCAAATAGTTTAGGCAGATTACGTAAATTTATATTTAAAATCTTAATACTGTACTTGGTACCACC
>OZ010604.1:43947076-43964576 GCA_963932145.1 Acanthosepion lycidas
TTAGTTGGTATACACATATAGATATCTTCAATGAACCACTGTTACCAAAATTTAAGCATCAGCAGTGGACGCGTCCCATCCAGCGCGTCTCCTTATAGTGCTTTAATCTTGGAAAGAATCCGTACTATGTGGCTGTCCAGAAACTGGTGTACTGATGTAGAGATCGTCAATGGACTACTGTTACTAACATCTAAGCACCATCAACGTGTCACGTCCATCATCTGCTGTAATTTTTTGAAAATAACTTTCAGCCTCTTGATAGCTATCAATCGAAATCATCTCAAACATTTCTGTTTGAACAAAAATCATGTGTAACTTCTCTCTGGTCTGATACCTGCTTTCACTGGACATTTTTCAAACCGACATTATTTCTTCATTTTAAAACACGTTATATCTACCGTGGACACCCGTTTGATGAAACGCCCATTTTTAGAAACACAGAAATTAAAATCAACCGGCGAAAATATCGAAAACCTTACCAAAAAAAAAAATGTCACTCTCGAATTTTTTTTTAGCCTGGAAAACAACCTTCAAGGCTGATACGCTTTGCCAAGTATTTGAAACCATAACATCAAAGCAAACGCAATTACCCCATTTAAGAAGATAGATAGATAGATAGATAGATAGATAGATAGATAGATAGATAGATAAGGAAGGGCTGAAATACATAGATATGAACAGACTGAGATAGATAGATAGATAGATAGATAGATAGATAGATAGATAGATAGATAGATAGATAAGGAACGGCTGAAATACATAGATATGGACAGACTGAGATAGATAGATAGATAGATAGATAGATAGATAGATAGATAGATACGAACAGACTGAGATAGATAGATAGATAGATAGATAGATAGATAGATAGATAGATAGATACGAACAGACTGAGATAGATAGATAGATAGATACGAACAGACTGAGATAGATAGATACGAACAGACTGAGATAGATAGATACGAACAGACTGAGATAGATAGATAGATAGATAGATAGATAGATAGATAGATAGATAGATAGATAGGTAGATAGATAGATAGATAGATTAAGTTAAGAACAGAATGACTTAGATTAGTAGAAACATTGTCAGAGAAAATATCTATCATATTCTCCTGGATATACACAGTCTGATATAATGATTTATTTGTTTATTGACATATCAACTCCTTATGGCCATTTAACGCCGAAATTTAATTTTCTTGGGAGCTTTGAAGTAATAAAAATATGATACATTCTGTTAAATATGTCATTATATATCTGATATATGTTATTATTTCACAATTGAATTCATGATAGATCATATTCAGCCTTTGTGCATATATATGAGGCGATGATATGTATGTTTTATGTTGTAGTTTTGTGGAAGTTATATTTTGGAATACAGTTTGATTTCTTTATGATATTGTAGGATATTATATGGATTAATGTCATGAATGAGTTCTTTCATGTTCATCGATGTACTGTTGGTATTTTTATATAAAAATGCATTGCTGTTATTTTACTATAAAAATTTATTTTTATAATTTCATGCTTTGACCCTAGTTTACGGATTCACTATTTGTTCACACCTGGACCCCTAACAGGGTCTACAGCCACGGGTCAAAGTAAACTAGGGAACAGCAGCAATTAGGAGGTGATTGCACGCTCTTCAAAACCTCCAATTTCCTTATCAGAAGCCTCGCTGCCGGATGTAGTTTATCCTCATACCCAGGACTAGTCAGATAGATAGATAGATAGATAGATAGATAGATAGATAGATAGATAGATAGATAGATAGATAGATAGATAGACTGAGAAATAAATAGATGAATAATGAAAGGAAGACATTAGCTGAGATGTATTGAGGAAATTTTTTGACTTGAAAATCTGTATGGAAGATGCGTCATACTACAGCTTTATAAATGTACATCAACGTACCAGTTTACACAAGAAAAGGGAAACATTATTAAACAGTGAGAACATCAGAAGAGTAATCTGGAAGACAGTAGACAGCAATTGAGATTGCATTTAAATTTTTGAAGATCAAATTTGGCCGGGTGGAATTTTGTCAGAAGAGAGTTCCACAAGCAAGAAGTGCGAGAAAAGAAACTGCTAGTATAGAACTTACGGTTACATGTGGCCATTTCAACTGTAAAATGACGAGACCTAGCTGCCAGTCTAGTACTGCGTTTAAATTCGTAGAGACTAGTTACCATAGAGGAAAGCTCATCAGAACAATTATCATGAAAATATTCATAGAAATGACTCAGGGAAACTAAATTATGCCGATCCTTACCTTGACTGAAGCCGAGATATCAGGTTAGGACCGATAACATTGCAGATTCTTTGGATTGGAGGAAAATATCTAAATACATATCAGAAATACCAAACCAGTTGTGACGGCAATATTCACTGCAAGTACGAATGGTAGACTTATAAATGTTTAAGATAGATTCTGGCGAGAAAAATTGTCTAGAATGTCAGGTGAACGAACTTTCCTCGCACTAGACCTTGCAAAAGATTCAATATAATCTTTCTACTTTATGTAAACGGAAGTCGTTAGCCGGAAAAAGTGCAATGAATCCCTCTCCTGGACAGTAACATCAGCCAGGCTGGTAGAAGGCGAAAATGTTCTCTAAAACTAACAATGTGAATAATGTGCCGAAGATCGAACTCATTTGTGTTAAAATGATCTGTCTAGGTTAATTATTCAATATTCATACTCATGCCTGAATTTGGAAGCGGAAAGAAAAGCAACAAGTAAAAAAGATACCTAATTGCCAAAATCAATTGTGGCTAAAATAAAAGAAAGAAATGATCAATTGCAATTTCTAGTTGATTAAAATTGTTAAAATTGAATAGCATCGTTTGGTGCCATGAAAATTGAAGCAATTTACAGGTTCGTGGCTTTGAGAGAAACCACAAGAAATGAGTGCTTTAAATGGATTTATTTTGGACGAAAAAGAATAAGATGAAAGGAATATACTTGTAATTACTTCTTTAATGTTCTAATCAGATAATATGCAACTTTCGTTGATGAAGAACGCTGATTTCTCATTCCTCGTTTATGATGGCTTCTGATGAAATTATCGGTACGACCGATGACGGTTGATGTCTTAACCCCGAGGTACACTTACTCAGGTTTAAAAGTTTCAGAGAGAAGAAAACATGTGCAAATGAAAAAAAAAAAACAAAAAAAAACAGCCAATGTTGAAGTTAAATTGACATTTCAAATTAGTTAACCTTCTATCATTTATTCGAGGTATAGCTCTATGGTTTGAACGTTGGACCAAATAAAATGAACGACCACTTAAAATAAGTAGTGTTAAATTGCTTAAAAGAAAAGGCGTACATTAAATTTTAGCTAGGCAGACCGAGTGGTTAAATTTTAATACAGGATGAGGCAGAAATACCTCCCTGATATAGCTTAGACTTCATATAAGAACATAAGCATTGAACACTTACAACTTTGAATTTACTATTACAACAAGGTGTTAATGAATCATCAGGATTCGACTGTCGGGAAGAAAAGGCTCATTTTCTCCCATATAATGATTAGACATGAGCAAGGTGAAGACATCATTCCCACCAAAGTCTTACCATTATATGGGAGGTATTTCTGGGAGGTATATGTGGGAGTTATTTCTGCCGCACTCTTTATAATGTACTCAGGCCTCAGAGGTGCGTCTCCACCAAGTAAATCGCTCTAGGGAGGGTAACTAGAGTCGTGAAATGGCACCTGATGCTTCTACAAAATGAGAAATCGGGCAATATTTGCCTCAAGTTCATTTACGCGTGCGGGGTTCCTATATTTGAACAACCTTCAGGCGCATTTCGTTCAAGCACTTCAGGCTTGTGGATCTCCCTTCCGGCTCCATAATTTCCAGCCAACTTTAATCTTCAAAAATTTAAATGCAATGTCAGTCGCTATCTACTGTCTCTTGAATCTCCTTTTCATTCCCGCTCACTAGTGACGTTTCTGTTTCTAATTCTTCCACACCCAGTAACCCCTAAACTGGAGCCTAGATCTCATCAATTTATAGTTCAGCTGACTTGATATAACCGTAAATTCCATGTTGACAATTACTTTTCTCGCACTTCTTGCTTGCGGAAATCTCTTCTGGCTTCATGCTTTTCAGCCATCTTTAATCTCCAAAAATCTAAATGCAATATTAATCTCTATATACTGTCCTGATTACTCTTCTTTTGTTCCCACCCATTAGCAATGTTTCTATTTCTAATTCTTCCCCACCTAGTAACCCATTGTGCCTTAGTGGCTTTACTGCCTTGCATGGGGTGAAATTGATTAAAAGAAATGCGTGCGGATAAATCCTTACAACAATGAGGTGTTGCAATGGCGCAATGTTTAGCAAGTACGTCTTGCACCCAATTCACTAGTATACGAGTTCGTTCCGTTATGATGGCCTTGTGCCACACTAATAAGAGCTTAGCCAATGTATCAGGGGAGCTAACCGTAGTTTGAAGATAGTGTTTGGTTCATTTCTGTAGTACTCTGCCTTCCATAATCATAGCTAATGCTAACCTCCAGGAGAGTGACTCGTTACGCCTTCTCCCATGCATTCGTACATGCATTGAATATTGCTACCACTTCTGGCCAGGTGCTCCTGGTATACATTTAGAGATTCCTGAGAAAATCCAAAGACAAAATCTGCAACATTATTGGTCCGGATTTGGCATCTCGCCTTCTGTCACTTTTCCACTTTCCTATAAATACATTCATGGTAATTGTTCTGAAGAACTTTCCACTATGTTACCTAGACTTTACGAATTTTGTTCTTGTCCTAGGCCCAACTTTCTACTTCTTAGACTCGCCTACGGAGTATCGAGTCAAAACCTCACCAAGCTTGCTGCTGTTGTTGTTGCGGTAAGTAACATTCAGAATTTTCTTGGTAAGTAGCATTCAGAGTTTTCTTTCTCCTAGACTAGTTGCCAACCAAGATTAGAGAGGCCAGTCTGACTTGTTATTTATAGTGGGCAGAATAGATTCATATCTTACCCAAGGGTATTTGGGTAAAACACATAGACCTCGGCAACTCGTCATGATAATCTTGCTTTCCGCGCCGGTGACTATTATGCTGCGAGCACATCCCCTTGTGCTACGCTATGCTTAATAAATACTTTCTGAGTGCATACCATAATCTAATCATTCGTAAGCTCATTTCGTATTGTGAGTTCAATCCTCATGGTTGACCAATTATTGTAGTTCTGTGATAAAAGAAAACAGTTGTAATTCATTACCAAAAAGTTCACTAAAGAAAATCATTTAGAAAATGAACCTTTTCTTCCCGACAGTCGAATTCTGATGATTCATTTGCATCTCGTTGTAATAGTAAATTCAAAGCTGTAAGTGTCCAATGCTTGTGTTCTTATATCAAGTCTAAGCTAACGAACCGATAGGTTTATATCAGAGATGGGCTTGGCAGTACAGCGTTAGACCAACTTGTAAGAACGGCGATCAGTATTTGAGTTGTAATAAATTAAGAACAAGATATCCCGAGACTCGAACAGTGGAACGAGAACATTCTACCTGCGTATGTGAAATAATATTTTCAATTTTACATTCCTTGAAGATTACCCAGATAGACAGGCACCTGAAGAAGGCCTGAGGGCATAAAGACGAAACGTTGTGATGTTAACAACAAATATGAGAACATAATGGAAATAATTGTTTTTAAAACCGTAAAAGGAAACCCACTATTTAAGAAAAAAGGGCGTTTTCTTCTCAACAGTCGAATTCTAACGGTATATTCATTTATATGTCAGGTAAGCCATGTCAGGTAAGTGAGTTCGAATCTTTATATACACGGTGGGGTTTGCTGATCTTGACACGATCTCATTTGTTTATTTATTTTGAAAATCAGTGGCAGTAAGAGTTTAAAAGGCTTACTCCCATTGATTTTGTAAAATAAATGACGATTTATTTTCCATATTTTAGTCTTGAGACATTAAGCTATTTTTTAAAACTTTTATAAATGTTTTACATGCGGACAAAATCCATCCATTCCTCTCTCCAACATCGACAAATTGCAAAAAAAAAAAAAAGAAAAAAAATCTAATTAATAAAACACAGGTTGTTGGAAATATATCCTATTTCTAAAAAAAAGGATATATTTGACAACGTCAGGTGACGGACACAAAGCCAAAAAAAAAAAATGATTGCCTGGATGAAGAACAAATCACTTATTCGATAGGAATTAAAATGTGAATCACGTAATACATTTATGAATTGGACAAAGTGCAGTGCTTCTCTGGACGATTATGTGCGGAAGTGCCAAATGAAAGACTAGGAAGCAGACGCAATTTTCTACCAGGTTATTTAAATCTATATCTTGTGGAAAGACCGAAATACGGTGGAGTAATGGATAGCAGCTCGGATTGAGATAATTGGAGAGCCGAGTTCGAATTCATACAATTGGAAAATGTATGAATCCTATCGTTAAATAACAGGACAGAGTTGTATATCCTTGGATGGCAACTGGTCTATCGCAGAAAAAAATGGCAACCTACTGCGCGAAAAAAAAATCTGCCTCGTCAGTCATGATCGCCTAAGCGTGTATCACGCATGACACATACCTGATTGATATACCCAATGTTTGAGGTCTTGTATCTCATGAAACTAGAAATTTATATAAGCAATTAGAGCTTATAAATTAAAACAGACATGTTTTCTCATCCAAACCAAATTATTGATTTCATTCTTTTACGATTACGTGAGAAAAACTAACATTTTGAATGCGTGGAAAAAATCAATGTACATTTTGAGAATAGTTTGTGTATGTAGTGTTCGATTCTCTATCGTTTTTGTTTTTCTGCCTGAATTTCTGGGACGAGGAGTTATTATTTACATTGCGGACGATTATCCTCACCTTTGTTGTTATTATCACCCAATTGCCTACTGCCTGAATTTCTGGGATGAGGAGTTATCATTATTACATTGAGACTAATCTCAGCATCTTTGTTGTTATTATCACCTGATCGCCTTGTAGTTGAATTTCTACCAAGAGAAATTACCATTATTTACATTATTTGCTTTGTGGACGATTATCCTCATCTTTGTTGTTATTATCACTTGATGGCCTCCTGTGTGAATTTTTGAGAAGAAGGGTTATCATAATTTACACTGCGGTCGGTTGTCTTCATCTTTATTGTTATTATCACCTGATCGCCTTCTGCCTGGATTTATGTGATAAAGAGTTATCATTATTTACATTCGAACTAATGTCTTCATCTTTGTACTATTATCACGATGTTTCGACCGTTGTACACTTTGGTCGTCTTCAGTTGTCTGAACAAAAGCCTAGTGGATTGAACCTTTGGATAACAGTGATAACCAAGATGATGACGTGAGTCATAATGTAAATATTGTTTTTTTATATCTATATTGCAAACTTACCATTGGTGATTGGTTGTAGGGTTTTATTTAAATCATGACATTCATGCCGAAGGCGTTGAAAATATTCTGAATGGCCGTCTTCCATTTGCTGAAAATAGCTAGTCAGGAGTTGGCATTTAGAACCACCAGAACTCTCCACGCATTCTTTGGCGGCATTGTATTGCCTGAAAAGAAATGGAAATTAAAATTGTAATTAACGTTGTCTTAACAACTTCAACGTTAACCTATTTATCTTCCAAATAATAAGCAAAATATTAAGAAGCAGGAAATGTTCGTTATTATCAAAGAAAAGAGTACAGTACTCTTACGTAATACCAGTCCTCCTATATGAGAGTGAAAGCTGGACAATTTCATGACAGATGAAGAAGAGACTTGAAACAACAGAAATATGGTTCTACAGAAGGATAGTGAGAAAAACTTTGAACGAACAAGTGAGCAAAGATGAAGCTTTAGAGAAAATGAAAACAAAAGGGATTCCTACTTAAAATCGAAAAGAAACATTTCTAGGGCACATAGTAAGGGATGAGGGCTTGGAAATTTTGTTACACACAGGACACCTTGAAGGCAAGCGGGATAGAGGAAAACATCGCATTAACTATCTAGCGAGCTTCTGTAAATGGATGAGGGGGACCAAGGTTTAGGGGAGATAACAAAAAGACAAATTTTATTAAGAATTACAAATGAAAAATGTGAAAGAGTCCTGATCGACAACCTCCTGAAGGGACATGAGACATAGAGGAAAAAATCTGCTGAAGATTGATTTAGGAGAGATATCAAAAAGACAAAATTTATTAAAAATACAAAGGACAGGCAGATGTGGAGAGTCATGATCGCCAACATCCTGAAAGGATATGGCACATAGAAATCTGCTGAAGATACATTTAAGCGAGATAGAAAAAAGACAAATTTTACTAAGAATTAAAAAGGACAGGAAAATGTGGAAAGCCATGATTGTCAACATCCTGAAGGGACACAGGACATAGAACAAGAAATCTACTGAAGATTCATTTAGAAGAGAAAGCAATAACACAGTATTTATTAAGAGCTACAAAGGACAGGAAAATGTGGAGAGCCATGATCGTCAACATTCTGAAGGGACACAGGACATAGAAAAAGAAATCTACTGAAAATTCAATTAGGAGAGATAACAAAAACCAAATATTATTTTTAATATTACTTGTGTAAATAAAGTAAGAGAATTAAAAGAAGTACTATTAAAAAAAAACTGATAATGCTTCATGTCATGGTAATGGCAATATAGCCGTTTCCCTACAAGGAAATATTTGTCATTCATTGACCCATCAGCAAGTACTGCTTTCTGATGATATCTATAAAATCTTTCTCTTAAAACAAAACAGGTTTCTCAAGTTCAGTTGTCTTTCCAGCATTGATGGGTGTTTCCTTCCCAACCTTTTATTTGAAGTATTGTGGAAGATCAACATCTTATGCCATTACTTTCTCTTCGATTTACATTTGCTATCCATTGTAGTTGTTGCTGTTATTAGTAGTCCTCAACTGATGAGGTTTTCGTCCTTGGTGATTCTGTAGCGCCAGTCCACAATATTAAAAGAAGAATGGTCTTTGCCAAGACCCTCAGTCTTTAATCGCTGAAAGCCATTTTTCACCATTGATCTTTGGGAGCAGTTGTCTACAGCTGACAATTTAGATATTACTGAACGGGTTTGGCATCTTGCATGGCATCCATATTAAAATCTTGAATTGACGAGGCAGTTTAAGAACATGACTCCAGTTTTCAGGTTGATATTGCGAATTCGTAGCAATTTACGATGCTGGGTGAAACTACCTTTGTCACAGCCTATCTATGTTCAAGGGCACTTCGGCGTGGCGTAATGGTTAGCAAGCTTGTCTCGCTAGAAAAATTAGGACTGAGTAGTGAGTTCAATCCTCACTGGGTGCCCCATGCATTCGGCCTTGTGCCACATCTAAGCTACGCTTCGAAAATCAATAGGGTACAAATTCCTCCTTGGAGGGATTTTAAACGCAGGCTTAACATCTCTCAGTTGCGTCTCTGTCTTTGGGCAACTGAGAAAATTACACTGAGAGGTGCCCAGCCCTAGGGAACAGCTTCCCGAGGCCGCACCCTCCCATTGCACCAGAGGGAGGGATCGGTGCACGCACCGATGCTAGCGCAACCGACGGTTGCCGGAGCTGAGGGCAATTTTTGACCTTGTCCCGAGCGTATTCGCTCGGGTCCCCACCTAAAAAAGATCTTGTGTCACATCTCGTCCAAGTGGGAGGAAGGAATTAATACTGCCTATTCTATATTCAATTTCTTTTGCTCCTATAAGTAATTTGTTATTATTGATCCATACGCTGAAGGGTTTAGTATTTAGTAATTGTGCATTCTGAGTTTTTATGATGGATTCAGGGTAGGTTCCATCAGTGTTTTTCATTCCAATGCCGGATCATAGTTTCTGTTTTGGTTTACTTTGATTTGCATTTCTTGGAACACTTTATAAAGGAAGCGGATTTTCTAATTTAATAATAATACATCGACTACGAGTAATGTAAATAAAATAAGAGAACTTAAGATGAAAGGAATACTAATCGAAATTAATTTAAATCTACCCACGCTAAAATTCGAACTCTGTTAGTCTAAACAGATTTTCGTTTGATACGCGTTACTTCATCCGCGTATTTATCAGTCTATCTTGTAAATTAACGTTAAATATGAATATCATAGAGAAGAAGAATTTTATTTTGATTGAACCGTTCGTTTTTTACGGCTTATCAATTCTTTGCAGGTTATTTACAGCCAGAAAATATGTTTAGATTCTAAGAATTTTTTGGAAAGATAATAAAGATTAACTGATACAAGTCTTACTAATTAACCCATAGCTGGGGGAAGAAGTGGATTCATATGTTTCTCAAGGGTATTTTCGCGTAATTTTTCCTGATTACATCCATTTTATTCAAGCTGGCCCAGGTTTTAGATATGCAAATTTTCACATCCATTTCAGTAGAATTTATTTGGCTATGTACGGGTAGATTTTATTGATTCACTTAAGACAGTCTGTATTGAGCCTTACTGGTCGAATCTTATGAATTTAGTTTTAGAGGTATTAACATCTTCATCATCTAGCAGACAAAACTCAAACGGAGCTTATTTCGCGCCACTGTAGACTTGGTTTTAATGTATGGTGCCACTTCTTGGAGATTAACGAAAACCCTTGAGTCTGAGATTGATGGAACCAACACTCAGATACTGAGAGCCATACTTAACATCTCTTGAAGACAACATCCAACTCAATCACAGCTCTATGACCCATCTCTGGTGTTTCTACAGTTTTACATGAACGCAGAATGGGCTTTACAGGAGACTGCTCGTGAGCAAAACAAGATTTTACGATTGATTTGGACATCTAGCCATGGCGCAAGACGGAGTTGTTCAACACGCAACCACCTACATTGATCAACTAACGCCGCACTAATGACCTTACGAAACCGTGATGTTTGGCGTGATAGACTCATAAATGTCGAACTAGCTAAATTAAAAAAAAATCCTTTTGCACGTTATTTAAAGCTAGTAAATATTTTAAAATTATGTGAATATTTAATGGAATAAATAATAATAATGCTAATAGTTTTACTAAAAGGACAACAAGAAAAAAAGGTGGATTCACGCCTTTTCCACGGGTAATTGGGCGTAAGTGAATATAACGAACTCAATGGGAATTGGAACTTGGTTCTCCTATTAACAATTCCGATTCATTATTTATTACACCGACCGCACATCGCCGCTTACAACACCTGGTTTTCCTAAGCGGACAGCAATTCAAGTACTGACCGGGCTCGATGCTCTTTTAACTTCCATGATCGTACGGGAAGCGGCGTTTCGAAGCTATATGGCCGTACGTCAAAGAAGACTTTGGGAAGTATTTTTTTTTTAATGCTATAGATTTTTGCAGCTGGAAAACTCATTACTACAAGATAGGCTTCTATCCTGATTTTATTGTACTGTTGCTTGACTTTTTTTTATTTTTTTTTTATTGAGCTGTCTGTGGGGGAAAAGGGCTGCCAAAAAATATAATCTTGGTCTTTCGGTTTTTGAAAACTGATAATTATTACAAAATGATAGTTCTCGTTCGGTAGCCAGATACTCTTTTCTCGCGAGACATCGTAAAAACAGATCCTTTTATCGTAATAGATATATTAATTTCAGACAATCTCAAAGATAATGTGTATTGCCGTTACTTGACGTCAGATGAAGCATATTTTCAGATCATAAATGATAAGCGCGTTAAAATAGCGACTTTGCTAGAAGTAATGAACTCGAAATTAAAGAATGCCATTCAAGATCCCCCCCTCCACGCTCACACTGTAGATTCATCTATTTTGAGCGAACGCAAATGACATGTTTCTTCAATTCGTCTCTATGTCCCAGGACCTCCTTCACTCTTCAAACCAATAATATTTCTAACCTGATCCATTTACACTATTTACATTGTTCAGACTGTTGTTCTCAACTTTTTTATGTCATAATTCACGACGTTTCGGTTGTTGTACGCTCCGGCCTTCTTCAGGTGATATACGTTGGAATTTTAAACCGAAACTGTCACTTCGTCCACTGGGCTAGATTTTTCTAGTTTCAGTTATTTCCCTTTAGTAACTGAACTCTCCAAATTTTTGTTCGCCTCTGCTGTGGCTAAGTATTGATCTCACAACTATTTGGGTCCAGCCAATGTATTAGTTCAACCAATTATTTCAATCCACTGGGCCATGTGCCCCAAAAGAATGAAAGAAAAGTAATTCTTTGTCCGGGTCGTTACCCAAGGAAAAAAATGAGACAAAATTGTAGCATTTAAGTAATGCATTGAGACTGAAAGAAACCTCAACAGAAAGCCGAAAGCACTGGACGGCCGTTTCGCCCTATATTTGGGACTCGTCAGCAGTGAGCATCCACTACCGAGAATTGAAACCTGGACAGTTAGGTTGTTAAGCAAACATCATATCAACTGTTCCACCGGGACTCGGTGACGAAGAGATTGCAAATCAGACTCAAAAATAGCGCCGCTCGCTCACTTATTCCGTGGTGGAACTCTTACTGAGTTCTCTGTAACCATAGGACTGTGCCCCCTGGAGCCACGACTACTTTCACCAAGCCGCTCACTCTAGAGCATTAGAAGCGGGTTCAAGCAATGATGTACATGATAGAAATTATAGGAGGATTTGATAATTATGTTTAAGTAATTCATCGAGTCTGAAAGAAACCTTAACAGAATGCAAAAAGCATTGGACGGCCGATGAGTCCCAAATATAGGACGAAACGGCCATCCAGTGCTTTCTGCATTCTGTTGAGGTTTCTTTCAGACTCGATGAATTACTTAAATATAATTATCAAATCCTCCTAATAATTTCTAAAATTGTAGCAGTCGAAAATTTTATTCCATTTCAATCTAGAGAGCGATGAAAGGGGGCGAGATGACGGGGCGAACAGGTCTAAACGGCGTGTGGCTTCCTTTTGCGTCGCGATAGGTCCTCACTTGTTTAGGCTGCTAGCGACAACTTTCTTATAGAGAACCAGATTTCATTGTCCTGTGAACTTTGGTGCAAAAAAGTGATTTGTCAAGAACCCAGGATGAGAACCTCGGGTTGGTGTAATGATTAGCAAGCTTGTCCCGGTATATCAGTTACGACTGAACAGTGAGTTCGATCTGCACTAAGTGCGCCATACTTCCGGCCTTGTGCCACATCTAAGCTAGGCTTACAAAAAATCCATTAAGTACCCAGGGTTCGTATTCCGATGAACCAATGATCAGGTCAACTGACTCTGAAAAATCGCTTTTTCAGAGTCAGTTGACCTGGTCATTGTGAAGTCCGATCCACTCAGCTGACCTTCTTTGTCATTGTCAAACGGAGTTTTCTAACGTCCTGCAGATGTTTCCTTAACAAGATATCAACTGACACCCACATATGCTTTAGTCGGTTTCCCATTCTTGCGTTTCCCTTGACCCATGAGAGCATTTTCATCGTCCAAATGTGTCCAATTAATCGCAGACTTCTAATCCATAATGACTTCATCCCACTTTGCAGTTTTTTGCACAGCTCTTCGTTTTGGGCCTTTCCCATGATGCACAACGTATATCCCTGAGTTATGATTAACAAGCTCGTCTGCTCGTAGTGAATTCAATCCTCCATGCTGTTTGACATGTAACAAAGTTGGGTAAATATCTCTCTAATTCATCAGAAACCAGGATTTTGGGGACTTGTTAAATAGGGTCTTATTAGAATTATTGTTATGTTAACTGTAGAAAAAATATGTATAAAGGTAAAAGACAATAGAAAAAGTGTATTATTAGCCGACACGTTTCATCCAATTATAAATATTTTCAAGGCAAAAACGAAATGAATTGATTGAAAACAAAGTATTAAAAACAAACAAAATGTCCTTAGCAACGGGAAGAATTTAGAAAACGCTATTGTATTCATAGTGTCAACTGAAAATTAAGTCAAATACTTTCACGTATAGAAATATTGTTTTTATTGTTGTGTTAACGGGTTCAACCATTTTCTTTTGATTTTTTGATCTAGTTGTTTATTTTGGCTTGGGAGAGTAGTAATTCTCTTAGGAAAGGTCATATTGGGAAAAAAATACTCTTATATTATTTGGCATCTTGGTTTTGAATGTAATTAATTTTGTGAATTTCTTAAACCTATGAATTCTAAGAGCCTTTCTGGTAAATATAAATGACTAAGCTTGCTATATGAATGTGTATTTGCTACAAGGCCATTATATAAATAATGATATATATATATATCTATATATCTATCTATATCTATATATATATATATATATATATATATATATATATATATATATATATATATATATATATATATATATATATATATATATATATATATATATATATATATATTATAAAAAGAAAGAACAGTAAGATATATAATCCAGTGTTCTTATTGATATTTTTATTTTTACAAAACAGTGCTCAATATAAATTTACGAAGCATAAATACTATAAATTAACTGATTTAAAATATGGTTTCTTTGCTGCACAGGAATTACCATGTTTCAAAAAACGAAGCTAAAACTTCAAATTTAATTATATAATGAAATTAAAAGCATTAGTTCTGTTTCATCTTGATATATAAGAGATATATATTGAGAATGATATATATATATATATATATATATATATATATATATATATATATATATATATATATATATATATAATATATTGATATCCTAAAATAAATAAATTATATATATATATATATATATATATATAAAATTATTTTTATATATCCCACATGTATAAAAATCATTAATCACGCTCATTGAACACTTAATTTTGGACAAAAAATTTAATGATGATCAATTTCTGGTGCAAATATCACTATGTCTAATCAGGTGATCAAAACTAAGCAATCAGATTGCATTTTAAACAAGTAGCAATTTGAGCCACTTTATTGCATAAAAAAGAAAGAATTCTTGAACTCCAGGTATGCAAGACATTTCACAGTATAGGCACACATGGTAAAGTAAGTGTAAATATTTTTTAAAAACTCCAGTTTTCAAATTCTTGGGGGTGTTCAAAAGAAACAGGCGATCATTTTGAGAAATCGGTAGCGTTAAAAGACTGTTATTTTGCTATTTATATTAAATACCCCTTTAAAAGTGTTTAAAAATAGAGCATTATATATATATATATATATATATATATATATATATATATATATATATACTGTTCCAAACTATCTAGATTCTGGTACATGTTATAGATCTTGTTCTAAGAAGTATTGCACTTAAACTTTTTTGTCTTATTTCAAGAAAACTTGAACACTATTGACTAGGTTCTTTCATTATTCTCTGTCTCCCATCATCTTCATTAGTCCTTCACTCCTTTATATATATATATATATATATATATATATATATATATATATATATATATATATATATATATATATATATATATATATATTCTCGGCTCTCTGAATTCTCATTCTGAGCCTATCTATCCTTTACAACACCCGCATACCCATAATGAACTCGACTGGTGTTCGAACTCGGATCTTAACTTGAATTTAAATCGAGTTCGTCCGCTTATAAAGAAATACTCTTGGAAATATTATGGATCCACCTCTTCGTCTCCCCCTAGCTTTGAGTTAAATAGTAGAGGAGACTGAGCTCTTTAGCTTTGGATAGAAACAGGTCTAGAAGGAGGACAACTCTGAATTCAAAACGGGCAGAGTGTTTGTTTGGAGACCATGTACATTATTTCTTAGTAATCGGTTATTCCGCAAATGTGTTCGGTTCTGTACAAGCCTTCACCACTACAATTAAACATATATACGTGTAATCTAGGTGTTCTATGAATTGTTTTATGAACTAGGCTGCTAGACTCTCATACTTCGAAGATGGCGAGAGAGCTTTACAATGGCTGACAAATTGGAGGAAAGTGTCTGCATCAATATCCGTGACACTTGATTCTACGACTTCTTGGTCTCACGGTTTCCACTGACACGAAGTGGAGTGACTGTATCGAATCAATTGCTATGTCTATTGCGAGTAAAGTTGGTTTGATGTGTAGTGTTGGAAAATTCTTCTCGTCAGAATCCATCTTGCACGTTTATAATATATCATTCGTCCCTGCTTTGAATACTTTTGCTATATTGGGTCTGAAGTACCTGCTGTACATCTCGGGATTTTGGGGGAAAATCCAAAGGGTCTGTAATGTAATCGATCATGACGAGGCTTTTTGAATTCAGCCATTTTATCATGGACGTAACGTGGCTTCCCATCGTCTTTTCTACAAATAGTTTTATGGCAACCGTTCTGATGACCTTTTTTTGGTGCCCCGACTACATGTATAAGCATGCTACTAGATTGACAACTAAGCCACATCATTTTACTGTTGAACTAGATAGATGCACCCGCCACTTCTAATCTAACAGTTTCTTTTCACGCACTTCCCAACTTTGGAACTCTTTTTCGATTTTTTTGCTTCCCTGATAACTTCAAAAATTTAAATGCAGCGTCAATCGCCATATTCCGTTTTCTTGAACCCTGGCCCTGTTTTGTCCTTTGCCTAACCCTCCCCATTGTCAGTCTTTTTATTCTCTTTCAATTTCACTCCCTGTAAAGCTCTATGTTCTAATGGCATTATCGCCTTGCTTGGGGGTGATAAGATTAAAACAAATCACATAGCGAGAGTTTCGAAACACTTATTTCACTCTTTAACTACAATTCCTTAGGTTGAAAACAGGGATTTGATTAGGTACACGTATTAAAAATCGCCAGAATGTTGGTTCGAGGTTTTTTTTTCTTTTAATAAGTGATGAGGAATGTGTTTTAACAATTGAAGGTTTAAAAGATTTTAAATTGTTTTAACATTTGATGGTGAAAATAAATAAACTTCTGTGTTAAATCTGTGTTTTGTTATTTTTAACATATCCTTCCTTCATAATAATGAAAAATATTTACCGACAAAATAGCATGTCGAGCTATTTTATCGAGACTAGTAAAATAAGCTTAAAAGCATGTTTAACTAGTTTACCGGGACCAGTAAAATAGGCTCTTCATTATATTTTTTTTAGATATGCATATTTGAGTACACTCCCTGTTTCTTATTGTGAATTACCTTTAGCGGCCTGTGAATTTGAGAGTCTTATATATATATATATATATATATATATATATATATATATATATATATATATATATATATATATATATATATATATAGTTAAACCTAGAGAGCCAGACAAATCTACCAAGGTTTCACCTAAGCGGATCGTCAGGGAAGGCCTTGGTAGGTTTGTCTGGCTCTCTAGGTTTAACTAGATCTGCTCTACTCATTGTATCGAGCAATTTATTTAGTTGTTTTGGGTACTCGCGTCGGGGTTTTATCCTTTGGGTTTTGGACTCGTATGCTGGACGATTATTTTCTGTTAACGTACATGTTCTTGGTTCTTTCTTTTTTTATACCTTTTTTTCCCTTTGGTATTGGCTTGTTTATTTGCAAATCAATACACCGAAGGTTTTCCGAGCGAGTATACTTTCTTATTCTTATAAGATTTCTATGAATAATAATAATAATAATAATAATAATAATA
>OZ010604.1:43967076-43984576 GCA_963932145.1 Acanthosepion lycidas
CGTCAAAAAATGATATTATATTTACACCAACCTAATATATATACACACACACACACTATATATATATATATATATATATATATATATATATATATATATATATATGACAGTCAAGGAAAATTTTATTAAAATTCTATTTATTTTTCCGGCATTTTTACATTTTTTTCGTCTGTTGGGAGAGGGGGAATGTAAACGTTGTCCGCGTTGTCCAAAGTGCTTTCGGCCACTTCTTTACCTAAGAAGTCGCTGAAAACGGATTTTGCACTCCCTTACTCTCAGCAAACGAAAAATAATGTAAGAATGCTGGAAAAACTAAATAAAAATTAATTAAATTCTCTTTGTCATATTCAACGAAACATGTTTAAAGAAATCTATATATATATATATATATATATATATATATATATATATATATATATATATATATACAAGTATATGATTGGTGTATATGGAATGAATTCCAATAACCAACAATTACTATTCTTAAAAGAGTGCTCAATACAAAGTAGAGCAGAGATAATTATTTATTTAAAAAAAAATTATAACATAAATATGTTATAAAATCACTACAAAAATAACCATAGGTTTTTACATTCAACGTCGTCACTTGATAAGACACCGAGGGTGTTGAAACAAAATGGCTATTATATATATAGACACACTCACACACACATATATATATATGTATACATACATATATATGTGTGTGTGTGCTTGTATTTAATCAGCAATCTCTTTTTATACATGTTTCCTTAAAGACGTATGACAAGCTATTGCGATTAGGCTTTTTATTTAATTTTTCTTGTGTTTGTACAAGTGTTTTTTTTTTCTGGGCCCAAAGTGTATAAAAACAGTTCAATAGATCTGCATTTTCCGAGCCCTTTCGACTATACTTTTAGCCATTATTAAGGATGATTTTATTTTTACTTTTAACCGAACGTATGGGTTGTTTTATGTATATATCTAGAGTTAAAGAATTTTTTTTCAGACACGGTCAGTACATTGTGGCCGTGTTCATAATTAATATTATTGAATGTTGGCCATTTCTTTTTTATTATTAAGGATTCCGTTATATTTAATCATTTTTACATGTGTATGAAGTTATTATGCTTGTATTTTCTACTAGTATGTTTCGAATGGAGTCTGATAGGTTTTTGTGTATGTTTTAAATGAGTTCTGGATAGGTGTAACGTAAGTCGTCTGGATAGACATGTAGTAGTGTGACCGATGTAATTATTTATGAGTTTGGTTTGATCAGTTTCTCAGGCGCATGTAGAGCACTGAACCATCATTTTTCTCTTCGTATTTCATTTGCGAGTAATAAGATTCACTCGAATAGCTTCTTCCAATGAGCTGCTACTTTGTGGAGCTGAGTCCAAAAGGATGCTTTCCAGACCATTACAATCAACTTGTATAAGTTTAGGGTTAAACGTTATCATTTCCACATATCCTCATAAATTTCGCCTCTTAACTCTTACTCTAGCCGCACACATAAAACATCCTTCAGTAAACCTCTAACTTGAGTGGCTTTTGGCCCTTGTATAGGATGAATATTAGCTATATATACATATATATATATGAATGTGTGTGTGTGTGTGTGTTAAAAATATATTTCATAAGAGCAGGAAGAACATAAACGATCTTCAAATGAGAATTACTGGTGGCTTCTAATAGCTTTTGATGCCTTAGTTTGTGTAGCAATCTTTTATAGCTGGCGGTTAGCATGTGTAACAGGCAATTAATAAATTTGATTGATGGCTGCTTGCATGAATTTAATTCTGAATGCATATATACAAATTTAGGTGAATGCAAATGTTCCATATCTAATTACCTTGTCAATTAGGGTATATATATATATATATATATATATATATATATATATATATATATATATATATATATATATATATATATATATAACACCTAAATGCTCATATCTTCATACAAATATCTACGAATGGACCAGCACTTGCTCATAGCTTCGGTCACGATCGATATTTATGACTGTCTCTCTAGCCCAATACATTTTAACATTATCTATCTATCTATCTATCTATCTATCTATCTATCTATCTATCTATTTATGTTAGTTTTGTTTATATCTATTCATCTATCTATCTATCTATCTATCTATCTATCTATGTCAGTTTTGTTTATATCTATTCATCTATCTATCTATCTATCTATCTATCTATCTATGTCAGTTTTGTTTATATCTATCTATCTATCTATCTATCTATCTATCTATGTCAGTTTTGTTTATATCTATCTATCTATCTATCTATCTATCTGTTTGTTTGTCTGTCTTATTCAGTTTTGTTCGTATTTATTTATTTATATATCTCAGTTTATTCCTTTCTGCATGTTTGTCTTGATCTGAGCAGGTAAATACATAGAAAGTGAATATAACCAATTCCATATATATATATATATATATATATATATATATATATATATATATATATATATATATATATATATATATTCTAAAGAATTAATTAAAACATCATCATATTGGATACTTCGTATTTGAAATAGACGACAGATTTTTATCTATTTCGGATATGGGCTGACAAATACGAGAAAGAGTAATTTATAGTTTGATCCGGCGTGATTTTTCACTCAGCCACGAGGAACGACGCAGCAAACAAGATTCTATATTGTATTTATTTAACGAACCACATACTCCTCCCCTAGTTTATTTTCGTGAAACATCATATCTACACAGTTTCGTATCCGAAATGCATCTGAAGAGGATGTGCTTTCTAGAAGTTGTCTTGCCGCGTCGTTCTTCGTTGCCAAGAGATAAATAAAGCCGGAAAAAATGTGATTTACAATCTCTTCGTTACCAAGTCCCGTTAGAACGATGTTTGCTTGACAACCTAACTGTCAGGGTTTCAATTCTCGGTAGTGGCTGCGCACTGCTGATGAGTCCCAAATATAGGACGAAACCTCCGTCCAGTACTTTCTGTATTCTGCTGAGGTTTCAGACACGATGAATTACTTAAATATATATATATATATTGTCGTCCACAGACAGGCTGTTTCGTAGCTGATCAGTGTGGCTAGACGTCTCTAGCTAGGATCGAAATCCGGCTGAATTGGCGTCAGTCGGAGCTTCTAAGCCGTTGGCGCACGGCAGGTATGAAGGTGAATTTAAGCGTATTTATTTTCGATAAACACGCCAGTGACTGTTGGTTTTATCCAAGAGTATTGCATTAGTAGCAGTAATAATCACTCTTTTTTATATATATATATATATATATATATATATATATATATATATATATATATATATATATATATATATATATATATATATATATATATATATATAGAGAGAGAGAGAGAGAGAGAGAGAGAGAGAGAGATGTTCGGGTGAAAGAATGGTAGAAGGAAAGAGAGAGAGCCAAATATAGGCTGTCAATTAAAATCGTACGTACAGTCGTTTAAAACGTCTTATTAATTTTCTTGGTAAAAAGTGTCATATTCAAGACAACGCGATCATCAGACACCACAAAATGAAAGAAATTACACGTATTAATTAATTTGGAGACGCCGTCAACAATCTCCCATTTCCATAATCGCTAGTAGTCACAGACGGCACCTACACAGAGCAAGCTACTCGTACATTGCTTTTTTAGCCAGGTGCTAACAAAGACACTAACTGCATATTTTCATACCTACATTTATTGAGCTCTTTTAGTAGAGAGGTGTCTTTAATCAGGAAATGTAATTATGTCCAACTTCCAGTAGACTTGAATACGAACTTCCGGGAAATAGATGTGTTCATACTTTTCCCAATGGTATTTGCCCGAAAGATATGAATTCATATATTTTTTCCTCGTCTAAGGATTAAATATTAGGACTTGTATTTGAAAAATCATTGTTATCAGCAAAGAATTTTTATGCGTTATTTACTCCCCAAATATTATTTGAAATTTTTAAATAATGGTGTTTATTTTGTAGGTTCCCTTTGTGTATGGGATATTATGGTACATGTAAAAGGCGAAGGATGTTATTTGTATTGAATGAATGGGTCGTGAATTGGATTAGCTAGGTATAGGATAGTTAATGATGACCAACCTCAACCCACTCCCCACTTTTTTGACCATGTGATGCAATTATTGTATTTTATAATAATAAATATTTACTCACAAAATATTCTTATAATCTCAAATCTGTTTCAGCTTTTAGATAAACCATAAAGTGTTGGTAAACCGTGAAAACAAACCAAACCAATCCTGGAACAAACTCCACTTGCTTTAGCCATTTTTATAATGTTATATCCTAAAATAATTATTTATTTTATCTGTCTTTTTTTTAATCATTTCACCCCAAGCAAGGGGTTCCAGAGAATGAAAGTGAGAGAAAAGGCTGGGCACGGATAAAAGCTGAACAGGGTTCAAGAAGACAGAAGATGGCAATTGACGTTGCATTTTAATTTTTGAAGATTGCAGTTATCAGGGAATCAAGGAAACAGAAGGTAGTTCCATAGGCGTGAAGTACGAGAAAAGAAAATGAGTAGAAGCGGTGGTTACATTTAACTAAGTAAAGGCGAGACCTAGATGCCAATCTAGCTGCACGCTTAAATTCATGTAGCTCGTCAGAGCAGTTGCCATGAAAATATTTGTACAAAAGACAGAGGGAAGCCATGTCTCGTTGGTGAGGAAGTGATTAAAGTCGAGATGCCAAGTCAGGGTCGATTACATTGTAGGTCCTTCTTTGAATTTTATCAAGAACCTCAAGATGAGTAGCAGAAGCACGAGACCAGATATGCACGGACGAATTGTAAATTTGTAAATGTGCAAAATGGACTTTAACGAGAAAAACCTTCTGACAAGACACTGTGACCCAACATCCCTTGCAGTAGATGCGGTTATTGATTCGATGTAGTCATTCCAATTGTTCTCCATGAATCTAGCATCAGCCGTGCAGATATCGAGGAGAGAAAATTCTGTATCATGGTTAAATGAGAGCAGTTTCGTTATGTAAAATCTTACATAGATAGATAGATAGATAGATAGATAAAGGAAATAAAGTAATTTAAAAAAAACAAATTTTGGACAGGTAGGAGAGACTAGCGAGAGATTCAAAATTCGTTTACCAAATGCAAGAAAACTTTGGATCTTAAAATGAACAAGAAAGCGATTTTAGAGAAATGGAGAAAGAGCTATTGGCTGCAGCACCTTCTGAGAAGTGCTGAATTGTAACCCTCAAACCCCTCTCTCCCTCGCACACACAATCGATCACTCTCTCTCTCTCTCTCTCTCTCTCGCTCGCTCTTTCATTCTCTTTCTGTATCTCCCTCACTCTGTCTTTCTTTTTTGTGTTCACTCTATCTTATTTTCTTTCACATTTTTCTCTTATCGTGTTTAAGAAAATTGATGACAAAACAATATGGTAAAATATTACTTTTTTTTTTAATCAACTCACCCCAAACAAGGCGATAATGCCACTAAGAAGCAAGGGGCTACTGAAAGTGGAAGAGAATGAAATGATCTTAGAAAGAATCGAAAACCCTATTCTAAGCAGGGAACAGGGGAAAATCTTTACCCCTGTTGAAAAGATAGAGAAGGAGTGTGAACCGGACGATAGGCGAACCTATCTACTCCTATTAAGGAGAAAAACAATTAGTAAACTTTCAGCGTTCAGATGGAGATGTTAGAAGCATAGATTTGAGGTAGAATTTAGAAGGAACCGGAAGCCCACTCCTAAACAGGGAACAAGGGATAAACCTCTACTCCTGTTCAAAAGACCGTGGAGGAGTGCGAACTCATCGATAGGGGAATCTATAAAGTAAAAATAGATAGAAAGCTGGGGAGAAAAACGATCGCACACATCCTGAAATGTTATTGTATATAAAAAGATTTAAACATTGACTGATTTTCGTTTCTCTAAATTAATCTGGAAAACATTTATTCAGCTTCAGAATTTTTTCTTGGCCTTTTAAATAACAAAATACAGATGACTGGTTGCGTGGATTAGAAACAAAAAAGTGTACTGAGCTGCTACGTAATATTAATCCTTCTGTATGGCAGAGAATACTGAACAATGTCCTCACAAATGAAAAGGGGACTTGAGACAACAGAGGTATTGTTCTACAGAAGGAACGAAATGTTAAGCGAGGTCTTAAAAACAGGATGTTTTCGTTAAAAAACAAAGGAGCGCTGAGTTGTTTATGATATTAATCCCTCTATATGGCAGTGAATGCTGGACAATTTAGTTAATGCTGGACAATTTCCCCTAAAATGAAAAGGGGACTTGATGCAACAGAGGTATGGTTCTACAGATGTTTGCTGAGAATACCATGGACGGAGCATGTAAAAAACTAGGACGTTTTAAGGAAAATGTATACAAAAAGAACACTTATACTTATGATTAAAAAGAGACCAGTTGTACATAGTGAGAAAGAGGGATCAGAGAATTTGACACTCAAGGGGCCTATTGAAGGCAAAAAGGACAGAGAAACACAGCCAGTAACACACCTAAAGAGCCAATGTAAATGGATGCCAGAACATGGACAGGGAAGAATAGCAAGACAACCAAAAATTACTTAATGTTTCAAGAAATAGAAAGTAGTCGAGGACCATGATCATCTACGTCCTGAAGGGACACGGCATCTAAAATAACAAGAAGATTGTACAAATAATTATTAAAAAAATGCGTAAATCATACACATTCCTAAGATTTGCCCAGCATTATGTAAAGGGTAACGCTAGGGTCTTTGGCATCAACCTAATATTTCGAAATCTATTTTGTTAATCTGTACAAAGGTTGTTTTAATCAATTTTAAATACTGTTATCTTTTCTTTACAATTTTCTTGTTTTTATCGATATTTATTTATACATTCTTCCAGTTTAAATAAGGCTTACTGCCACATCACGTTGAAATACTGTTTCTCGTAAGATCACTGAAGTTATGCAACGTCAAACCTGGCCAGTACCTAGAGGGGTGACCATTAGGGAATAACAGGTGTTGTAAGCTTGGATCTGAGAGTTGTGTAATGGTTAATGGTTCGGAATTGTTAATCGGAGACCGAGTTCCAGCTGGATTCGTTATATTCGCTTACGCGTAAATACCCTTGAGAAAGGTAGGAATCCACTTCTTCTCAACCCAAGCTATGAGTTAATTAGTAAGACTTGTATCATTAAAATCGTTATTATTTTAAAAAATAAATAAATAAAATTGAGTATAAAATATTTAGTTATCAATATTAAATAACCCATAGAGGTGTTGATATGCCGTTAAACAAGTACAACCAAACATGCAAGAAGCTTAAATAATTTTTTGATAAAAAGAAATTTTTAAAGAAAAGATAACATTATAATGAACTTTAAATTAAATTGCAAGCAATTTTTAAAAAAAATCATTTTCACCCCAAGTAAGGCGGGAATTCCACTAGTGCGCAGGAAGCAGGGGGTACAGAGAATGACATTGAAGGAGAAGATTGAGAACAGGGAGGATTGAGGAAAAGACAAAAGATGAACGGGATTCGAGAAGACAGAAGACGACGATTGACGTTGCATTTAATTTTTTGAATATTGTTGTTATCAGGAAAGCAAGTAAACGGAAGGAAAGTACGAGAAAAGAAACTATTGGAGTAGAAGTGGCGGTTACATTTAGCTATTTCAACGGTAAAAGGGTGGGACCTAGATGCCAAACTATTAACACGTTTAAATTCATGTAGTTAGGGCACTAGGGAAAAAAAAAGCTCGCCAGAGCAGTTGCCATTAAAATATTTGTAGACAAGACAGAGAAACGCCACCTTACGGTGGGAAAGTGAGTGAAGTCGAGATGCCTGGTCAGGATCGCTCATATTATAAACCCTTCTTTGGATTTTGTCAAGAATCTCTAGATGTAGAGCAGAAGCATCAGCCAAGATATGGCAACAATATTGAATCCAGGCATGAATGGTAGATTTGTAAATATGCAAGATGGATTCTGACGGGAAAATGTTTCTGTTTCGACACAGTAACCCAACTTTCCTGAACAAGGCCAACGAAAATGTCTCTACTTACATGCAATCAGTATTTTTAATATGTTTTTGTTTCATCGTTTCAAAGCGATGAGCGGAAAGCAGGACATTCTCCATGCAGTCACGGATTTCAGAGTGGCCGTGTGGCATTACTTGCTGACAGTCTGCGTCAAGGACTGAAAAATAATGCAATTTGGAAATTATAAGAAAAATACACATAAATATGATATTCAATGGTATAGGTCCTGTTCACAGCGAATTTCATTTAACCAAAAACTGGCTTCAGCGAAAGCGTTAAACCGAAATCCTTACTTCGTTTAAATGGTTCGGTTCATTGAAAGAGTAAAACGTGAAAAATTAAAGGGGGTGACTTTTATATCTGAAGAGTTTCTATGTACTTTAATCATTTAAAAATTGGGACATTTTTAAGATTAACGAACCGAACATTTCCATGTGAAGAACATAAAACCCAAATCCCCACATGAAGAATAACGAACCCCTGACAAAATATCTTCTATTTATTAAAAGCAATGTTGGAAATATAAATGAATTAGTTTATTTATAAAAGAACAATTAAAATAACATATTATTAACTTTCCACAAAAGACATTTAAATAAAATTTGTTAATGAAAAGATATTATATGGCGATTGCATTTACTCAGTTACGTGATACACGCTTAGACGATCATGTATCTTTTGACTGACGATGTAGATTTTTTTCCCACAGTAGGTTGCCAGGTCCTTCTGCGGTAGACCATGTAAAATCCAGTATGTACTGCTATTTACTCATAGCTGGGGAGAGGATTTATATCTTCCCCAAGTGTATTAGCACATAAGTGAATGTAATGGATTCGAACTCGGTTCTCCACTTCCTTAGTCCGAACCGCTATCCATTACTCCATCGTATTTCGGTCTATCCACGTGAACTAATTTAAATAACATGGTAGAAAATGGCGTCTGCATCCTAGTCTTTCATAGCAATTTCACACATAATCGTCCAGAGAAATACTGCACTTTGTCCAATTCATAAATGTATTTACATGATTCACACTGTATATCCCGTCGAATAAATGATTTTTTCTTCATCCAGTCAATCACTATCCCCCCGGGTAATGGATCCACAACCTCTGTAAACGTAAATCTATCCATTTTGAGGGTTTCTGGATATCTGAATTAATAGATTAAAACCAGTATATGAAAACAGCTATTAAAACTTAAAGTTACTTCTACTAAAATGTTGATGTCTAGAACAGCGAACCCGATTATTCTCATGTGAAGAATAACGAATCCAATCACCTTATAAAGAATAGGAAACGCTGCCGTAAGTGGGTTCGCTAATCTTGACAAGATTAAAAATTTATACCGGTCAATTCGATTGATATTAATTTACGATAATGAATGCATAACAGTAGCAAATTAGCTGGTTTTATTTAACGAAATTATTTATTAGGTTGGTGCAAAAATAATATCGGTTTTTGACGTTAAAAATACGTCAAAAACCGACATTATTTTTGCACCAACCTAATAATGCTGCAATCAGTTAAGCTCAGAAAATTAATTATTATCGCAATGGAAAGTATAAATAAATAAAATGGTCAATATATAAATATTAAGATATTTTGTTTAAAAAAAGAGGGTAATATGAATAGATAGAGGAGACATTTTTGAAAATTTAATTTGTTTACGCAGTTATTTTGGATGAGAACAAATATTAGGTTGGTGCAAAAATATTGACGTAATAATGTCGTTTTTTGACGTATTTTTTAACGTCAAAAAACGACATTATTACGTCATTATTTTTGCACCAAACTAATATTTAAAAGACTTGTTTTTTTAAATATTCATCAATAAAGCCAAAATATAAAGCAAAATTTATACGTAAAGGAAGATTTCATTGAAAAATTTATGCCAAAAAAGTATTCGTTATTGTGACTGAATAAAAAGCAACAGAATTAATCAGTAAAATCTTTAAATGATACGTAATTTTAAAAAGAACTATTTGCACACAGACACACACACATACATACACATACATACATACATACATACACATACACATACATATGTTTTAATTTGAAAGACAGTTTTGGGGGCCCAAATTGCTGGTTTTTCAGGGGTTTACTGATAAGGAAGTATTTAATGCAAGCAGGCTTTGTGGTAGAGCGTTCAATAGCGAAGATAAAATTAGAGAGTTAATAGAATTATTTAAAAAAGTTTTTTCGCTTAATTCATGTTTACTTTGTTTGAAGTTGAACTCTGTTCTGACGAGTAGTCGCGTCTGTGAGGCCACGAAACTTCGAAGTAAACATGAATGAAGTGAAAAACTTTTTTAAAAATAATTTTCTCTGATTGAATAAATTACAGACGTTATTTATGTCTGCTAATTTTTAACTAAATCCGTTCATGCTCACGAATAACTTTTAATTGATACTAAAGGATGAAATGTGCTATAACTGCTTAAATTTCTTTTATTTTCATTTCCCAAGTACTACTTGCACTCCTGAAGATGATCTTGGAAGAAGATCGAAAGGAGGAAACGCCTCACGAGAAAACGTTTTCCTTTTTGTCATAATTTTCCTTATAATTGTTTTTGATATATACAAATTGATTTATTGTTTTTTCCATTGAAGTTGTTGCAGGCTTCTTGCTTTTACAAGATTTTTTATTTTTATTTTTTTGGTCTCATGTGTTTTTAATTGGATTCAACTCAGTCTCTCTGGAAAAGTTTTAGTCAGCTGTTACTAAATTGCCACAAAGTTCTACTTTTCCCCACTTCTTATACATAGTAATCAAGCTATTTGCTTCTCTTGCTCTTAAAAGTCTCTTCTATTCACCCAACGTGTTTTCACTTGTATTTAAATCATAGCACTATAAAGGCCAAGGTTGAATTCTTATCTTGATAATATTTCTGGATTCGATTTATAAGTATTGAATCGTTGTCTTGGTTAAATCACCAACTTACACTTCAGTTTCTGATTTGGAACGAACACTTTTCACGCTGATATCCGATATTTTTTCTTATTCCATTAACTCGCTTTTTGTTTCTTTTACAGATAAAACATCACAAAGCATGATACAGCTTCCACCATGTTTTTTTTTAGGGACGACGTTCATTGGAAACACCTTGACATCTACAAACAAAATTCTTGTGTTTATCCTCCGACAGTTCTAGTTTTGTCTCAGCTGATCATTGTATATAACTTCAAATAAATATAATAATCATAATATATATAATAAATACAGTAAAATAAATAACAATCGCAAATTATATTAAATTGTTATATTACTTTATAAAAGCGGTATTTACATTTTTCAGTTAAACTTAAAAGTCGTCCTGGGTATGACGTTAAACTGCATCCAACAGCAAGGCCTCTGATCAGGAGGTTTTGAGGAGCGTGGAACCACCTCTTAGTTGCTGGTGTTCCCAGTTCCGCCTTGACCCAGGGTGGTGGCACCTGTTGGGGTCCCAGCTATGGGAAAATAGTGAACTCCTAGTTTTTCCAGATCTTAGCCCCGTCCTTCCGCGTCCTGGGTATGACGATAAACTACATCCGCGTCCTGGGTATGGCGATAAACTACATCCGCGTCTTGGGTATGATGATGAACTACGTCCAACAGCAAGGCCTCAGATAATGTTTTCGAAAAAATAATGTTGCCAGCTGTACGTTTTTGAAACAATAATGTTGCCAGCTATGTTTTTGAAACAATAATGTTGCCAGCTATACGTTTAATAGTACTGTATATTTAATATATATATATATATATATATATATATATATATATATATATATATATATATATATATATAAACTTAATTTGGCATTAAATGACCTATAGTGGTTGATATGCCATAAAACTCAACCAACAAATAAACTAAAAAGTTATATATATATATATATATATATATATATATATATATATATATATATATATATATATATATATATATATATATATATTGTTTATTATTTCTTTCAACTTTTTTCTGTTACCCGGTTTTTCTGTATTAGTATTTGTACAACTGACCTGAAAATAGTTTGTCTTGTTTTTATTTTATGTTTTTGTTTACTTAAAGTTTATCAACTTTGCATTTTCTACTCTAGTTCATTTTTTATCAATTGGTAGTTTAGGTGTCAAAAAGGCAGTATAAATTATTTTTTATTATTTATTTATTATTTTTATTATAAATTATTTGATTATTTATTATTTTTAATATAATTTATTTTATTATTTATTATTTTTATTATAAATTATTTTATTATTTATTATTTTTATTATAAATTATTTTATTATTTATTATTTTTATTATAAATTATTTTATTATTTATTATTTTTCTTATAAATTATTTTATTATTAATTATTTTTCTTATAAATTATTTGGTTATTTATTATTTTTATTATAAATTATTTGATTATTTATTATTTTTCTTATAAATTATTTTATTATTAATTATTTTTCTTATAAATTATTTTATTATTTATTATTTTTATTATAAATTATTTTATATGTTAAATAATAACTTTATAACCACCGAGTATTTTAAGATCCTGATATATATTTTCATTTTTTGTTTCTTCTATCTTTTTCTAAAATTAACTTTTCAATATTTGTGTTTGTTTATTTATGTACCATTTCATAATTTGTCTTACTTTCCAGTGTGTTTGTTTTTCTAACGTTTTATATCTTAAAAAAACAACATTTTTTTGTTGAGCTTCTAAAACACATAATGCATATAAATGTTTATATACGTACATTATATTCCAAAGGTTTGTCATAGCCGGGGGTTATCAGGTCATAAGCTCTCACTATTTATAAAATGCTTCCATGGCATGCGACTCAAATACCTTCTGACAGCTAAGTCCAGCTCCAAGTCGGAGAATGGGCGAAGGCGGAAAACGGGCGCCTCATAACCAGCTGCTTCGAGTAGATGAATCTCGACAGCCCAAGAAAGTAGTCCATCTAGGGGAAGAAAAACTTTGATTTAAAACCTCTGCTAGCTTGCGGTCATATCAAAAACATGGGAAATGCTATAGAAGTAAATCCTTGACAGAAGACCCAGAGTGGAGCCTCAAAGGCGGTTAACTGTCAACACTGAAAAGTTTCCGGAAACTCCAGCAGCCAAGTTGTCTTCCAGGCCCTGTAATTCATTTAAATTTTGTCGGTACGACCGAGAAGTCTATGCTGCCTAGGCATCGCACGGCCTCTATATCATATCGCTAGTCTAAGAGTAGGAAAATTCTGAATTTAATCAACCTGCTGCCTTGTAGGTTTTACCTCTTCAGAAAGGAATAACGAGCTAACCTCAATACACCCTGTGCTAAAGGAACCGGCAAGCCATTGCACTATTCTGCTTTGAATGTTGCCATGAGCCACAACTGGGAGATAGAGGGAAGTGGTGGCCACAGCGACGCAAAATGCACTAACTGTATAAATGAATGATCGTAGAATGATCATTCATTTATTCAGTTAGCGATCATAGAATGATCATGATAGTATCTTAGAATGAGACAGGCTACTCTGACCGACAATTTATTGCTTCTTCTATTTGCTATAGTCTCTCTTCATACTGAGAATAATTTAGGGAGAGTAAGCTGTTTAAAAATGACGTCCTATACTATGATGCGAATAATTTTAGTACAATTGAAACCCCCAGACTAGATTCTTCTGGAAATAAATATTAATATATTAATCTCCAGTCAATACCTCACACTCAGAAAAGGACTGATGCCATTTTTATTTTTATTTATTTAATTTAAATTAAATTCTTTATCGTCCTGACAGTGACAGTAAAGCGTTATATATGCAACCAGAAGATATCTTCTCCTTTCAATCTGAGCACAGGAAGTTTCCCGCGTTCTTTACAGTTGCATTTGCACTTTTGTATTTTTGGCTGGCCTCTTTTTTTAGCTTCGGCGTTTACATACTCACGCTCATCCTTCAACGTCTTCAACGGCATTTGATTTCTTTATAACATGTTCATCGCAAGCCATTTTGAATTGGGGTAACGTTCAAATGATATTTTTTTTTTACTAATTCTCGCACAAACTAATCCGATGTTCCAGATTCCTTTAACTGAATTTCCGCCAATAGTGCAATATGAATAGTGCAATATGCACACGTAAACATTCCTCTACTGCTGGACTGCGAATGATTCATCTGGCTTGCGTCTTGAGTAAGTCGAAATCTGGATTTCTTTGGGTACAAATGTTTACCAGTGTTATTGCCTGCGACAATTCTGGGAAATAAATTGTCACACCTCGTATGTTTCTATGGCCAATATCTTGAATATTTTTATCATTTCATTCAGGGCAGTAAAGCCAATAAAACTCAAGTTCAGAAAAGGTTGTAGTTGAACATTAAGAACAAATCAGGACAAAGGATAGAGCCCTGGGGACACCTGCATTAGTATAAAAAGATGTAGAAGAGTGGCTGTTCAAGACAACATTCATTTCGTGATTTGATAAGAAAAACTGAATCAGTTCCAAAATTCGTCTGGAAATACCATAACCTTTGAACTTGAGAAGAAGACCGATATATCAAACCTTGTCAAACGCTTTCGTGATGTCCAAAGCCTCACCGTTCTTATCGCCTGATAGAATCTTTCAGCAATAATCGTTGTTACATCCGCAGTTGACCTAAAGAAGCGAAGGCCATATTGCTTGTCTAAAAGAAGACTGCAATGTGAGATGCTTAAGCAATTTGGAATTGATAGAAGTTTACCAAAAAGTGGTAGAAGCCTATTGGCTGATTGTTCGAAGAGTCGGGAGGTTCACTTGAGTTCTTATTTATACATAAAAACATGTTTCACTTAGTTTGCATAATATAAACCCAGACTCCCAAAACAAGTATATTTTAACTAAGAATAAATATTATAGATTGAAATTCTCATGGTATATTGTTCATATAAATATATTCTGAAAGTTTTATTAAACATCGGTTGCTTAATATAAATTTTATTGCGAAAACAATGACTTCCATAATTGTTGAGGGGTCCTCCCCTTTTTACACAATTGGACTCACCCAGCATATACATATACTACTGCTCCTTGAAGACCCGATAGCTACCCGAGGGTGAAAGGTTGTAGATAACCGGAAGAGTGAGAGTGAGAGTGAGAGTGAGGGTGAGGTAACAGCGTTGTAGGTTACCGACAGAAGGTGAAGTAACAGAGACAGAACGAACGTAGCGAGCAAGAGTCACCGTGAGCGAGCACGTAGACTCAATAAGAAGTCATACAGCGATACTTCAATACCAAAGACTGTATAGATATTTTGCTACTAACCCTGGAATTGTATTCCTGGAACTACTAACCTGTATTACCAGTTTGTATTATTACGTTAATACATTATTTTCTTATATTCATTCTTGGCGTTTGTTATTTATTGGTACCGGATTTCATCCCGGAATCCACAACAATAATAAAATCTGATGTTGTGTAGTAATTCTAGGGGTTCAGTTTATTACTTAATAACAATAGAAAAACGATCCCTCGCTTTATGTCCATCAGACATACATTAATATTTAAGGTAAATATATTGAAAACGTTACTCGTATTGATTGGTTAATATTAATTTTATAATGAAAACTTGCATCATACAATCTCACATAGTCTAGTGCTATTAATTTTCTTTCCTTGAATCTCATTTAAACATTTTTTAATCATGTGATAATGCCACTAAGACGCAAGGAGTTACTGAGAGTAAAAGAGTATGGGAAAAAAAACTACTATTAAGGAGAAAGGACAATAAAAAAAAAATTAGGAAGATAGAAGATGACGATTGACATTGCATTAAACTTTTTTGTAGATCAAAGTTGACAGGAAAGCAAAAATCCAGAAGAGAGTTCTACAAGCGAGAAGACCAAGAGAAGAAACCATTAGCATAGAACTTACAGTTACATGTACAAATTGTAACTGTAAAATGATGACACTTAGCTGCGCTTAAATTTATAAAGTCTATGTACCAAAAAAAAAAGAAGCTCATCGGAAAAATTACCATGAAGATATTTATAGAAAAGACACAAGGAAATATTGCAGATTGTTGTCAAGAATGTCTAAATACATAAAATTCTGATTATTGATATCAAAAACAATTTCACTAGCACAGGTTTTCCTCCCTATTCCCATTAGTAATATTATCTCGTTCTTACTACAAACATTTGTCAAGAGTTCTCGAGTAATGTTGATGGCGAGAAGGTATGAATCTATTTGGTTTCTTTCGCTCTGTTACCCCCAGCTGTTCAGACATGTTTTCCGTAATGAAGTTAGAGCCCAGTCGGCCCTTTATATCTCAACAGAAACTCCGTCTGCTGCCACTCGGATAACTGTCTCCGCCTCCGCCTCCGCCTCCGCCTCCGCCTCCGCCTTCCAGACACGTGATTGCACATCCGCTGATAAACTCGTTCCAAAGTAAATAGAATTACCTGATCTAATTTATCCCCGCCCTTAGTTCACCGGAAGTTGAGAAGGGGAGTCGGACGTCCCAAAATATACTTGCAAGCTGATACAGTCATCACGTAGACATCCGCTATTTCACTGATGCAAGACTGACCGTTGTTTAACTTAATCTTTCAGATTGAACTGTGATGAAATGAAACCGCTCCTAAATACTATACTGCTTTACTCTATCGAACAAACCTACATACGCGAGATTGTAGTTTTCCCCAAAAAGTCTCGTCTCACACTCCTATCAAGCGGAATATCACAAGAAAGAAATATTTTGGTAATACTTTTCGCAAACTCAAGACAGGCGTCTGGAACGTGGAAGCGAGATTCTTATTATCAATTTTTTCATTTTCTTAAGTCATTGTAGTTATTTCCTTGGTTTCATTTAGTCTGGTAGAAGGCTTCTGTTGCTGAGCATCTACAGAAAATCGAACATGATACACGCAGTCTACAGGAAGCTTGATATAAAGTTTTTAACTGTTTAGTCTAATCCGCTGCAAGATGATAATAATGAACACACAGAATGATACTCATTTTTGCACTACCCTACTCTCTCTCTCCCTATATATATATATATATATATATATATATATATATATATATATATATATATATTAAGAAATGGTTAAAGTCCGACAATTTATTTATTAAAGACATTTTTATGTTTAACGTTCTTTTTATAGATACAAGTATTTAAGTAAATGCTCTGTTTATAATAAACAGTATTAAATAACATTTACCGGCCTGAATGTCCGAGAAATTTTCAAAGAAAATATTCGTCCTTGGACAGGCTTCGAACCTGCATCCTATACGGAACCGTCATTTCGTCATTTCGCTCCTAAATACTATACGCAGTATAGTATTTAGGAGCGGTTTCATTTCATCACAGTTCATTGTGGCCGAGTCGGTTAAGGCACGTCAGCGTAAAGAATTATTATCAGAGGCAGCTGAAAGTGTATCTTTCATTGATGTAGTTGTAGTGGCCTTCAAGGTGTCATTTTGCGCTGATGAGTAAATTTTCAACGCTTTATTTTTATTTTTTATTTTTAGCTCTCTGTAATAATTGTCTCGGATACG